>OY986059.1:7107718-7648334 GCA_963920205.1 Stenodema calcarata
TTATGCATAGAAGGGATGTTGACTCAACAACTCAAAGTCGAAAAAGTAGAATGGGAAGGTTACGGTATGGTTTCCAGCCTTGTTTCTGCCATGGTTGTGAGTAACAGGTGATTTTGCTCGTGGAAAAGTGCGGCCTAAAAGTTTCTTCTTTCCCTCAACCCGGTAAGTTTCAATACTATCTTGTTGGAAATTTAATGCTGATTCAGGTTCTTTATAGAAATCTCAATTATTTGGATTTTTGGGGTGTCAGTAAACGAAATTCGGCTTGGGGGTAACTTTACACCAGAAAAGGGGGAGTCTTTGCTCCAGAACGAAGTGGTATTTTCCTTGTTTCAGGGTGAGAAAATGCCGAAGAAATGGGCAGCACTGTGTTGTCCATTATGATGGGTGCTTCTACCCAGGAATTATTGTGAGTTTCGACCAGGAAACTGCTAAGGTGTCAACCATGACGAAAGGACTAAAATCCTGGAAGTGGCCAGAAGAAGAGGACGTTTTGGATTACAAGTGGGAGGACGTGATTGGCAGCATCGAAGAGCCAAAATGCATTTCCAAAACAAGGCACCTGTTCAACGTCCCAGAGATGACCTTTTTCTGGTTTTTGGGGAGGGTTTTATATTTTATTTGGTATTAAACTGAACCGTGATTGATATTCCAGATGACTGATATCCTCAGTTTTAAGTTTAAAAATGTTTTTTCCAAATTAATCAAGCCAATCTAGTTTGTTGTGTTTTCAAAGTTTGTGTTCAAAGTTGTGTCATGGAATTGTAATATTTGTTTCATTAAAAACTTGGTTTTTTAAAAAATTTGATGGAAAAAATTCATTTTTTTCCATTTTTTTTGTGAATTCTCTGTGTTTACGGCGGACCTACTTTGCCCCAAGAGTGAAAACAAGACATTTTCAGGGGGATTTCGATAATGGTGCAAAGTAGGTTTGAGCCAGGGGAACTTTGCTCCAAATTTAAAATTGAAAAAAATCGCGTTTGAAAGTATTCTATGGTATTGACACAAAATGTACAACAAGTATCATGTATCAACACAAGCCACACAAAAAATGAGCTTGATTGGAGATAATTAACTCACTGAAAACTGACATTTAAAAAACCAGTCAAAAAAGCGGAGCAAAGTAGCCCCCTGTGACGGTATGCATAACTCATTTTGGCCAAAAATGACGATGTGGGAAGTTGCCGTGAGACCCTCGATATTGTAAATAAGATGTTGAAGGGAAGGGAAAGATTTTGAAGCGAATCTGCAGATAAACATTGGAAGTAGGTAAGCAGTTGGATAAACTAACTTCTGAAAAAGAACAATACCTACTAATTAGATAGGTATCTCGTATAGCAACAAAATAGCTCACTAGTTATCTTATAGACACATAGACATTCGTTCCACTGTGGACTTTAACGTTGAATATGTTTTTACGGAGATCTATTTGCCAAAAACCAATAGCCACGAAAACTTGATCATTTTCTCAGCAAAATGTAATTGAATTTTCAGAATAATACGGGGCCAAAGGGTTGAAAAGTTTAAAATCGGGAAGAAAACCAAATTTTGTCGATAGCTTCAAAACTCGAAAGCTTAGAGCAGCCCTACTGAGAAATCAGGAGAGTGTAGATAGTCATTTTTACTTCTAAGAGGACGAAATATCTGCTGTAATGTTCTACAATCTTTGACCATTAGAATCTCCATTGTGAGATGAGGATTTGGTTCAACACCCATACATGTCGCAACTTCAATTGTATACACTCGTATTGTAACATAGTAAAGTGATGTATACTATTCAATATACTTTCAACATAACCACCCTCTGAATCGGTCATTCTCTTGAGTTGTAGAAAACGGTCTTCAGAAACATTCGAAAGATATCTCGAACCTCGTACCCGAAAACCTTCTCATCCCTTTCCAGACTTTAACCCGCTAGCAATCTGGGCTCCCCCGACGGACCTGAGCCCAGCGAGCTGGAAACGAGCGATGAGGTAAATTTCTCGTGAGAACGGAACCGCCCAACCGAGCTAAAGAACCCTCGCCAAAATCCGCCTTCGCACAACTGCTCTCAAATACTAATGCGATCGCGACTGCCGGATTTGCCCTTATTCCACTGCCGTTTTGCTCGTTCAAATAGCAGATTTCTCCGAGCTACTAACAGCCTAGTTCGGGAGCTGAACAGAAAACGTCAATAACGGAAGATGTCAGGTAAGTTCCCAAGCGAAGTTTATGAACTAAATTGGGTTTTTTGATGAATTTTCGTGAAAATTAGTATGATTTAAAGGAGTTATCATAAGCATGTGGATCAGACCAAGAATAACACGAGTAGGTAACTGTCAATGGGGGTGGAGAAGGTGATTCATTTGTTGCAAGTGAATAGTTTGACTCATTTCATCAAGCAATATTCTATCTCATAATAATTAATCTCTCTCCAGGGTAGATTTTCAGCAAAACTTAGCCCGTGTTGGCAGCCGGATTACTATACTCACTGGGTTTCACTTGCACTACAGTACTACATATTTGCACAGCACAACCATGTCCAGTGGTTTGCTATGCTTGCGGCGCCGATGTACCATAGGGGTCCTACTATTATAGTATAATACTTCTCAGTATTTTGTTTTGCAAGGTTTGGATCTTTGGATCTATTTGACTTTTCTGCACAGCCTCAGAGTTGGATGCCCTAGGTCCAAGTAGAGCGAAGAACCTGCTTGTTTTTGAATCTGCTTGTTTTTTGAAGCAGTTTGTTATGAAGTAAAAGAACGGAAGTCCTTCCCACCCCATACATGCTTTTGAACTTAGTACAAATGTTTTGAATTTAGTTTGGAGTCAAGAGTCATCGACAGGTACTTGAATTGATCTCTACTTGGCTCTAATAATCTCTGGCTTAGGGATGGAATACTAAAGTTCTAGATGGTCTGGCATTTTCGAGTCTTATAATTAACCACAACATTCTACAAAGTCAGACCAATGACCAGTACATACACCTCCTGTCTAATTTTCCAATTTTATCCCCCAAATGAATTACGTTCTCGAAACAAACAATTACAGAATTCAGGATTAAGCAGTCCGGGACCGTGAAATACAACGAGGACTCTAAATCAACAAAGCCTCCTTTTACGTCTCCTGCGGGGGCACGAGGCTCTAATAATAAATCGTGAGGCGGGAAAGGGATGTGGTCAGCCTGGAAGTAACGCACTCTGCTATGACTCAAACAGTTGGGGAAATCTTGAATGCTTTGTGAATGGGCCATCTGTTTTACGTTAACATCACGGCTTTCAGTACACTTGATGATCTTCGGGGTGATGTCATTCACCCAACAGGTAATTTAATAATCACATTCTACTAACCGAGGAGAAAAAACGTTGTTGAGTAGCGGAAATTCAAATTTCCACAAAAACTCTGTCTTGGCAATTGAAAGGCTAAGTTCGAGAACAGAATCAAGCAACTCTAAGGGGAGTTTAGGGGGGAATTACCCATAAATTTCAAAAATTAAATAGTCACCTCATATTAAAGATTTTTTAATACTAAACACGATGGTGAAGTCAGAATTGCAATATATCATTCCCTCTTTAAACTGGAGCACTTTGAACATGAAGAAACGTAGTTTCTAGTTGTTACTTGAGATGTTCTTCACGGTTCATCTGCTATAATCTGATAACGGGATGAGATATCTCAATTCTGACTTCACCACGATGTTCAGAGTTGAATAATCTATATACTGAGGTGTTACTCGGCAAACAATGGAGACAAAATTTGTTATAAAACCAGTAAAATTGAGACTTTTTTACATAAAACCAGTTATTTCTTCGAAAATTTGCTCTCATAGACATGCTGCAACTGTGGAGTTTTTTCATTGTTTATTGTGTTAAAGTGAAACTACTCCATGACTTGGAATAATATGGCGTTTTCTGTAATGAGTGTTAACGTCCTAGTACTACCACGAGATTTCGTGTAGTAGAAAGTAAGCAGCTACTATTAGTAGAAAGTAGCTAGTATTATTAATGCAAAGCCCAGACCACCACCTGCACGCGACTCGAACTTATTACTCTACTTCATGTTGACCATCGCGTGTTCGAGAAGTAGTGGTTGAGCAACATACGAACGCTACCGCCGTAAGCGTTACTATTAGGAAACAATACGCAAAAGTGGATTCAATCAAGGCTCTCTTTGTTGCATTACTTGTCAATGTTAATACAAAGTGCGGCAAAAATAGGGTGTTTTTGAAAAAATCGTAACTTCGTTAATTTTGCAAAAAAAATTTTTTTATTAATATCAGGACATTCGAAAGGATTTTCCATGTGAGAATATAATATAATATATTATGTGTCATACTAATATTATGAACATAATATTATTGTCAAATGCCGAGTGATATCCTAACACTCACTAATTCTACGAGTAGCTTCCTCGTCAAGACCGTCCACATTCCCTAATGAATCAGAAAGGATATTGGAAAGCAAACTAAAACCAACTAAAGCAAACATAACTCGAATGAAAAAATATTCGAATAAACTCTGAGGCCAATGCTCTTTTTTGTAGGTATTTGATATCCCAAAAACTCAATTTTACCCCAAATCATTATTGTATTAATCATTTTCGCCCACTTAACAAACATTGAGGTATTTATAACTTGGATTCGTATTTTGGAAATTTGAAATTTAGGTTTGCTCTGTTGGAAAAAAATTGACAAAAAAATATCGAGGGCCGATATATCGATATTTTCACCGATATGTTGAATTACTATTTCTATATTATAAAAAAGATATTATCTTTTGAAAATATTGATAGTCCATTTATCGATATTGATTTTTTTTTATGGGGTTAACGAAAGTAAACCCCGCATTTTTCGGAAAGTAAACCACGCACATTGCAAGAACTGAAGGCGTCAATCGAATATCAAATCACTCTCATCAATTTGGGGCATCAGAACTGCGTTGACGAAAACGGGCTTCGCATACCTGATGTCATAATTACATCAGAAAATTACGGAAAATTATTTTCCGTATCTAATATTCTCAAATGGTAAATCCTTAAGAATCGATATCAAAAACACCCTATTCCTCTGCCGCAATGTTTCCCTCTCGTAATGTTTGCTATTATGAGTGATTTATGGGTACAGTAGTATCGAAAGCGTTTAGAAGCAATTGGATCAATTTCTTTGGAACGCTATTGGATCGGTAATGTTGGGGGCCTTTGGGGTGAAATCGAGCATTTTCTGACTTGTTAGGGAGGAATCGAGTAGTTTCGAAAAAATTCGGGTTAATTCAAACCATGCTGGATGTGTTTGGGATGAATCGAGTCTTGACGGAAGAAATCAGGCCGTGTTATAATGTATGCACATTTATATTAAATATGAAGTAATACATTTTATTACTCCATATTTCCTCTATTAATCTCGTTTCTAAATTAGACTTTGATAATCCGGCACTGTCAGATCCCCGAGTGTCGAGGTCTTACTGTAATGATATTATTACTTGGTGTCAGGTGTGGGGTTCCTCAAGACTCGCAATAACCCCATTAAAATTCTCGTCGTCTATTCTGAGAAAAGTCAACAACCAGTGATGAGAATGTCGTCCAAATCTATTTATCTAAATGGGCCAACTGTCCTACGGAAAACGTCCGTTATCGGCCGGCACGAAGAGAGATCCTTTGAACGCTGTCAATTATGAACAATTGATCGAGGAGATAGATTTATCACGCCTCAAGATTATCAGGTTGATATATAGCGTGCAATATATTGACTCAAGATCTCGTTTTTCTCTAGTGTTGTAAAACACTCACCGTCCGTGTCCCATTTCTCATAATTGCCGCGCATAAACAAACCTTGTGGCAATAACTCCGGAAATGGTCATTGGAAATTTCCTTACCGACAACGACAATATTTTAACGACTATCGAATGAAAGAGTGAAATCGGACGAGGTACTCGTAAGACTGTGAGGACGTTTTCGCGAATTTCACTTTTGTTGCGATTGTATTTAAATTCATTAGAACCGTACTTTACAACACAGTGGTCATGTCTTCGAAAGAGTTGAAATACATGTACAAGGCGGTATTGACATTTTATGTCTTTACTCTGGCACATAACTCGAAAAACGTTACACAAAAGCGTTACACGAAATCGTCACGAAAATTTCTGATGATTTTCGCTTACAACCGATTCGTTGCTACGGAACTTTATCTTCGCCAGTTATCATCGTACAAAAATCGTTCACCACTCGTTGGATAGCTCTCGATTTACCTGACCATATTACGTTAACCACTGCGGAGTGCGTGGCCGACAAGCTGCGGTATGAGCGTGATTGTTTAAATAATTGTTTACACACAGGTGATCATTCTCAATCATTTATATTGTCTATGCGAATGCAAGCTTCATAATTTATGATGAACCCTACAATTAAGTATAACAACTACGCTACTGGGGTAGGTGATGTAGCATTGTTCGAAGGTTCTTGAATCACTTCTTCAAAGACATAAAATGTCCCAATGTGTTGCAGACTCGTGTGCAAGCATTTAATTCTCGACTGTATCAACAACAGGATGGAGTTGACATTCTTTGGACATTTTCATGTCTTTGCTTTGGCACATACACTGAAACGGGAAAAATTTGTTTCCTTGATTCACCCTTTCCCTCAGATCACGTCAGAACACAAGCGGCAGGCGGGCCATTACGTCAAACGCACCTATGACGCACGAGCGTATGACGTCAGACGGCTGGCAGGAGGCCAACTAGTACGTCAAAGCCTATGCCGTAAGAGCCTATGACGTCAGACGGCTGGCCGGAGGCCAACTTGTACGTCAGAGCCTGTGACGGACGAGCGTATGACGTCAGAGGGCTGGCTGGCTAGGTGATCGGGTTTTAATAAGCCTCTGGAATTCCGCGCCTTCATTTTGCATTCATTTACATCTTCACGTTGAAAAATCCTTCATCTTGTCGCTAATTTTTTAATTGAGTACAAATACGACGCACGTTTCAGGCAAATTGACTATTCACACACCAACAAGGCTGGAAATGAACGTTTTTAGCATAAATTTATTCCGCCGTCTTCTGCACTTTGCGCTGTTAGCGTTGTGCTAAAATTACGAAATTTGGTGTCCGGGTTCGGATCAACCCCGCAATGATCCTTAAAACTTTTCATAACCCTAGGTCGATGGGAAGGGGTTCAAAATTAATTCAATGCTACCGACAATGGTCAAACCTCACAGCAGGTTGTCGTTCTGTGTTACAGCCCTGAAGATGGCTTAATAAAGCCAAAAGCTTGGAAATCGTTCTTTCTTTCACACTGAACCTCCTACAACCCTCCAAATTAAAAAAAAAAAAAAAAAAAAAAAAAAAAACGGTCAATAGGTAAGCTAAGGGGGAAATGCACGAAACATTAACAACATGAATTTTGAAACTTTAAAAACGCAACTCTCACGAAAAATTGAGGATGAATCATGCAGCAACCTGTCGGGTTATTCATCTTTTATGAATTTGAAGAACATTAAATGAAACAATTCAATGTTCTACTTCTTTTTAAGCACCCCTGATGATGATCCTGGGACAAAAACCCGCAGGCTATGAAGAAAAGTACATCTTTTTATTTTTTTATGGCAATTATGCATAATAGCCCAGTGTGCGACGGTTCTCAAAGCCCTGATACATGGAATTTTTGTAGGGAACACGCCCTTACACAATGAAATCTTCGGTGTCATCAGTAATAAGAAGTGTAAACGTTTAAAATATAACTCAAGATTAGAATATCAAGATCGAGGATGTGCCATGAACCCCGTCAAAGATGTGTTTTACCACTGAACCTCATAAAAGTTTGAGTTTGGTATACAGATGGTGAAGTCGGTAAAGTATGAAGAAACTCGGAGCACAATAATAGAGACAGAAAGACGAAATAGAAGCCAAGATCCCCGCGGGGCGGTATCGTGAAAATTACTCTCATGCTGCCCTCGTAAAGTACCCTGTGTGAGTTGTGAAGGGTGCAACTCGAACCTGACCTTCGCAATAATTCAAGGATGCGGAGACTGAACGAGAAAATATTCTCTCGGACTACTAAAAATTTCATGGTGGAAACAAGAAAAAACTTCTCCCCTTCCGAAGGGTTTACAACGGTACAAACAGAAACTGGGCAGGAAATTTCTAAACCGATTGTATTGTCGGACTTCCATCAAAAGCTTTCATTTCAATTAAGATGTGCAATTTAAATCTTAAAATCCATTTTGCAATGCTATATGCAATAATTCAGCCATCTAATTACATGTTAGAATGGTTAAAGATGTCGAAGAATGATCAAAAGAATCATTTAAAAGCAGTTTAAAAAAATTGATATAATTTGGACGATTCAAAACATAGGTTTTTAATGACGATGCATTATGATGATGATCTCATTTGCACCATGGTACGTGAGAGGTAGCATTTTGCAACCAGGTTTCAACGTCCCACAGGTGAGCTGCACCATGTACACGTGCTACAATCGCCTCCATTCATCAATGAATTTGCACGAGAATCAGCTAGTCCTTTCTACAGCAGAGAATATCCCAGAAACCAGAGAAGACGGAAAAGAAAACGTCCACCTGATTTCTTGGAGAACAACTAGAGAGTTATAAAACTTGTTTTGGTCGAAATTTGCCTATTACCAAGTCATAGTGCAGCTAAACTTTTGTCAAAATACTTTATAGTCAAAATTTTGTCGAAATCTATTGTCTAGTTGTGTACAATCTTCTTGAAGGTATGAAGTTTTGTTATGTGGGGACTGTTACTGAGCAGAAACCTAACCACAAGTCGAGGTTAATAAAACAAATTGAAAAAAAGGTTTTTAAGACAATTTTCGTTCAAACGAAACTGTTGCGAAGTCCACGGATAGCTTATAACCTTCTGACTACTTTATCTCAATGAAATAACTATTGGAAATACGTTTATAAGGAATTTTAGGCATGCCCTGACTCGGGACTCCTGAGGCAGCTCAAAATCATCAAGAATGACTCATAAAATAATTATTCGCGCTTGAAGCCTCATTTCGTCTCGTCCTCTCCTACGGCGGTAAGAGTTATCACAGTAGCTGTCAAAAATGTCAGATGTCATTTGTGACGGTGTTGAAACAACGAAATCCCTCAAAACGAGCAGCTCGTCGTGTCAGAGGTGGGATCCTCGAGGTGCCTTCTATCCGCAAGCCCTTCAGCTCAGTCACGTTCTCCATTTAATAAAGTTATTTGGAGCAAGAACGTCTTTTTCACATCGTCACGAAGCTGTAAGAGGTCTTCTTTTCGTTTTCAGAGATCTCGATCCCATTTTGGGAACGATCATGTTTGTACAAACATGACCTTCTAAGATGTTGAGGAGAGAATGGTGAAACTGACATGAAGTGGGTACCAATACGGGATGACGTTCAGAGGACTATTAGGGAGCTAAACTGAGACATGGTGTGATTTTTCAGTCAGAATTGGATTGAACACATTTCGAAATCTGTGTTCGCCAATTTTTAGCTAGGAAAATCTTGCAGCTTAGAAGTGTATGACGTCATCTGAAATAGTCCTGCTACGTATTATTTACAATTGGAACTGCTATGCTCTGCACGCTATCTTACGACACACCCGTTCCTGACTGGTGAGCACTAACTAAAAGAAGGCTGTTTATCAGTTCACATCGATCATGTCGAGGGCCTCTACAGGAAGTGAGGCGTAATTCTCAAGGAATTCCGACGTTTACTCCTTTTTTTCCCAGTTTAACTGTATCTGCCCAATGAATTTGCACATAATTTTTAATTATATCAAATTGATATAACACCCAGGTCTCCAGTATAGCAAGGTTCATTATTTGCTGCTTACTCCCATCCTTCATTGTTGGTAACATACTTGGAACGGTGGATAGATGTTGAGAAATGAAGAATTGCCTGCTTAGAATTAATAATATTAGATAATATAGCTGTCGGTCCCGTCGCTGACGGGCAGAACTCGGAGTGTGTCCATCTACCTCTGTTACCTGTCCCGGACGGGCAGGACTCGGGATGGATCCATCTGCCACTCTTACCTGTCGCTTTACGGATTATACCTCTTACATGTACCTTTACAAACCCTTATAATCTTAAATACCAAAAATAATATTCATCTGTCTCACGGGAAGGAAGAATTTAAGATTTTTATATTTCGGCTTCCCTATAAACCCCCAACCCTATGCATCGGATCCGGAAGTGAACCCCCCCTATGTCCTTCCCCGGTCACATTTAAATACGGGAGAAAAGTTCGATCCATTGAGCTGATTTTGCGTGATTGAAGGACAGACAAACAGACAGACACCAAATTCAAAATCTGCATGGTTCGACTCCATTTCATTTTTCCACGACATTTTTCGAAAATACCTAAATTCCTCTCTAAATTTAGTTATAATATAACTAAATCTAAATATAACTATAGTTATAACTAAATCTAAATAGTCTAGTTATAATATAACTAAATCTATATTATACAAGATAACAGCGGAATCACGTCAAAATAGATGAAAAGTTTATATTTACTGAAGTTGAATATTATGAATTTTTGTCACAGCTTGTTTGAAGCTCTACTGCGTCGAAGTGGACGACCCTGTGCAGAAAAATCTGACGCCCACGAAAAGAGGCACAGCAAGCCCTGTCTGGAAAGAGCACTTCCCTCTTGTGAGTCAATGGCATTGCAGTATGTAAAATCCCTGTAATTGCTGGGTAACCTGAAAGAGAAAGTCAACGGAAATTATTTATATTTTCAAAAACAGTGGTATGTAGGCAACGTTGATCAATCGACGTAACAATCTAACTACAGCAATTCCTGGTGACAACAGGTCGAATTCTCAGCTCGACTTTTTTCCCCCCAATCTTTTGTCAATAAGGAATTTGAATTCGATAATCGATTCAATGTCAAACAAGGAGCTCAGTACGTTCATAAATAGTTGAAGTACTGGGACTATAGAGAAAACGTAGACTCTACTAAATCGACTTAAATGAGACGAAACGAGAAAGCGAGTTGGACGAGGTGAGAATAGAGCGGTTAAGTACAATAGCGATGAGAAGGTGCTGAAGTGTGGAGTAGGCAACGGTCCGTGGTCTACCGGTAAAACCAATTGAGGTTTCCAATGTAGATCAGAAATAGATTAGTTACCTCATTCAAAGATTAGGTGAATCTCAATGGTATAGTACAACGAGGTACAAGAGAACTGAGGATTCAGCAGAGGACACTATATTAGACACTATTCAAACAAGAATATAACTTATTGTGGAGTTTGGAAAGGCTGATTTGTCTGGATTATTCCCCAATATTTTCGACATAATAATTTTAACTATCCACAGGACCCTTCTTATATTATAAGAAGGGTCCTGTGGATAGTTAAAAGTGATAGTATTACTTCGAGGATTCATGCTATCATTGTTAGATGAGCCTTATATCTACCTACACATTAACGTCACAGCCACACCTATTCAGGTGTGGTTGAATTCAACACTGACTTAGTAGTAGAACAGCATAGAAACACAACAAGCGACATCAAATTCACGGAGATTGATTTTTTCTCGTTTGAAACTGACACGAAAACAAACGAGCGTCAAAATCCCGGATGAGGGGCTGAATAAAAAATACCCGTAACAATCTAGGAGGCTTTCTCTCCTCAACACATTGTTGGATAGGGGACCAATTAAGGGGAGAACGTCGGTTTTCTGTGGAAGTGGAAATCTGTATGCCTTATACATAGCTCTCCCCTGTATAAATAGAACGTATAATAGTGCTGAGAAAATATGGAAGAACACAAAAGCTATTTTCAAGACAACACCACAGGTCAAGCCTAAGGTTGACATCTACAATTGATATTGTTGAAAGAATCAACTGAATTCAATAATTGTATAACAAAAAAATGTATTACGTTCTCGTCCAAAAAAACACAACAACCAACTTTTTTAAGCATACCGCAATATCAACCATAAAAACACCTGTTCCTTGCGACTGTAGTTACCACTACACTGCTCCCTCTGTCTCTTGAGACCTGTCCTCAGGTCGAAGATCTGCTTTTGCCAACCGATTGGCATGAAGCCGGCGACTCTTCTTTCCCATTTTTACGTCAAACAGAACGTCATTGTGACGCTTCTTCACCACCCAAGGTCCAGTCCACAGTGGTTGGAGCTTTGGGGAGAGTCCTCTGATTCGCCTGGGCTCATATACCCACACCCAGTCATCTTCTTTGAACTGCGGTCTCTTTGCACGGCGATCAAACGTTTCCTTCTGAGTGCGCATCTTTAGCTGAGCCTCTTCTTTAGCGAACGTTCGGACCTGGTCGAGTTGTTCTCGGAGTTTCAGTGCATATGAAGTGTTCAATCTTTCGGGTTGGTGAGGCGGGCGAACGAGATTTTCGGGTAAGTGGAGATCCCTCCCATACATAACCTGCGCTGGGGACAAGCCGGTGGTACCATGAGGTGTGGAACGGTATGCCATGAGGAATAGAGGGATCTTTTCGTCCCAGTCCTTCTGGTGTTTACCCACAAACATGGCTATGTGTTTCGTTAGGGTCCGATTCAGCCGCTCCACTAACCCTGCAGATTGCGGGTGTAATGCCGTGGACCGTGTACGATGCATTCCCAGGATACCCCCAACTTCCTTCACCAAGTTAGCCTCAAAATTGCGCCCTTGGTCCGTGTGGATTTCAAAAGGTACTCCTGTGCGACTAAAAACTTGCTCAACCAGAGCAGAAGCAATTGTTGAAGCCTCCTGATTTGGAAGTGCTATGGCCTCAGGCCACTTGGAAAAATAATCCGCAGCGACAAGCACATATTTGTTCCCCCTTTTTGATACAGGAAATGGTCCCAAAATGTCCACGCCCATCCTTTCAAAAGGTGCTCCCACCGCCATCTGTTGAAGGGGGGCGGGGTTGACAGGTCCTGGTCCCTTAAACTTCTTGCAAACTTGACAAGTTTTACACCATGCACGGACATCTGATGTCATGCCAGGCCAAAAATAGGTTTGGCGTACTTTGGCGAGAGACTTCCAAAATCCAAAATGTCCTCCTGTAGGGCTATCGTGGCACAAAGTCAATATTTGCCTAATTTTAGTATGGGGAACTACCAGCTGTTTTCTTGTCAACCCCCTCTTTCCTATCCACAAGTGATACAGCTTTTTATCAAGCACCTCTAGGGAGTCCCAACGATTGATCAGTTGACGAACTTTTGGGTCAGCCTCAATCAGTTCTTTGCGATCTGGTGCTCCTTCCAGTTTCCACTTGACAATCTGTTTTATTACTGGGTCCTCTTGAAAATTGTCATCTTGGGGTAGCAGTTCAACCAGGTGTAACCGAGGAACTTGGCCTTTTTGCTCCCTACGTTTGCAAAACTTACATTCCGCCCCACAAGGGCGGCGTGACAAGCCATCCGCATTCCCATGTTTTGTACCTGGTCGATGTACTATCTGGAAGTCATAGCTCTGCAATTTCTCTAGCCAACGCGCCAATTGTCCTTCTGGTTGATGAAATGAGGTTAACCATGTGAGGGCAGCATGATCAGTCCTCAGACGAAATCGATTGCCATACAAATATTGATGGAAGTAGCTAATGCTTGTAACAACTGCCAACAATTCACGTCTTGTAGCGCAATAGTTTTTTTCAGGTCTGGACAAGGTTCGACTGAAATAGGCAACCACGTGTTCATTTCCTTCCCGTTCCTGTGACAGGACCGCTCCCACTGCATGGGCGCTTGCATCGCAGTCCAACACGAAAGGCTTCGATAAATCTGGGAAAACTAAAATAGGGGTGGAGGTCATGGTCTCTTTTAGTTGGTTGAAACTAGCCTTGCAGGCTTCACTCCACACAAAAGGGACATCTGCTTGGGTGAGGTTTGTCAACGGCTTGGCCAACTCAGCGAAATTTCTTACAAACCTTCTATAGTATGAGCAGAATCCTAGGAAGCTGCGCACTTGCTTTCTGTCCTGGGGTACTGGCCATTCACTTACCGCTCTGGTCTTCTCAGGGTCTGTTTGAACTCCCTTTTTGGATATCACATGACCTAAATACCTCGTTTCTCGCTTGAAAAAGGAACATTTTTTCGCATTCACTTGGAGGTTTGCTTTTTCCAAACAATGAAGGACTTTTTCGAGTTTTCCAAAGACACTATCAAAACTAGGTCCATGGATGATTAAATCATCCAGATAAACCAAAGCAAGTTCCTGGGGCACTACTGCTTCCATTAATCTTTGGAAAGTTGCAGGTGCATTAGTCAAACCAAATGGCATTACCTTAAACTGCCATAACCCTTTGCCATATATGGTGAAAGCTGTCTTTTCTTTGTCCTCAGGTTTCATCTCAACTTGCCAGTACCCACTTTTTAAATCCAGCACGCAGAACCATGCTGACCCACCTAAAGTGTCCAACAAGTCTTGAATGCAAGGAAGAGCATAAGAGTCTTTTTTTGTAATGTTATTGAGTTTCCTAAAATCCACACAGAATCTTGTAGAACCGTCTTTTTTTGGTACAAGAACAACTGGTGACGCCCATGGACTGTTTGATGGCTCAATAACATCCTGCTCTAACATATCCCGAAGAAGCGTACTTATGTGTTCATTTTGGGAGAAAGGGATGCGTCTTGGGGCCTGTTTCAGCGGGCGAGCACCACCTGTGTCAATGGCGTGCTGAACCAGATGAGTGCGTCCTACTAACTTGCCTTCTGCTGCAAAAGCAGCATGGCATTTTTGGAACAAACCGAGTAATTTGTTCCATTCTAGTGAGTTTGGAGCTAAATCTGATTTGGCCAAGGCACTGTGTGCCCACTCTGGTAAGCTTGGCTGCAATTTATCAATGGTTTCAATGTGGAATGTATGCTGTTTGTGTTGTATTCGCTTATTTAGGACTCCTGACCTACTGTTGATTTGGAATGCCTGTTCTGCGCAATGCCATCGCTTCCTTAGGGGTATCTCAGTTCGTTGAATTTGCAAACATAATCGAGCCAAATCGACACAAGCGTTGACTCGTTGAAGGAGATCTAACCCAAGGATGGCTTTATCCCGAATCTTAGCAACTAGAAAAGAGTGTCTCACCTTTGTCTCTCCTAACTGTATCCCAAGTGAACACTCTCCTTCCACCTGCATTTTCTGGCCTGATGCAGTTTGAAGGCTGGTGTAACAGGATGAACCCAGGGTTGAACAACTCTTCCTCGCCACATCAGGACGAAGGATTGACACAGTGGCTCCTGTGTCAACAAGCAAGAAGCAACCATGTCCGCCTACCTTAGCTTCAACGAATAATGCCTCTCCTCTGGTTCGTGCAGTTTTGATGAATGCACAAGGGCCATTGTTCCTTGGAGCCTGGGCTAGGCCCACTTCCGAGGCTCCATCTAGTTTTCCGACTGCCTCTCTCCAACATTGGCGCGATCTGCAGGCTTTTTGTTTTGAGGGCATTGTGACCGGACATGACCTTTTTGGTGGCACCTCCAACACTCTGGATCGGACATGGCCGGTTCTCTACTCTGGCTCTGTCCTTCCATAAGTCGAGCCCTCATTAATGCATCGTGTAGAGTTTTTGGTGCATAACAAGCTAAAATTTTCCTAGCTGCCTGATCTCGGAGGCCTCTCAAGAAGGTGTGCAAGGCAATTTCATCTCTACATCGTTCTGGCCAATGTGGTGTGGCAAGCCGTACGATCCGTTCTATACCCATAGCAAAATCTTGAAGAGACTCAGTTGGTCGCTGTACCTTGGTCTGTAACTCACTTTGCCATAGAGAGGACAATTGTTGTTGGCCAAACCTGAGCTCTAGAACTGAATTGAGGCAATCGAAATTCATTCTTGCGTCTGGTGGTACCGTTGCTAACACGACCCCAAGGGCTGACCCCCGAAGGGCGCTAGCGAGTTTCTGGCCCTTTCGTTCTACAGACCAACCATTCGCTGCCGACACCATATCCAAATGACCAGCATAGTCCTCCCAAGAAGTTTGCCCGTCATAATTCATTAATGCTCCTTCGTGTGAAATAGGTTTTTGTCTCAAACTTGCTAGTTCCTTTTGAAGTGTTTCCGAGGCTTGTGTATATATTTCTGGAGTAGCTGAGGGGGACGGCATTGGCTGCACAGAAACCAATTGCCTTAGTTCCAGGTTTTCCTGTTCTAATTGGCGAATCCGAGCTTCACACTCGGTTGCTCGCTGCTGGATCAGGTCTAAGGATGGATTGGCAATTGAAGTTTGGTGTTGTTCGTCGGAGGCGGATTGAGCATGCCCTGCATTCTGCCCCAAACCGATGGGAACCATTTCTACTTCCGTCTCGTGTGCATCAATAACGGGGTGTTGACGAGTGGAGATCGTTCGTTTCAATCTTTGTTGGCGCTGCGACATATTGATCCCGGACGGGCCCCCAAATGTTGAAAGAATCAACTGAATTCAATAATTGTATAACAAAAAAATGTATTACGTTCTCGTCCAAAAAAACACAACAACCAACTTTTTTAAGCATACCGCAATATCAACCATAAAAACACCTGTTCCTTGCGACTGTAGTTACCACTACAATATGAAGCACGACTGAAAACATTTCAGCACGGCATAAAATATTCCGAATAAACTTTCTTCTCCCACGCAGAAGGTATGATGTATCACTTCTCCGTGGTACTTGAGCCCACCGTCCAACGATGTAAAAAACGTCGTATTTGGAGATACAGGAGCTTTGAACTCCAAATGAATAATTGTTGTCAAAATCTACGAACAAGATTACATTTTGAATCGAATAATTGTACTTATCCAGTTTGGATTGTTTTCTTCTCCCACGAGAAAGGTATGATGTATCACTTCTCCGTGGTACGTGAGCCACACCGTCCTTCCTCGTTATCAAAAACATCGTTATTTGGAGATACAGCCGCAAAAAAACAGTGATTTTCTTCTTGTATTCCTAGGTGTGATAATTCGGCACCTGATGGAGTTGCGCTAACAAATTTTATTATCACACCTAGGAAAACCAGAAGAAAAATACCGTGTTTTGCGGAAACATTTAATGTTTCCTTGTCTTTTGTTATATGGAAACTGACAATGTGTGGATTGGAAAATGTTTATAGACGGCTCGACGAACTTGAGAAAAATTGAAGGAAGTGCTTTAGGATTGAGATTATCGCATCCTCTCTCTTCTGTTGGGTTGGACTGGGACGATACAAAAGGTAAAACTGCAGGTGGCCGCCAGTTAACACCTGTTCTTGGTCGCCACTCGCCAAGGCCCAGACTGACAAAAGAACAATACCTCGTCGATTGTCGCACCTGTGAGAGAAATTATGGTTTTTTTGATTTCTCACAACAATGTAACCATCTGTAGGTGTGATTACTCGGTAGCCCGGAAAGTTCGTATTATATTATACAGCCTTGCGAATGGCACGCGGTATTGTGGGGTACCTTGAACTTGGTCGTGGATACGGGATGTAGGTATCTACGTGAACGTGATATCTGCGGTAGATATCCTTTGTGTGGCAGTAGGTTCGAGTAGACATGAGATAATGATCATAAAAGCTATGAGATAATATGGCTACGTAGATAGGAGAAAAAATAGGTTATCTCTATCAGTCCTAAAAGCACGGTTCTTAACCAAGAGATGAGATACCTCCAAATGAAACATAATGATTCATTATCGTGTCATGTATTATTCACACGAAAATTGCAAAATGAGCATCATACAATTGAATAATTACGTTGCAAAAGTGTTGTTCAATAGAAACAACTACAGATTCACCAAATCGTGAGGAACTGAACCTACTTAGAGGAATTAACCTACTTAGAATAGAACTTTGGGCGAACCATAATATGTTTATTATGACGATAAGGCTTTTTTCTAAGATATGGTCTGACATATTTTTCATTGATGTAGGACGCCTTGTGACATACACAAACTTCAGAAGACGGCAGTTGGGGCCTTATCTTGACTCGAATGAACTGCCGAGGACACTGCGGTGATTTAATTGTTTGTCACCGTTCACCCATGATTAGTAAAACTTGAATTATTCCTCCTGTCCCTTCTGATCCCTAAGAGGCTTCATTGTGAAGTTAAAGTGAAACTAAAAGTGTTTCAATCGGCCATCAGTGGATATCAATGTTTTTAGGTGTCAGGTTCCAGTCCTGAAGTTCATGTTCTTGTGTGTTGATTTAATAAGCAGCTGAGGTACTTTAATAGAAGTAAACTCCCTTGAATTAACATACAAAATTTGTATTTAATGCAGCTTGGTTGAGGTAAGGTTCAATTTTCGAGATTTTCTGAATATCAGGTTTAGGGGGTGAATGAGGATTGATTGTGTCGAATTTATTGGAATGTATTTACTGTACCGTCTTAGGCCTGATGGAGTGAATTGGAGGCTAAATAGAGACGATGGTAGTGTTTAACCGGAGTGCATACAATCTAGAAATAGGTACCAACCTGAATAAGCATATCAAGCTGATCATTAATTTTGCACTGAACGCTAGAATCCTGGGGAGACAGATCATCTGCTGCTCACGGAGTCTACTCACTGACTACCATAGCGCACCTGGGTGCAGCCGCTGCTCACCTAATTAATGAAAGTGACTAAAAGTAAAGTACACTTTCTACCATCGGACCAAGAAGGGTAGGAAACCGTGGATGGGCGCTGGGCCGTTGGACATATGAGATGGTACACAGCTGAGGTAATTGAAATGGAAAGTCAGGTAACTCCTCAATCCATACCGGAATATATCCAGCGAGGTGAACGCCTGCTAAGTCGTTGGGCAGTACAGCTTCTTCTTAGTCACTTTCACACATACAGTCGTTGATGTAACAGAGTATACACCTTAAACACATTTCAAATTGACGCCACAGTGGTGCCGCAGGTGATTGTTACATCAGACAACAACAAAAAAGTCGTTTGGTGCCGCTCGTTATAGATTTTGAAATGCTAAATCGATTTTGAACCTTAGACGTAGACGTATACGTCAAAAACAATTGCGCCAATAAAAAAATGTATTCATGCTTGTATCATCGGTCAAGTACGATTACGCACCCCTTTCCAAGTAACAGACGTTCTGTAATGGTTGAATGAGATACACATTGTTAAACAAATACTTAACCACTTCTGTCCTTACTGAACATCCCAAAGTGTTAGGTGTGAACATGTTGGGAGCAGATCGGAAGTTATGCGTTGTAAAATGGATCTTTTCTAGTTCACAAGTGCGGTGGTTCACAATCATAATAACGCAAAAATGGAAGGCAGATGAGGTTTGAACCTTTCAGTGGTCAAAATCAACGAACCTCTAGAACTCAACCAGAATAAAAATGATAATAAGGAAACGAACAGGCGCGAACATTAAGAGAATTTAATAAGAGCGAGAATTTATGGGCAGTTTGGTGGGTGGAGCCTCGATCTAGTGGTGGTGTGCAGAACAACGGCGTTCTGCAACAGTCATATATCCCGCAGAACATCCGAGTCTGTCATGTTTAGTACACCAAGTTACCGTGGGAGTAAAACAACAGTAGGCCTCTAGTTGAGAAGTACAGAGGAAGTTTACAAGAAAACATTCTAACAGTTTATGACGACATTATATTTCCAAATGTGAAAAATATGTTTACTTTCCTTCAAATTTGAACAAAACAACACCTTAAAAGCCTTCCTCTGCGGTAATACAAACTATTTTTGGTTCTGACGAGAAAAATACATTGATATACCTAGAAGATACTTTTAGTCTCTACAACAGGTAACAATTATTGTTTCCTTGTAAACACACCGACATAAATGCAGCAAACCACCAAAGGGCTCATATTTCTTGACACAAACTTCACGATACGAATAGAAGTAAATCCTAATACTTATTTCAAAACATGGTTTTGTACACTAATTCCCAAAAACATACCGTAGTATACACAAACTGGGTATGACAGAAATTTACATTTTATGGAAGAGCTGGACCACTCAAGTTGACTGCGTCATCTTCAGAGTTTAGAACCTGTGAAGTATTGAGTGGATATTTTGATGTGATGATCTTCAGTTACGAGTTCTTTTGCGAAACGGTCGATTTTTAGGCTTCGCCCTGAAACCTGACGTAGAGGCGTCTGAGGACTCAGTAGGTGCAGAGTGAAGGGCGTTGTAAAGGAGTTCGGCATTTGACTTGTTTCCGAGCATTTCATGTAGATCTTCCTGAAACATTGGAAATTCAAATGAATATACAGCCAACTAGACTTGTTTAGGGTCGTTATTATAACAGTTCATTCGAGAATCCATCCATGATTGTTGAATAAACTGTCGCCTAATCCACAGGTTTCGATATTTCCAGAAATAGGCAGTTTGTTGCATCTTGAAATCAATTAGTGAAGTATTTCAAGTTCAAGAGTATCCAACCGAACGTGTTGAAATGTCCAGATTAATCCGATTCTGCTCGCATTTCGTGAATTAAATCCCAAGGCATCAGAAAATAAGACCAGTATTCATTTGGGATGAAATAGACCTTCGATAACACTCGAAAACCAAAGACAAAAGTTGGTTCTAAATTTCTATAGAGTAATAAAATTCAGTAAAAATGAATTCGGAAAAGCCGATTCAAAACTTCGACAAGAGTTTATTTTCGATTTGGATAGTGATGCAATTGAGTTGAAAAGACCCATCCGAAAAACCAAAATCCGACTCGAAAACGTCGAAAAAAATTGATTTTGTATAGAGTCGACGTATTGTTTTGGGATGAAATGGATCTTCGACAAGACCAATGTTTCTCGAAAGCATTGGAAAAATTTGATGTCAAATCGAAATGAGGTTTATTTGAATTGGATAGAGCTGCACAATTAAATTGGTTGTTAGCATCAAATATTCTGGTAGGTGAGGCTGTGAAGTATCAGAATACACTTTTTCCGCCATCTACCTATACAAAAATACACCTGCATTTCTACAACAAAATCGACAGCACTACAACAATACATACCAGACTCAGTGTGAGTAGGTGAATCAAAGACTTCCCCTTGTTGAGAATAGCTCGAATATTCTTGGTATTCACTCCAGGAAGTTTAGACACGAGGTCCTGTAAATTAAAACGATGTTTCAACAAAAACCCCAATACCATAATGATTACACTGGTTTACAAAAAAGAGGTCTGTTGGGAGTGATGGGGCTCAGATGAACTCGGAATCGGATTCAGGACACAAAAATACCTCGGAATAGTCCAGACCTTTTTTTTGTAAGCCAGTGTTATCGTTGATCGAGGCTGAATTGCTGAAGGCTGAATCCATAATCTCTCTTAGATTAATAATGCAACAGAGTACATCTAAAGTAACATGAGTGCTGTAAAGTAAGTTATGTACCTGAATTCCAATATTATACTTGTCGAGTTGTTCATCTTCCAACGGAGCGTCTTCAAGCCCGATCGCCGCTGCTGCTGAAGCAGATGGTTCTTCTTTCCCTTCCTGAAAAATTATTGACATCAGAATCGAGAGAAATGGAGCGCGTTCTAGCTATAACCATGACATGGAGGGTGACAACTAGGCAAATATGAAGCAGTTGACAAATATCATGTAGCTAAAGAGCAAATTTTTAAACTATATCATCCCTTTCGTGGGAAAGTACAAAAATATATGTAGCCCTTAAATCGGATTTTACTTGTGTTTTGGTATGTAATAGATTTGTTTGGATAGTAAATAAATTGTAAATTTACATTTATATATTTATATCAGTTTGACCGACTCCAACTTCGATCAGTTTGATCAACTTCGAACTCACTTTTAATTCATGAAGTAATTGAGCAGATGCAAAAGGACTATGGGACCAAACCAATCTCAGGCGTGGGAAGTGCATGGTAAGAAGCTGCAATTTGGACTGGATATCATTGTTTGAAATGTCGTTGCTCAAATAATACCGCCCCTGAAAAAACATCCAAGCGAAAATTGGGCACATTTTAAAATATGTAATATGAAGAAATATAGAGTTCCTTAAACAATCTGGGAGAGCACACTTGGCTGCGACAGATGAAAGTTAGTTAGAATTTGATGAGATTTTTATATGGGAGCATCTGTAGAACAACAAATTCTACACTTGGAGCAGTTGAGCATCTACACTTGAAATACCGATTCTTAACAAGTACTTATCAAATGGATATGAGCGTTTCAAGGTGTGGGAGGATGTGTAGCGTCTAAGCGTGCCGTGTATTGTTATACTCCCCGTGGCCGGATACCTTAACGATGCCTTACAGTCACTGTTTGTTGTTAAGTTGATTTTTCTCCCTTTCAATGGCAGTTACTTTCTCACAAGAATCCCTGAAATCCATTGATCTTTCCATAACTCGTGAGGGATTTTATCTGGGCGTAGGTAAGTAGTATTCAGCCTCGAACGTGAGCCCTTGTAGAGCTAGAGATAACACGAGGAGGATGATGAATTATATTATACTCCTGCATTATTGTTTGTTTCGAAAGACTGATGACGATGTCCTTAGATCGAATGCACCTCTTTCAATACTCGATGAGCTGTTGATGGCGGTATCATAATCATTCACTGATGTTAGCGTTTGATGGTTAGGATGGCCTTCCAGTATTCACACTAAAATTTAGTATTTAATACTCTCACTATACCTAGGAATAGTATGAAGCAACATCTTGATAATAATCATAAAATCAAAACAAAGAAACTGCCGTTTGTTAAGCTGTACCTGTAAAGCAAAAGGTTTGTTTTCATCAAACTCGATGAGAAGTATAGGTTTGGAGTAGTGCCTGGTCATGGCAAGAGCTTGAGTGTAGAGTCTCCCGGATCGTAAGGAGCCGATAAGATCGCTGATGCTTTTCCTCTCGACACACATCTCAGGCGAAAGGATGTAGTCCCCAACCTTCCAAGAGAAAGTAAAAATGCAGTTAAGAAGGCTTATGTAGTACATAAAAATATCAAACACAAAAATCGGCAAAAAATGTAAAATTTCAATAAAAATCACCTGAATGGTAACAGGCTCGATTTCGATGCCCCTCTTGTGGAGGAGGGACGGGAGCTCGCTTCTGAACTCCCTCATGTCTACAATGATTTTAGGAATAACCGTTTCCGATGGCCCCTGACCACCTTCGCGCGTATTCTTCGCCACAGGCACAACTTCGTTGAAAACCTCAGTGACATCCTCCATGACAAGGACCTACAAGAAGAGGCAGTATTTGCTGCAGTAGATGTTCAATAAAAACTCTGCAAATTCTTGACACAACGGTTTATTATCTTCTCTGAGCAGATCACCTAATCCAATTAACGAACTGTTAGATGAAACTCTACCTCATCATCCAAATTAAATTTAAAATACCATACGAATTTCTATCATATCATACCATACTGTACTATACCAAATCATACATACAATACTATACCATGTCATACAAACCGAGTGAATATTGCATTGTCATCCAGTTCTGACCCATTATTAAAATTTCAAGTCAGTAGCTTATTATTACAAAAAGGTATTATTTAAACAATTTTACAGATGAGAAACCGAATGAATATTGCAATGTGGTCAATCCCCGGCTCACGGTTAAAATTTCCAGTCTGTAGTTTACCGGGAAGATGAAAACAAAGTAGTTTTAAATGATGGGCGTCTGGGGGGTTGACCGACATAACGGCCGTTTTAGACGCAAAGTTAAGTGTTTCTCCTAAACCTTTGCGCGCAAACTGTGAACTTGAGGTGTTTATTTGAGTGTGAATGGACCATCAAGAAGAGCAATTGTCGACTCAAATACATCGAGAAAACGAAAAAAAGTTGACTTCATATCGACTCGAGGTGTTTATTTGAGTTCGAATGGACCTTCAAGAAGAGCAATTGTCGACTCAAATACATCGAGAAAACGAAAAAAAGTTGACTTCATATCGACTCGAGGTGTTTATTTGAGTTCGAATGGACCTTCAAGAAGAGCAATTGTCGACTCAAATACATCGAGAAAACGGAAAAAAGTTGACTTCATATCGACTCGAGGTGTTTATTTGAGTTCGAATGGACCTTCAAGAAGAGCAATTGTCGACTCAAATACATCGTGAAAACGAAAATAAGTTGACTTCATATCGACTCGAGGTGTTTATTTGAGTTCGAATGGACCTTCAAGAAGAGCAATTGTCGACTCAAATACATCGAGAAAACGAAAAAAAGTTGACTTCATATCGACTCGAGGTGTTTATTTGAGTTCGAATGGACCTTCAAGAAGAGCAATTGTCGACTCAAATACATCGAGAAAACGAAAAAAAGTTGACTTCATATCGACTCGAGGTGTTTATTTGAGTTCGAATGGACCTTCAAGAAGAGCAATTGTCGACTCAAATACATCGAGAAAACGAAAAAAAGTTGACTTCATATCGACTCGAGGTGTTTATTTGAGTTCGAATGGACCTTCAAGAAGAGCAATTGTCGACTCAAATACATCGAGAAAACGAAAAAAAGTTGACTTCATATCGACTCGAGGTGTTTATTTGAGTTCGATTGAACCTTCATGAAGAGCAATTGTCGACTCAAATACATCGAGAAAACGAAAAAAAGTTGACTTCATATCGACTCGAGGTGTTTATTTGAGTTCGAATGGACCTTCAAGAAGAGCAATTGTCGACTCAAATACATCGAGAAAACGAAAAAAAGTTGACTTCATATCGACTCGAGGTGTTTATTTGAGTTCGAATGGACCTTCAAGAAGAGCAATTGTCGACTCAAATACATCGTGAAAACGAAAATAAGTTGACTTCATATCGACTCGAGGTGTTTATTTGAGTTCGAATGGACCTTCAAGAAGAGCAATTGTCGACTCAAATACATCGAGAAAACGAAAAAAAGTTGACTTCATATCGACTCGAGGTGTTTATTTGAGTTCGAATGGACCTTCAAGAAGAGCAATTGTCGACTCAAATACATCGAGAAAACGAAAAAAAGTTGACTTCATATCGACTCGAGGTGTTTATTTGAGTTCGAATGGACCTTCAAGAAGAGCAATTGTCGACTCATATACATCGAGAAAACGAAAAAAAGTTGACTTCATATCGACTCGAGGTGTTTATTTGAGTTCGAATGGACCTTCAAGAAGAGCAATTGTCGACTCAAATACATCGAGAAAACGAAAAAAAGTTGACTTCATATCGACTCGAGGTGTTTATTTGAGTTCGATTGAACCTTCATGAAGAGCAATTGTCGACTCAAATACATCGAGAAAACGAAAAAAAGTTGACTTCATATCGACTCGAGGTGTTTATTTGAGTTCGAATGGACCTTCAAGAAGAGCAATTGTCGACTCAAATACATCGAGAAAACGAAAAAAAGTTGACTTCATATCGACTCGAGGTGTTTATTTGAGTTCGAATGGACCTTCAACAAGAGCAATTGTCGACTCAAATACATCGAGAAAACGAAAAAAAGTTGACTTCATATCGACTCGAGGTGTTTATTTGAGTTCGAATGGACCTTCAAGAAGAGCAATTGTCGACTCAAATACATCGAGAAAACGGAAAAAAGTTGACTTCATATCGACTCGAGGTGTTTATTTGAGTTCGAATGGACCTTCAAGAAGAGCAATTGTCGACTCAAATACATCGAGAAAACGAAAAAAAGTTGACTTCATATCGACTCGAGGTGTTTATTTGAGTTCGAATGGGCCTTCAAGAAGAGCAATTGTCGACTCAAATACATCGAGAAAACGGAAAAAAGTTGACTTCATGTCGACTCGAGGTGTTTATTTGAGTTCGAATGGCCCTTCAAGAAGAGCAATTGTCAACTCAAATACATCGAGAAAACGAAAAAAAGTTGACCTCATATCGACTCGAGGTATTTATTTGAGTTCGAATGCACCTTCAAGAAGAGCAATTGTCGACTCAAATACATCGAGAAAACGAAAATAAGTTGACTTCATATCGACTCGAGGTGTTTATTTGAGTTCGAATGGAACTTCAAGAAGAGCAATTGTCGACTCAAATACATCGAGAAAACGAAAAAAAGTTGACTTCATATCGACCCGAGGTGTTTATTTGAGTTCGATTGAACCTTCATGAAGAGCAATTGTCGACTCAAATACATCGAGAAAACGAAAAAAAGTTGACTTCATATCGACTTGAGGTGTTTATTTGAGTTCGATTGAACCTTCATGAAGAGCAATTGTCGACTCAAATACATCGAGAAAACGAAAAAAAGTTGACTTCATATCGACTCGAGGTGTTTATTTGAGTTCGAATGGACCTTCAAGAAGAGCAATTGTCGACTCAAATACATCGAGAAAACGAAAAAAAGTTGACTTCATATCGACTCGAGGTGTTTATTTGAGTTCGAATGGACCTTCAAGAAGAGCAATTGTCGACTCAAATACATCGAGAAAACGAAAAAACGTTGACTTTATATCGACTCGAGGTGTTTATTTGAGTTCGAATGGGCCTTCAAGAAGAGCAATTGTCGACTCAAATACATCGAGAAATCGAAAAAAAGTTGACTTCATATCGACTCGAGGTGTTTATTTGAGTTCGAATGGACCTTCAAGAAGAGCAAATGTCAACTCAAATACATCGAGAAAACGAAAAAAAGTTGACTTCATATCGACTCGAGGTGTTTATTTGAGTTCGATTGAACCTTCATGAAGAGCAATTGTCGACTCAAATACATCGAGAAAACGAAAAAAAGTTGACTTCATATCGACTCGAGGTGTTTATTTGAGTTCGAATGGACCTTCAAGAAGAGCAATTGTCGACTCAAATACATCGAGAAAACGAAAAAAAGTTGACTTCATATCGACTCGAGGTGTTTATTTGAGTTCGAATGGACCTTCAAGAAGAGCAATTGTCGACTCAAATACATCGAGAAAACGAAAAAAAGTTGACTTCATATCGACTCGAGGTGTTTATTTGAGTTCGAATGGACCTTCAAGAAGAGCAATTGTCGACTCAAATACATCGAGAAATCGAAAATAACTTGACTTCATATCGACTCGAGGTGTTTATTTGAGTTCGAATGGACCTTCAAGAAGAGCAATTGTCGACTCCAATACATCGAGAAAACGAAAAAAAGTTGACTTCATATCGACTCGAGGTGTTTATTTGAGTTCGAATGGACCTTCAAGAAGAGCAATTGTCGACTCAAATACATCGAGAAAACGAAAAAAAGTTGACTTCATATCGACTCGAGGTGTTTATTTGAGTTCGAATGGACCTTCAAGAAGAGCAATTGTCGACTCAAATACATCGAGAAAACGAAAAAAAGTTGACTTCATATCGACTCGAGGTGTTTATTTGAGTTCGATTGAACCTTCATGAAGAGCAATTGTCGACTCAAATACATCGAGAAAACGAAAAAAAGTTGACTTCATATCGACTCGAGGTGTTTATTTGAGTTCGAATGGACCTTCAAGAAGAGCAATTGTCGACTCAAATACATCGAGAAAACGAAAAAAAGTTGACTTCATATCGACTCGAGGTGTTTATTTGAGTTCGAATGGACCTTCAACAAGAGCAATTGTCGACTCAAATACATCGAGAAAACGAAAAAAAGTTGACTTCATATCGACTCGAGGTGTTTATTTGAGTTCGAATGGACCTTCAAGAAGAGCAATTGTCGACTCAAATACATCGAGAAAACGGAAAAAAGTTGACTTCATATCGACTCGAGGTGTTTATTTGAGTTCGAATGGACCTTCAAGAAGAGCAATTGTCGACTCAAATACATCGAGAAAACGAAAAAAAGTTGACTTCATATCGACTCGAGGTGTTTATTTGAGTTCGAATGGGCCTTCAAGAAGAGCAATTGTCGACTCAAATACATCGAGAAAACGGAAAAAAGTTGACTTCATGTCGACTCGAGGTGTTTATTTGAGTTCGAATGGCCCTTCAAGAAGAGCAATTGTCAACTCAAATACATCGAGAAAACGAAAAAAAGTTGACCTCATATCGACTCGAGGTATTTATTTGAGTTCGAATGCACCTTCAAGAAGAGCAATTGTCGACTCAAATACATCGAGAAAACGAAAATAAGTTGACTTCATATCGACTCGAGGTGTTTATTTGAGTTCGAATGGAACTTCAAGAAGAGCAATTGTCGGTTCAAATACATCGAGAAAACGAAAAAAAGTTGACTTCATATCGACCCGAGGTGTTTATTTGAGTTCGATTGAACCTTCATGAAGAGCAATTGTCGACTCAAATACATCGAGAAAACGAAAAAAAGTTGACTTCATATCGACTTGAGGTGTTTATTTGAGTTCGATTGAACCTTCATGAAGAGCAATTGTCGACTCAAATACATCGAGAAAACGAAAAAAAGTTGACTTCATATCGACTCGAGGTGTTTATTTGAGTTCGAATGGACCTTCAAGAAGAGCAATTGTCGACTCAAATACATCGAGAAAACGAAAAAAAGTTGACTTCATATCGACTCGAGGTGTTTATTTGAGTTCGAATGGACCTTCAAGAAGAGCAATTGTCGACTCAAATACATCGAGATAACGAAAAAAAGTTGACTTCATATCGACTCGAGGTGTTTATTTGCGTTCGATTGAACCTTCAAGAAGAGCAATTGTCGACTCAAATACATCGAGAAAACGAAAAAAAGTCGACTTCATATCGACTCGAGGTGTTTATTTGAGTTCGAATGGACCTTCAAGAAGAGCAATTGTCGACTCAAATACATCGAGAAAACGAAAAAAAGTTGACTTCATATCGACTCGAGGTGTTTATTTGAGTTCGATTGAACCTTCATGAAGAGCAATTGTCGACTCAAATACATCGAGAAAACGAAAAAAAGTTGACTTCATATCGACTCGAGGTGTTTATTTGAGTTCGAATGGACCTTCAAGAAGAGCAATTGTCGACTCAAATACATCGAGAAAACGAAAAAAAGTTGACTTCATATCGACTCGAGGTGTTTATTTGAGTTCGAATGGACCTTCAAGAAGAGCAATTGTCGACTCAAATACATCGAGAAAACGAAAAAAAGTTGACTTCATATCGACTCGAGGTGTTTATTTGAGTTCGAATGGACCTTCAAGAAGAGCAATTGTCGACTCAAATACATCGAGAAATCGAAAATAACTTGACTTCATATCGACTCGAGGTGTTTATTTGAGTTCGAATGGACCTTCAAGAAGAGCAATTGTCGACTCCAATACATCGAGAAAACGAAAAAAAGTTGACTTCATATCGACTCGAGGTGTTTATTTGAGTTCGAATGGACCTTCAAGAAGAGCAATTGTCGACTCAAATACATCGAGAAAACGAAAAAAAGTTGACCTCATATCGACTCGAGGTGTTTATTTGAGTTCGAATGGACCTTCAAGAAGAGCAATTGTCGACTCAAATACATCGAGAAAACGAAAATAAGTTGACTTCATATCGAATCGAGGTGTTTATTTGAGTTCGATTGAACCTTCATGAAGAGCAATTGTCGACTCAAATACATCGAGAAAACGAAAAAAAGTTGACTTCATATCGACTTGAGGTGTTTATTTGAGTTCGATTGAACCTTCATGAAGAGCAATTGTCGACTCAAATACATCGAGAAAACGAAAATAAGTTGACTTCATATCGACTCGAGGTGTTTATTTGAGTTCGAATGGACCTTCAAGAAGAGCAATTGTCGACTCAAACAAATCGAGAAAACGAAAAAAAGTTGACTTCATATCGACTCGAGGTGTTTATTTGAGTTCGATTGAACCTTCAAGAAGAGCAATTGTCGACTCAAATACATCGAGAAAACGAAAAAAAGTCGACTTCATATCGACTCGAGGTGTTTATTTGAGTTCGAATGGACCTTCAAGAAGAGCAATTGTCGACTCAAATACATCGAGAAAACGAAAAAAAGTATACTTCATATCGACTCGAGGTGTTTATTTGAGTTCGAATGAACCTTCATGAAGAGCAATTGTCGACTCAAATACATCGAGAAAACGAAAATAAGTTGACTTCATATCGACTCGAGGTGTTTATTTGAGTTCGAATGGACCTTCAAGAAGAGCAATTGTCGACTCAAATACATCGAGAAAACGAAAAAAAGTTGACCTCATATCGACTCGAGGTATTTATTTGAGTTCGAATGGACCTTCAAGAAGAGCAATTGTCGACTCAAATACATCGAGAAAACGAAAAAAAGTTGACTTCATATCGACTCGAGGTGTTTATTTGAGTTCGATTGAACCTTCATGAAGAGCAATTGTCGACTCAAATACATCGAGAAAACGAAAAAAAGTTGACTTCATATCGACTTGAGGTGTTTATTTGAGTTCGATTGAACCTTCATGAAGAGCAATTGTCGACTCAAATACATCGAGAAAACGAAAATAAGTTGACTTCATATCGACTCGAGGTGTTTATTTGAGTTCGAATGGACCTTCAAGAAGAGCAATTGTCGACTCAAACAAATCGAGAAAACGAAAAAAAGTTGACTTCATATCGACTCGAGGTGTTTATTTGAGTTCGAATGGACCTTCAAGAAGAGCAATTGTCGACTCAAATACATCGAGAAAACGAAAATAAGTTGACTTCATATCGACTCGAGGTGTTTATTTGAGTTCGAATGGACCTTCAAGAAGAGCAATTGTCGACTCAAACAAATCGAGAAAACGAAAAAAAGTTGACTTCATATCGACTCGAGGTGTTTATTTGCGTTCGATTGAACCTTCAAGAAGAGCAATTGTCGACTCAAATACATCGAGAAAACGAAAGAAAGTCGACTTCATATCGACTCGAGGTGTTTATTTGAGTTCGAATGGACCTTCAAGAAGAGCAATTGTCGACTCAAATACATCGAGAAAACGAAAAAAAGTTGACTTCATATCGACTCGAGGTGTTTATTTGAGTTCGAATGAACCTTCATGAAGAGCAATTGTCGACTCAAATACATCGAGAAAACGAAAATAAGTTGACTTCATATCGACTCGAGGTGTTTATTTGAGTTCGAATGGACCTTCAAGAAGAGCAATTGTCAACTCAAATACATCGAGAAAACGAAAAAAAGTTGACCTCATATCGACTCGAGGTATTTATTTGAGTTCGAATGCACCTTCAAGAAGAGCAATTGTCGACTCAAATACATCGAGAAAACGAAAATAAGTTGACTTCATATCGACTCGAGGTGTTTATTTGAGTTCGAATGGAACTTCAAGAAGAGCAATTGTCGACTCAAATACATCGAGAAAACGAAAAAAAGTTGACTTCATATCGACTCGAGGTGTTTATTTGAGTTCGATTGAACCTTCATGAAGAGCAATTGTCGACTCAAATACATCGAGAAAACGAAAAAAAGTTGACTTCATATCGACTTGAGGTGTTTATTTGAGTTCGATTGAACCTTCAAGAAGAGCAATTGTCGACTCAAATACATCGAGAAAACGAAAAAAAGTTGACTTCATATCGACTCGAGGTGTTTATTTGAGTTCGAATGGACCTTCAAGAAGAGCAATTGTCGACTCAAATACATCGAGAAAACGAAAAAAAGTTGACTTCATATCGACTCGAGGTGTTTATTTGAGTTCGAATGGACCTTCAAGAAGAGCAATTGTCGACTCAAATACATCGAGAAAACGAAAAAAAGTTGACTTCATATCGACTCGAGGTGTTTATTTGAGTTCGAATGGACCTTCAAGAAGAGCAATTGTCGACTCAAATACATCGAGAAAACGAAAAAACGTTGACTTCATATCGACTCGAGGTGTTTATTTGAGTTCGAATGGGCCTTCAAGAAGAGCAATTGTCGACTCAAATACATCGAGAAAACGAAAAAAAGTTGACTTCATATCGACTCGAGGTGTTTATTTGAGTTCGAATGGACCTTCAAGAAGAGCAAATGTCAACTCAAATACATCGAGAAAACGAAAAAAAGTTGACTTCATATCGACTCGAGGTGTTTATTTGAGTTCGATTGAACGTTCAAGAAGAGCAATTGTCGACTCAAATACATCGAGAAAACGAAAAAAAGTTGACTTCATATCGACTCGAGGTGTTTATTTGAGTTCGAATGGGCCTTCAAGAAGAGCAATTGTCGACTCAAATACATCGAGAAAACGAAAAAAAGTTGACTTCATATCGACTCGAGGTGTTTATTTGAGTTCGAATGGACCTTCAAGAAGAGCAATTGTCGACTCAAATACATCGAGATAACGAAAAAAAGTTGACTTCATATCGACTCGAGGTGTTTATTTGCGTTCGATTGAACCTTCAAGAAGGGCAATTGTCGACTCAAATACATCGAGAAAACGAATAAAAGTCGACTTCATATCGACTCGAGGTGTTTATTTGCGTTCGATTGAACCTTCAAGAAGAGCAATTGTCGACTCAAATACATCGAGAAAACGAAAAAAAGTCGACTTCATATCGACTCGAGGTGTTTATTTGAGTTCGAATGGACCTTCAAGAAGAGCAATTGTCGACTCCAATACATCGAGAAAACGAAAAAAAGTTGACTTCATATCGACTCGAGGTGTTTATTTGAGTTCGAATGGACCTTCAAGAAGAGCAATTGTCGACTCAAATACATCGAGAAAACGAAAAAAAGTTGACTTCATATCGACTCGAGGTGTTTATTTAAGTTTGAATGGACCTTCAAGAAGAGCAATTGTCGACTTCATATCGACTCGAGGTGTTTATTTGAGTTCGAATGGACCTTCAAGAAGAGCAATTGTCGACTCAAATACATCGAGAAAACGAAAAAAAGTTGACTTCATATCGACTCGAGGTGTTTATCTGAGTTCGAATGGACCTTCAAGAAGAGCAATTGTCGACTCAAATACATCGAGAAACTGAAAAAAAGTTGACTTCATATCGACTCGAGGTGTTTATTTGAGTTCGAATGGGCCTTCAAGAAGAGCAATTGTCGACTCAAATACATCGAGAAAACGATAAAAAGTTGACTTCATATCGACTCGAGGTGTTTATTTGTGTTCGAATGGACCTTCAAGAAGAGAATTGTCGACTTCATATCGACTCGAGCTGTTTATTTGAGTTCGAATGGACCTTCAAGAAGAGCAATTGTCGACTCAAATACATCGAGAAAACGAAAAAAAGTGGACTTCATATCGACTCGAGGTGTTTATTTGAGTTCGAATGGACCTTCAAGAAGAGCAATTGTCGACTCAAATACATCGAGAAAACGAAAAAAAGTTGACTTCATATCGACTCGAGGTGTTTATTTGAGTTCGAATGGACCTTCAAGAAGAGCAATTGTCGACTCCAATACATCGAGAAAACGAAAAAAAGTTGACTTCATATCGACTCGAGGTGTTTATTTGAGTTCGAATGGACCTTCAAGAAGAGCAATTGTCGACTCAAATACATCGAGAAAACGAAAAAAAGTTGACTTCATATCGACTCGAGGTGTTTATTTGAGTTCGAATGGACCTTCAAGAAGAGAATTGTCGACTCAAATACATCGAGAAAACGAAAAAAAGTTGACCTCATATCGACTCGAGGTGTTTATTTGCGTTCGATTGAACCTTCAAGAAGAGCAATTGTCGACTCAAATACATCGAGAAAACGAAAAAAAGTCGACTTCATATCGACTCGAGGTGTTTATTTGAGTTCGAATGGACCTTCAAGAAGAGCAATTGTCGACTCCAATACATCGAGAAAACGAAAAAAAGTTGACTTCATATCGACTCGAGCTGTTTATTTGAGTTCGAATGGACCTTCAAGAAGAGCAATTGTCGACTCAAATACATCGAGAAAACGAAAAAAAGTTGACTTCATATCGACTCGAGGTGTTTATTTGAGTTTGAATGGACCTTCAAGAAGAGCAATTGTCGACTCAAATACATCGAGAAAACGAAAAGAAAAAAAGTTGACTTCATATCGACTAGAGGTGTTTGAGTTCGAATGGACCTTCAAGAAGAGCAATTGTCGACTCAAACAAATCGAGAAAACGAAAAAAAGTTGACTTCATATCGACTCGAGGTGTTTATTTGAGTTCGAATGGACCTTCAAGAAGAGAATTGTCGACTTCATATCGACTCGAGGTGTTTATTTGAGTTCGAATGGACCTTTAAGAAGAGCAATTGTCGACTCAAATACATCGAGAAAACGAAAAAAAGTTGACTTCATATCGACTCGAGGTGTTTATCTGAGTTCGAATGGACCTTCAAGAAGAGCAATTGTCGACTCAAATACATCGAGAAACTGAAAAAAAGTTGACTTCATATCGACTCGAGGTGTTTATTTGAGTTCGAATGGGCCTTCAAGAAGAGCAATTGTCGACTCAAATACATCGAGAAAACGATAAAAAGTTGACTTCATATCGACTCGAGGTGTTTATTTGTGTTCGAATGGACCTTCAAGAAGAGAATTGTCGACTTCATATCGACTCGAGCTGTTTATTCGAGTTCGAATGGACCTTCAAGAAGAGCAATTGTCGACTCAAATACATCGAGAAAACGAAAAAAAGTTGACTTCATATCGACTCGAGGTGTTTATTTGAGTTCGAATGGACCTTCAAGAAGAGCAATTGTCGACTCAAATACATCGAGAAAACGAAAAAAAGTTGACTTCATATCGACTCGAGGTGTTTATTTGAGTTCGAATGGACCTTCAAGAAGAGCAATTGTCGACTCAAATACATCGAGAAAACGAAAAACCGAGTGAATATTGCATTGTCATCCAGTTCTGACCCATTATTAAAATTTCAAGTCAATAGCTTATTATTACAAAATTATTACAAAAAGGTATTATTTAAACAATTTTACAGATGAGAAACCGAATGAATATTGCAACGTTGTCCAATCCTCGAGTCACGGTTAAAATTTCCAGTCTGTATTTTACCGGGAAGATGAAAACAAAGTATGTAGTTTTAAATTATGGGCGTCTGGGGGGTTGACCGACATAACGGCCATTTAGACGCGAAGTTTAGTGTTTCTGCTAAACCTTTGCGCGCTCACTGTGAACGAATGGCTGGTCGTACAAAAATCCAATTGGTCTTAAAAAATTCGTAATTTTCCAGGTCATTCAAAAGTGAACTAAAAATTACACCGTTTCATGGGAATTTTTAGAGATATGACATTGTCGAATTTGCAAAGTTCGTTTTGAACCCGTTCCCCTTGACCTAGGGTTATGAAAAGTTTCGAGGATCATTGTGGGGCTGGTCCAAACCCATAAAAAAAATTTCGTAATTTTTACTCAATGCTAACTGGGCAAAGTGCCGCGGACGGCGTACGGGGGACGGACGGATTTTTTTTATTCGATTTTCTGAATCTACGTATCTTGAAACGTAAACCAACAAATTTTGAGGGGAGGTTAAAAAAATTTTTTCTTTGGGCGATTCCAATGGTTCATTATCGAAGATAATAAACCAAAATAGGGTTTGCACTAGACTGATGCCTTGTGCCATCGTCTTGCTTCAAGGTAAAGGAGGATGTGTTTTGCAGTCGTTCATTGCTCTCTTGTACATCAATAGAACTACATCAGCATCAGTTTGACTCCCAACAATTACTAACTACTTATACTCAATTTACTTTTTTCTCCATGATGAGTTTTTCAAACGCCAACTTTTCTTGCCTCAACGAAGTCAGATACACCTGCTCTTCAACAGAACCACCGTAGACGAGGAAGAATATCTTGAGAATGTTGTCGGCTTCGGCCCTTTGATAAATCTAAAACAAATTAAAGGAAATTCCCATCACAATGTGTAGTAGGTTTCCTAGAGAAAACTTGAAGAGAAGGTGCATTTTGGATTCTTGTGAAGTGCATGAACAGGAGCCTCGATTAACCGGGGTAATGGTGGGGAAAAGGGCCACTGATAAGATAAATTACGGTTAAGCCGCTGATTCAAAAAAGAGGCTAAAATGCATAGTTTGGTGAAAGAAAGCATGTTTTAATAGGTAGGCTAGGCTTAATTTAAGTGCAAAGTACATTTTACCAGCTTGTAAAAGAGTATCCAAGAAGGTCTTTTCGCTAAATAGGTTTTACTGTACTTGTAATACTTAGTTGATTCATTGGAAAACGTTCAACGTGCTATGATGTAATGAACTTAAAACTGTACCTCAATCTGCCTAATGGCTGTTATGTCAGTGTCGTACATGACGATAGCATCTGGTTTGAGCTTGGTGAGGCTTTTATTGAGAAATAGACCATCATCGTCTTTCTTGAACGGTTGTATGGATATCATGAGATCCTTCTCCGGTTTCGCATCCTCCTGGAAGGAGACGGTTGATCAATGCAATAATTATCGTAAGAAACAGATCGCAACTCGTTTCAGTAGCTGTCCATTTCCAAATAAGTTGAGTAGCCACAATAAACCCTGGCCAGTAGCTCAGCAAAAGAATACATCACAGAATACAACATTTATTAAACAAAGATAAACGATTTCTACACCCTGAATCTAAAATTGTATTGTCTATATGAAATTGGAACATTAGAAAATTACACTACACACAAAAAATACACGAAGAAACAACAGGTGTTTTTAGGTGGAAGAAAAGCATTGTCGTGAACTTACCAGAGTAGTTTCCAAAAATGTCGAATCCCCTTTGCCATCAGATGCCAGTTTTTGAGTGAGGATAACAGACTCTGAATTTTCCTCAATGAGCTCGTCATCCACTTTCCCTTCAGGCTTGTCCTTTTTCTGAGATTCGTTCCCAAAGATTTGGTAGTACCAGTGCTCGAGCGATGCGTCTTCACCCATCGTCAGAATCTGGAATAAGTGACCTATGAAACCGTTCACCTTTCATCGAATTTTTCAAATTATCTTAAAAATCCGAGCGATCTCCCAGATATTCTGAGGAAACGTCATATTCACTGACCTGTTTGAGCTGGTGGACAGTGGACTGATTTTGCACGAGAACAAGAACCGAGGGCTGCGTATCTTTCTCCCGTTCTTCCAGTTGAACCTCTTTCAAAATTTCAATTAGCGTTTTCCATTTCGGGTTTGGTTCCAATTTAAGCTCTAGGGGCAATCAATATAAGGCTTTGGATATCATTGAAGACACGCATATTAGTAAAGACGTTGAATATATTATTATCATACGGCGATGAGTTCGGCTAAAATGGAGTATTATAATTATATTGTCGTATAATAAGACAGTAGGAATTTGAGCCTCATACTGGCGAGTTGCAGAGTGCCTGTTTTCTAATTCGACCAGACCATAATTTGAAAAAAAATATTCGAATGAAGTAAATTTTGATTTGACTTGAGCTATTCATTTGGTATGAAAAGGAACTTTGACAAGACCATGATTCAACTTTAAAAAAAAAAAAAAAAAAAAAAAAAAATTGGAAAAACGTTTTTGCCAGACATTTTTCTCCATTTTGAGAATAGACATCTCACAATTATATAGAACATTCTTAACGATTCAACAGGTGATTATCTTGAAGCCAGTAACAGGCAATTACCTTTGTTGCTATCAAAAATTCTCTTCTTTGACATAACAAAAATATTTTCAGCTGCATCCAGAATCATCCAGCCGCCTGACACAGAAGTGTACTCTTTACTCCTCAAGGAGCTGAGAAACTGGTGGAGTCTAACACAATCCGACTGGGTCAAATACCTAAGAAACAAAAGTACGTAAGAAATTTAAGCCATCAAAGTATCATGAGTTATCACTTCAGTTATAACTTCGTCAGCCAAGAACAATCGTGGATTGATAATTATCAATCCATGATTGATCCATAATTATCAATCCATCAATTATAATTCATCACACCATAAGATAGTCCACGATATCTAAGATGATTCTAAACTTAGTTTTAACTTCAAAAAGTAATAATACTAATATTATGAACGTACTCCAATGTCAACCGTAGCGTTTTTAAATCTGCAATAAGCTGTTTAGTCCTGGAACTCAACTGATTCCAAATTGGATCCAATCTACTTTGCAGTAGCTTGTAGTACTGTTTCGACAAGGCGTTTTCAACAGTTACATCTTCAGTATCCAGCTAAATGAAACGGAAGAAATTAAAAACCAGCTTTCTACCGGGCATTTTCATTCAAAGACACGTGGGAGACCTTACCGTAGGGTTGATACGCTTAATTTCTTTAGTACAAAAATGCACGCAGTCCAGCACAGCCGATTGAATCGAGTTCATGTAGTTTGAAAGCTCAATGTGTAACTCGATGACTTCAGGCTGGAATTCGAATATTGTCTTTAATTTCGTCTATGGTATCTCAAAATTGAAAAGATTTACGTAGAAAATGTAGAGTCATAAATAATACTGATTAAGAACATACTTGTTTTTCTTTGAGACTTGCACTAACAACGGCGTGGAATCTAGGCCATAAATGCAGTTCAGTGACGAACAGAGTTTTCATGATGCGCTCCAGTTTCATAATTCCCGAAGAGAAAGTCTGTGGGGCTCGAGAAAATGCGTTGATGAATCCAGTCTGGAACACACACAATAAAGTCACAACCAGCACCTTAATCTATATCACATTTTAAACAGGGAGACTTGAACTGACTCTATTTTTCTGGCGAAAAAGCCGCAGAGAAAACGCTTCTTGGGCCTTTTCCAAAATGCGGTGAGCTTTGAGAACGATGATTCCGGTCACTTTATGAATGGGCACACGGTTCTTGAGGAAGTCGACGACTAGAATGCGAGAAGAAATGAAAAAGACTCCACCGGCAAGGTACACCTCTTCCCTGAAAAAAAGAAGAATTTGTCAATTATACACAAACTCAGGTATTTCGATGTATTTCTCGGTAAGGGAAAACTTTGGGAGTCTGGAAATAAAACGAGTTAAATGATGTATGGAATAGGAAAAGTGGTGTCCATTCAAAGCATTGGTGGCTCTCTGACCTCAAAACAACGAATTTAGGGGTTTAACAAGCACTTTGTTCATACCCCAGAAACGTACTAAATCGAGGTCAAGACGAGGTATAGAGCAAGATCATGGAGTAGGAGCATCCACCCATAATAGAAACTCTGCAAATTCTTGACACAACGGTTCATTATCTTCTTTGTACAGATCACCCTTCTGTCTAGATCACTAGGTCTAAATGTCTAGATCCTAAATGTTAGATTAATTATTATTATCAATTATCACTAATTATTAACAATTTCATCAAGTACCTACCTAGTGAAAATTATTATAATTTATTGTTAGGTATTAATAATTTGTATTTATTATTAATAATAGTTATTATTAATTATGATTCATTAATGCGATATAATTCTGGGGTTTTTACTACTACGTCGGTAATAATTGTTCTATAAAAGAAGTACCTACCAACAAACATTCGAAATTACCTTCATTTCCGTAGCACGAAACGTACCTCAGAACAAAAAACTCGACCTCACTAAAATCATATGATGTTCCAAACAGCTCGTTAGTATGAAAATTAACCTGTATTTCAACCGTTTGATTCACGATCGTGTTGACAGGCTCAAACTTTGAGCCGTCATTGTGAACGAACGGCTGGTCGTACAAAGCTGCGGATGGTCTTAAAACATTCTTAGGAATAAACTCTATCTAAATATGAAATAAAAAACATACCGTTCTATATGAATTTTTCGAGATATGAGATTTTCAAATTTTCAAAATTCGTTTTGAACCCCTTCCCCTTGACCTAGGGTTATGAAAAGTTTCGAGGACCATTGTGGGGTTGGTCGAAACCCATAAAAAAAATTTCGTAATTTTAACTCAACGCTAACTGGGCAAAGTGCCGCGGACGGACGGATTTTGGTTTATTATCTTCGATAATGAACCATTGGAATCGCCCAAAGAAAAAAAAATTTTAACCCCCCCTCAAAATTTGTTGGTTTACGTTTCAAGATACGTAGATTCAGAAAATCGAATAAAAAAAAATCCGTCCGTCCGCCGTACGCCGTCCGCCGTCCGCCGTACGCCGTCCGCGCCACTTTGCCCAGTTAGCGTTGAGTTAAAATTACGAAATTTTTTTTTATGGGTTTCGACCAACCCCACAATGGTCCTCGAAACTTTTCATAACCCTAGGTCAAGGGGAAGGGGTTCAAAACGAATTTTGAAAATTTGAAAATCTCATATCTCGAAAAATTCATATAGAACGGTATGTTTTTTATTTCATATTTAGATAGAGTTTGTTCCGTAGAATTTTTTAAGACCATCCGCAGCTTTGTACGACCAGCCGTTCGTTCACAGTGAGGGCTCAAAGATTGTGCCTCACAACACGATCGTGTATCAAACTGTTGAAATACAGGTCCATTTTCATACTAACAAGCTCTTTCGAACATCATATGGCTTAAGTGATGTCGAGTTTGTTGTTCTGAGGTGCGTTTCGTGCTACTGAAATGAAGGTAATTTCGAATGTTTGTTGGTAGGTACTTGTTTTATAGAAAAATTATTACCGACGTAGTATTAAAAACCCCAGAATTATATCGTATTAATTGATCATAATTAATAATAATTATTATTAATAATAAATACGAATTATTAATACCTAACAATAAATTATAATAATTTTCACTAGGTACTTGATAAAATTGTTAATAATTAGTGATAATTGATAATAATAATTAATCTAACATTTAGGATATAGACATTCAGACCTAGTGATCTAGACAGAAGGGTGATCTGTACAAAGAAGATAATGAACCGTTGTGTCAAGAATTTGCAGAGTTTTTTTTTATTCGATTTTCTGAATCTACGTATCTTGAAACGTAAACCAACAAATTTTGAGTGGGGGTTAAACTTTTTTTTTTTGGGGCGATTCCAATGGTTCATTATCGAAGATAATAAACCAAAATGAAGTACGAGGTACGCGGTGTGGGTGTGGGAGGGGGCGCAGAGACATAAAAGGTCTCGTCGTATGACGCACTAGTTGGCCTCCTGCCAGCCGTATTACGTCATACGCTCGTGCGTCATAGGCTCTGACGTACTTGTTGGCCTCCAGCCAGCCGTCTTACGTCATACGCTCGTGCGTCATAGGCTCTGACGTACTTGTTGGCCACCTGCCAGCCGTCTTACGTCATACGCTCGTGCGTCATAGGCTCTGACGCACTAGTTAGCCTCCTGCAGCCGTCTTACGTCATACGCTCGTGCGTCATAGGCTCTGACGTACTTGTTGGCCACCTGCCAGCCGTCTTACGTCATACGCTCGTGCGTCATAGGCTCTGACGCACTAGTTAGCCTCCTGCAGCCGTCTTACGTCATACGCTCGTGCGTCATAGGCTCTGACGTACTTGTTGGCCTCCTGCCAGCCGTCTTACGTCATATGCTCGTGCGTCATAGGCTCTGATGTACTTGTTGGCCTCCTGCGAGCCGTCTTACGTCATACGCTCGTGCGTCATAGGCTCCGACGTACTTGTTGGCCTCCTGCCAGCCGTCTTACGTCATACGCTCGTGCGTCATAGGCTCTGACGTACTAGTTGGCCTCCTGTCAGCCGTCTTACGTCATACGCTCGTGCGTCATAGGCTCTGACGTAATGGCCCGCCGGTCGCTTATGTTCTGACGTGATCTGAGGGAAAGGGTGAATCAAGGGAACAAATTTTTCCCGTTTCAGTTTATGTGCCAAAGCAAAGACATGAAAATGTCAAAAAAATATGTAAATAGGTACCTAAGCCCAACTGTAATGTCAATTTTCTGACAATGAGTTTTCGACTATAGTTTTCATACTTTTTTACTTAAGTACTTATTGCAATTTGAGACTGATAATGAGCTGTTTGCAAATAAAAAGTCTGATAACTACTTTATTACATCTTATTAATCTATTTTCAAGTTCCGATTCACAGTTGAATGTATTTTATTTAGATGTCGTAAAATTCGAAAACGATGGAATGACGAAACCTGTCGACTACTGACTCAAGTGATACTGTCGACTTCTAACACATGTAGGTCGACTACTAGTGCAAAACCATGTCGACTACTGAAGAAAATGTTGGTCACTGGTATCGACTACTACCTAGAGCATTGGGATTTTTTACAAAACTTGTTTTTCCCTTTTCAAACCATGTTGAATAATATTTCCCGCTGCCAAGTCTATTAGGGAAGGATCTTGGGTACACAATGAACAGGTTTGCAATGAGAAAAAAACCGAGTGAATATTGAAATGTCATCCATTTCTGACCTATATTTAAAATTTCAAGTATCTAGCTCATCATCAAAATTTAATTTGTTTAAACAAATAGGTATTATTTAAACAATTTTACAGACAAGAAACCGAGTGAATATTGCATTGTGATCCAGTTCTGACCTATTTTTAAAATTTCAAGTCAATAGCTCAGCATCAAAATTTAATTTGTATTATTACAAAAAGGTATTATTTAAACAATTTTACAGATGAGAAACCGAGTGAATATTGCAATGTGGTCTATCCCCGACTGACGGTTAAAATTTCTAGACTGTAGTTTACCTGGAAGATGAAAAAAGGCAGTTTTATTCTGGGCGGCTACCCGGGACCCACCTAACGGCCGTTTTCGACGCGAAGTTTAGTGTTTTTCCTAAACTTTTGCGCGCTCACTGTGAACGAACGGCTGGTCGCACAAAACTCCAATTGGTCTTAAAAGATTCGTAATTTTTCAGGTCATTCAAAAGTGAACTACAAATTACACCGTTTCTTGAGAACTTTTAGTGATATGACATTGTCGAAATTTCAAAGTTCGTTTTGAACCCCTTCCCCTTGACCTAGGGTTATGAAAAGTTTCGAGGATTATTGTGGGGCTGGTCCAAACCCAGAAACCAAATTTCGTAATTTTAGCTCAACGCTAACTGGGCAAAGTGGCGCGGACGGCGGACGGGGGACGGTGTACGGCGGACGGACGGATTTTTTTTTAATTCGATTTTCTGAATCTACGTGTCTTGAAACGTAAACCAACAAATTTTGAGGGGGGGTTAAACAATTTGTTTCTTTGGGCGATTCCAATGGTTCATTATCGAAGATAATAAACCAAAAAAGTGAACAACTTTGAGATTCTCTGGATCAGACATTTTCAGGAATTAGAACTGATTTAAATATATCAATTAAAACATCACTTCTCCAAAAAATGTTGATACATTGGGGGTAACAACACCAACAACTTGCAGCACAAGAAAGTAGCAAAGTTACGAAAAACGTGTTCTTTGCTCCTTCTAATATTAGCAGTAAGTTTTATCAATTCATGAAGTTTTTCTCAATACACTATTATGGTGGATGAAATACAATAAATTTCACATAAATGGAACAGAGTTGTAAAATGTGTCCAAGCACACTGGTTTCATTAGGGTGTCTAAGGCCTTCTGATGCGTGGTCATTTCTCAAGACTTTTTACCGAGATAATGTTTCATTTTATTTTGAATCTCTTGTCAATCCTGAGACTGCAGTTGTTCGTTGTTCAACCAACTGCAGTCTCAGGATTGACAATAGATTCAAAATAAAATGAAACACAATGTGTATCAATAGATATTTATCCACGCTCTGGTCATTCTCTCACAGACATTTGGAAAATGCTTTGATAACCGTATGGTCTACATCTCCAGGTGATGCGAAAGATACACAAAGTACCGAAAATTTTAAGGATTGTTAGATAAGAAAGCATAACCGTACCTCTCGCTGGAGACTTCAGCATTGATAACTTTAGGAACTGGCAACACTTTCTGTGACTCGAGTTCAGAAATGAAAAACTGCTCTTCGTCTGTAGTCGCTCCAAGCACGAACACCAGATTCCCAGGATCACAGTGTACCTTAATGAGACTAAGCACTACGGTTTCGATGCTCAAACCCCTTGAAAATAAACGTGTTTTAGATGGAAATTCACACAAAACCATCATTTTCTATGCAGCATAATAAACATGACAAAAACTTCAAAAACACAATAAAAATTAATTGAATGTTTCAAGGTGCGTTTCTTATTATTACAGAAGAAAGTGCGAGTTTGAGAATAAGCAATTTTTAATTCGAAACGTGGGTCAAATTAAATTTTGAGTTTCTGTGAGCATAAAAACGTTTTGCTCAATAATATCAACTTTTTGAGTTTCAGCTCCAACGTTTCACCGGCGCCATAATTCCAACGGTAGGTATTGTAACTGAAGCAGGAATTTTGGATTCATTCCATAACTGACGTGAGTATATTTGAAGTGGCGCCACAATTTTAACACGGAACGTCACCCCCCCTGAAGCTGGCTGGCAGCGTTACAGCACACGCAGCGTTACTTGTTTCGCAAGGGAAAAACTTTTTCGGGAGCTTAATCCAAAATAAACACTGAATTATGTTGTATCTGACCACCCATGCCCTTCCAACAGATGACTTAGAAATCAAAAGTAATCCTTCATTGGTACAGTATTATATGAATTACCAAATGGAATATTTTTAATGTTACTGGTAAATGACGCAAGATTTGTCAATATATCAATAACCTTCTATGAGTCCAGTCAAAATAGAGGAACTAAAGATACTGGTTCCGATTATTCCAGGAACAAGAAAAATAAAGAATACCTGAATCCAGGTGCCGGTAGAGGGGGGTTTAAAGGCCCCCCAAAACTTGTAGCAAATTTGGTACTAAAGATATTTTTCACTGCATCGCGTTTTTTTAGTTATAAGCGAAAAACTGAAAAATTGAACCTTCAAAGCATGATTCTGAAAAATTGGAACTAGTATTTTTAGTTCCTCTATTTGTCCGTTTTTGGTCTAGATTAACAGGATTATTATGGTGATAAAATTACTCAGATAGACACGTTAGTATCAACGTACTTAGCAGCAATAATGAGGCAATTGTTGTTGAGCACATCAAGAAGCATTTGATTTTCGAATTCCAGCATCATAAAAGTCACAAGAGGATTACTTCCAAAAAAATGTCAATAAATGCGAGAATGAACTGAAGGATAAAAGGTCGTTCTGCGACGTCGTCCTGTCAAAAATTGTGTTTTTCAAGATAGATTACCAGCAACGAGCTGTAACTAATAGTAGTAGATACATATAACTAGGTTCATGCTTACAACTCACTTCTTCTTCGAATTCAGACTCATCTAATTCAGGAGAGGCTTTATCGTTCAATGGCGTACTCTCGCTAAAAACATCGTCTGCCTCCCCTTTGATTTTGAGTTCTAGAACGTAATCACTTTCTTCGTGGGAAGGGTGGCCGTACACACCGATACCAACAGGCCTAGAGAAACTGGAAAACAGTACGAGTAAACATTGTTAATGAATTGGACAAGACCGTCCGCAATAAGACCTGAATTTGGCTCCTCAAACGGTATTCACCAAAATTTGTTGAATATTTAATATTCACAGCAAACAAGTGACAGCCCTTACCTGGATGGAATGTCAATAACGTCTATTCCACAGGTAGCCGAGTGCAAACAGTAACCTTCAACGTCAAATGTTGGTGTTACGCTATTCTGGGAAATGTAAAGATCTGCGTCGCCCTTCCTGTAAAATGGAATAAACGATACTTAATTGTTGGTTGTAATTTGAGAACCAAAACGGATTACCGGTAGTTTATTTAGAATTTGGTGAACAGACAGGGCAATTTTATGATATAAGGATGGGTAGAAGTAGGTTATAGTCGTATCACTACTTGGTGTGCGAAGTTCCCGTTCGGTTTAGCTCAGAGTTTATTTGTGGGTTTGGTTATTATTTGAACGGATTCATTAAGGATACAAAAAAATAATAAGTAGATAATATAATATATTATTATGTTGCCTATTTTGTTTGTAAAAAACACTTTTCAGGAGGATGGAAAAAGTGACTCAAATAGAAATCTCAACACCATTCTCAAACATCGAGAAGATATTAATAATTGTGATGGTTAATTTGAAGTAACAGTGAACTAGTCCATTAGCTCCCTAATACCTGTTAAGTTTAAATAAGCTGAATATCGAACTGAAGCAACAGGTCCATATAATTCCTTCTCCAGATAACAATAGATAGAGCTATGAAAAGTTCACACAATATAAATCTAGTAGGTAGTCATGCAATTAATACGGGTATTGAATGTGGATCCTAGATAACCACACTCAGTTATCTTGGGTACATAGTACCGAGCTATTGGTGGTAATATTGTCTATAAGTAGCCCTAATAAGTTCGTTTCCTCAACGTCATGTAAGCGCCCTATACGTTTCGTTGTTCCTCCCAGCATGAATATCACCATTTGTTAACTTATATTTATGCAAGGCCACTTCAAACATTTCTCCTACCAACATTATCAACAAATTCAGTTAAAATAGTAACTACCAATATCAAACAAAAGAAAATTCAATGTAAAAGATGCTTCAAATTTCACGTGCGACACCACAACACTCTTGTGAAGTGAATTTGAATGCATAATCAACAGGCATGAAGAATATAATGAAACGTTACGTGTTTCGTCTCGATTTAGTTAGTCAAGCGTAGTTTCTTTATCATCAGGTGACATTTGATTAGGGGTGAATTTGCGCCCTTACTTAGTTTTCAAGATAATTTGAATCGCTCCGTCCGTAATCAGGCTGTAGTACGTGAAATTTCCCGCAGGTACAGTTCCGGAAACACTTTTGAAATACGTATCAGCTTTAAGAATCGTAACCACCTGCAAAATGTAAGTTAATCACTATAAATTCAACTAGGTATGGTGAATTCATGAGCAACTAATATTTATGATCATTTAACATAAGACTAGCCTCAGAAGAAACGGAATCTGATAGGTTGGTATGATGCCCAACCGACAAGTACCTAGTCTATTACATCAAGCTTACTGGAGTAAGTCGACCGCCAACTTCGACATTGCGAAAACAAGGAGACTCATAAGCTAAACCTTCGGATGGAGGGCGGAAAACATGCATTCGCAGATCTACAAGTGAAGGATTATTGGAAGCTGAATTAGTAGGTGGGAATGTCCCGAAGGACTAATTCTAATGAAGTCAATTCGAATTGTGGAATATGATACAGAAGAAACTTAAATGAATCAAAACACTAGAAAACTGTCAACAGATTCGCACGAATACTTACAAGAGAGATGAGAAGCAAATATTTTAACATTATACGATTTGACCGACGTATCAAAACTACGGATAGATTACATAGGCAGCCTTCGGTAAGAGGTGTTCCGACGAACTTTAAATTAATCAATAGCAACGTCGATCGGGATGTTAACAAAATCCAGAAAATGTTTATGATTACACAGGATTCAACCAAAAAAATGTCAAAAAATTATGGGAAGAGGGATTATGCGAGAGGAAAATTACAAACAAGATTGTTACATAACCTGGCCAACTGAAACCTTCCATTTATTCTCGTTCACTTTTACTTTTTTTTTAAACTCGACCAAGAGAAGTAGAGTGGAGAAAGGCAAAAATAGAGGTTCACAAATAAGTTCAATAAAATCCGGGATTTTTTCATGATATAATTACTTAGTTAGAAGTTTTGGTTCAAATAAATCTCAGTTAACTTGATATATTTCATTAGGTTAGATGTGATTTATTCGAGCCATGTATTAGGTACATTAACCACATACGTATTCCCAAGTATTATAGTTTTAGGAGAAGCCGCATGCTGAGCATATTTACAGATGGACAGTGCAAATAAAACTAATCAACAAAGTGCACGATGGGCATAGATCATGGCCTCGCCCGACGTTTGAATGTGGCGCCTAATGAAACACTTCTGAGGACAGCAAAAGAGGCTTATTGCGTGTATTGAAGTAGTTCATTGAAGTTTACAGGTTGGTGTCAATTGAGAGATATTTCATCGATTTTGATGGAAAAATTTGGATTTGACTATTAAAATGCGATGTGTAAATGTTTGACTCTATAGACGTTTAATTGCATTCAGTTTGGCGGGCTGTAGTGATTTGGTCTGTAATTCGTTCAGTTCGCGAAAGCTCCGCTAGTGGTCTCTGAGGAGCAGCGGAGTGGTCTGACAAACTCAAGATGGCCGAAGTTTTGACGGGCTCATCCAACCCATATACACCTTGTTAGGAAAAGGCAAGTCCTCGTATCTCGCAGAGTATACTCGCGTCGAAAATAGACCGCCTCCCCACCATGGTGTTAGCCCTAGTTGTTCCCAAGACGGCTATGGAGTCTGTGTGTTAGTGCAGTCATGTCGTGCGACACTCGGTCCTCGGCCCTCTTCAAAAGGGCTGAACAGATCAAAAGATGGGAGGAATCGGAAACGAATCGCGAGCCCCCCAATGCCGACTCCCGGGATCGAAAAATCAAGTTTTCCGCGGGCTGTGTGTTCTTGGCTGCTTGCAAAGCTGGGGACAAAGATGAGATACTCCGGCTTCTCAAGAAAAGTGCGGATATTGACACTACGGACGTCGACGGTCTATCAGCCTTGCACCAGGTGAGAGAAACAAGATTCAAGAACCCTACATTTATCATCCAACGTTGCAACTTGTGCTTCGCCGTCACTTCCCTATTCAATCTCCAGTAATTACGTCCAATACTCCGATCCATACAGAAAATCCCGACAATTGATCCAATTTGATCAGTAAATTTCCTCGACCCAAATACCTCATGCACATTCTACCTGCCCCATTTACGACGTTGGTACATAAACAATCATGGCGGATCCTAAAGAGATCCTGTTCATTGTTTTGCCTTCATCACCGATAAAATTCCGCCTGGTTCTAAGTTATTTAGAAGATCGCAGCAGTATTCCACGGACTTGATCGTGGTGACATGATACATCCGTCCGTTCGATAATGCCCTGCTCCGAATAAGTATGAGTTCGTGCCGTTTCCATTATCATGAATCAAGAGCAACAGTTAGTAGACACCCAACCTATTTCTATCAATCGTCCCTTATTTCATGAGCTCCTTATGCTCAACTTACTCTACTACTCCACTTCTCTTCTCCGAATAGTTACACCCTACGTCAATTATAGGGCTACGTTGAACCGAGTGTAAACGGAAGTTGTCCTAATCTTGTACCAACAAGATAACATTTTTTCGAACTGATCCTTCATTGATACTGGTCATTGGTTATGCTTGAATTGTAATTTCACCAGTGGGAACCTCTATCTTTCTCACTCATCGTGAATCGAAAGTGGTGTGTGGGTAGAAATTAAAACAACGTGCAGTGTTGAGAACACAGAAGTGCAATGACCCCAATGCACAATCCTACAGTATTAGCTACCTACGGTCTCCTAATAACAATCTGTTTATTTGTCAAGAAACGGGACAGGCCCAATTACAAGAGAGATGTGTAGGTAAAATACAGAAGTAGCTACAGGTATGAATTAAGTGACACAGTTCAAAGAGAGATAATTAGTGGAAGAGGTGGGAATACTAGTGTAGGCAATCATGAAATTCAGTCGAAATCTTGAATTTAGACCTTGCCAGTGTCGTTACCGAACATTTACTTTTCGGGATTATGTTGATGTTGTAATTTTATAGCATGTATCATTGCTGTGAATGTTTTTCATTATTGACTCACCTAACAGTGGTTTTCCAACCAAATGATTTCCTAATTCTTTATACCACTTGTAGATAGTAGTAGTAGATTTTGACAACTCACCTGACAATTACCGGGTTTCGAATTTCTATTTCATTCAAAATGCTGCCTAATTGAAGTTATTCCGAATTGAACTAAGCCACCATTACACTACATTCCTTGCTCTTATCGAGTTGTAATGCTGTAAGTTGTACTGTACTGTCGTTTGTTAGAATTACAGCTGTTCATTATGTCATGTGTAATTATTAAATGGTTGCTATTTATACCGGTGTGGGCATACATACACTGTACCTACACATAGTGGTCTGTCAGTGCCTATGTTACTTGACATAACTGAAAACCCACTTCATATCCTGGGTTGGTCCCAGAATTTTCTTCTTCTCAGGCTGATTCTATTCTTTTTGTTTCTAACATTTTAAATGAATGGAGATTGAGCATCTCGAAAGCACGATTGAATATTGTTTCATTTAAGTAAGTAACCTACTGGATCGTTACCTTCGGGTTAGCAAAATGTGGTTCCATTTTAGTCCACGGAGTAGAGATACAACAAAGATTTTTCGAACCCCTGCAAAAAACCTCAAGTAATTTTAGGCTCAGGAGTCAATAAGTCGTTCATGTTCTGTACGAAGTAATTTTAATGTTGACACTAGTTAGAAACACGAAAGGTAAGTACTTAACCTATTTTGAATATATATTATAAAGATTCGCAGATTTATGTGGGATAGATTTAAAACAGTCGAGGACCATGGGGTTAATAATAACTTGGCTAAAATGTAAACATACAAAAAACGAGGCGAAAGGCACAATCTAAATACCTTGAGAAGGAGTTGTCATCTTCACTGTTATCCATTTTATCCACCTCTAGTACGTGTGTTTGGGCAATGACTTCTTGTCTATAAGAGCCTTGAGAAATTGTCCACTGTTTTTAGGCTTTTCTAGTATCCCTAAACGTCAGACGGTCACTATTATCTCCACTCGTCATTTCGTGGGACCATGACAGATTAGGGTAGATAGTTCTCCTGAATCACCGCCTGACTGTCGAGTGGTAGCTCGAGTCGTTAGGGGTGAGCGAGTCTGAAGTGAAAATGTCCTAGAAATGTGACCACCCTCGTCCACCGTCATCGCACTGTTAGAACTGACTTTCCCAAGCCGCAAGCTTTCTTTTCTCTTGAGACAAGGATATATGTTTTTGATTGGAGGGGTGGTCAATATTTGTACGAAGCTTTTTGTCGACTCCATAAAGTTTAACGCGATACTAATGATCAAACATGAATTTTTTCAAATTATAATTTGAGACTGTAATCATTCTGTCAATTTTCGAGCCTTAATTGACTGTGCTGTCTCGGGCTTTACAACTTTGCTTTACCCATTGATGGTGACTACCAACAACGAGCCCTGATATCCCTTGTATTTTGATCTCCTCCTTCGAAACGTTAGTGCGATCAGTTGGCCGTTGTTTTCTTCTGACATTTGGAGCCGTTGAACTAAAATTGTCGAGCCTTGGGTGAAATCGTAAAATTAAAATTGGACTTGAAAGTTGACAATCTCGGAAATAACGTTTCTTAGCGATAAAAATAATACTAGGCCACAAGAACATAAAAGTCTAACCGATTCGAGAGAAAAACACCGTAAATGATTGCTCTCTACTCCACCAAAATCGGCACTTACACCCAAATAATTTGCCACTATTTTTCATAGTGCTACTTCCGCCATATTTTTTTTTCTACCTTTTGGAACCAGTTGTTTTATTTTTTACTCCTCCATTATTTCGAACTTGAAAAATTGCCAGTATCAAGCATGTCATTTGTCACATACCCCTTGTCCCCGTACTCAGTGGTGGTTATTTGCTGTTGTAGAGCTCATATTGGTATTTGAGGGTTTTGAGTCAATCTTTCAAATGCACCAAATATCTTCGACGTCTCTTGCAGTGTCGGTGCCCAGTTCTTCGGCTTGTGGTAGATTCGAGTTGGAGAAGTATTAACGACCAGCCGAAGGGACGGTAGTGGGAAGATACAATAAGCGGGATAATTTTAACGTAAGTTCTATATATATCGCCGGGCTGAAGGAGCGTAGGCATTGAACCAGTGGCGGAGAGTGCAGAGCTCCGGTCATAAGAAAATAACCGCAAGCCGTAAGAAGGCTGGAACAGTTGGCTATGGACCAGTGACCAGGCGGCAGGCTACACTGCCCACAGTCCGAAGTCTCAATAATCCGAATGCGATCAGATCTATCTTTGGGAGCAATCCATATAACTCTCTATGCACTATACAGTGTGTCCGTGGAAGAATCCACCAAACTACAAAAATCGATTGTAATGGTAATTTCCAACGATTTAGCCTCTTAGCAATTTTCTCTTCACGAGTACTTTTTCATGCTGAATCGAATGGTGACATCCCCAAGGCTCCACGACTCACAGTGGAGAAAACAGCCGATCTAGAAGTGACAAAAATCATAATGTCCACAAAAACGATTCAAAATTGCTGAATATGTTCTAAAAACATATTGAAATGAGTACAAACACTATTGTCACTCCGACCAATACGTTGGTCTAATTGATAATGAAAAATTGTGTACCATCTAGTTGGGAACAAGAATTTTATTTAGGTTGAAATGTCATCCACTAGGCCGAATAAGACGAAAATATCCATTAGGGATTATGGAATATATTCATTCATTTGGGACGATTTCAAAAAACCAATTTTATTCGAACTTAAAAACAGTGTTAACCCAAAATCTGGGAAAATCGTACAAAAATTAATAACGACTAAACATATTTTAGTAACTGAATCTATGTAGAATGACAAAGAATTTTTGTATAGAGGTAATATTCGTAGTTATCACATGTTTTTGACTGCTAATTTTGATAAATGTGGTTTTTAAAAAAAAGGGTAGGCGATATTTTATTTAAAAAAATGTTTCTTCTTCATCGTCATCATCTTCGTCCGATTTTTGTACCTAATGTAAGTTTTTTGTCTTTGAATCATTAACAGTGTGGTTCATAATCGATAAAGACGTTATGAGAGGATCAGACGAAAATATAATATATTATGTAATATGTATTACATATTATGTAATTATCGATGCCGCAAATAGCCGCATATAATTATTGTAAAGATTGGTTTATCAGTTCAATTAAAACAAGCTTCTGTTGTTGAATCCAGGTTAATCTTATAGTGAAGGGATAAATTGAATTTTCAGAAATTACAAAACTCATAATTTGAGTTTTTATGTACTATTAGGATATGATAATAATTTATTTTGTATCTATTACCTTCAATTGAAGTGGCCATTTGTGATTATTATTGAGAAAAAAATTGTATAATACTCCTGATTATTATACAATTTTTGAATCTGACTCGAACTGAGATATCAATGCCAATAGGGAACGCTAGTGTGTCAAAGAATAATTCGTTGATGGTCAAAAATCGAAAATTGGTGACTCACAAGACATGTCAAACGTGTAATTTTTTTTAATGAGTTAAAGGTGGTTCCTATACAGCTAATTTTTCGCCAAATCGTTTTAGCGTTTTCTCGTCAGAAAAAGTAAGCCACCGAGTTGTAGCTACAGTGCCTATCTCAAACGTGACATCAACATGACACACCTCAGCTGTTTCATATTATAAATTGCAACCTGCTGTGATGTGTGGATTGTGCACGTGAAAGGAGCCAAATTTTGGTGAATTGTTCAATCTTTGGTTCAGTAACATACAGGAGGTGTATATACAACTTCCAGTTGACGAGCTTCATTCGTGAAAGTACCTTGCAACCACGTCTCGGCGCAGAAAATAATAGTATTAGTTATGCACCTGATCAGCGATTTTCCCTTTTTCGGGCCGCATAAATCCGAAATTACCTGTATAAAACGGACGGTCTTTCATAGGCCGCAGCGCAGTGGACCTTCGGGAGGCACTTGCGCAGCTTCGCCGAGCTCCCGATGCACGTTCGAGCGTGAAATTGGTCCTTTGAGGGATCTGCTAATGTGGCATTGGAACCTGGGGGCCCCTGGCTCTACCTATTCAACGACATGGGTGCCCCCTCCGGCCTATGAAAGACGAACGAAAACTTTGCCTTTTCAACGGTTCGAACATAGAGAACCCCCGGGTCACGGTTTTCATAGAAAGGCTGTTGTCGAAGGGAAGACTTTTTTTCGTGGCAAGGACTTTTGACTTTTACATGTTACTATGTAAAAGTATCTCGGTTCGATTTTTTCATCGAGATATCGTTACCACCACGTCAAAAGCGTCAATCTGCTTTTTTGGTCAACTTGCCTTTTAGCGCATGTAAAGTAGTACCCAACTCAAGTTATGTACTCAAAACGAAAATGACCAAAAAACCAAATTAGCGCTTTTGACGTGGTGGTAACGATATTACGCCTCAATTAGAAGAAATCCGATCATCTCATTTGACAACAGTCGCCCGAATCGTTAATCAATCCACGCCTAATTTATTTGATTAGCCATCAACCCTGAGCTAAAAATACTGTGATGATTTGGAAATGTGAAAACGCTAACTATGGGGCAGACTCCTTCTTAATAACCAGGGGCCTATTTAATGAAACAAGTTGATGAGTATTTAAAACGTACAGCGTAAAAATACTCAAGGTTCTAAAACAAAAGTATTTGCAAAATTCAAAATGGCGGATCCACAATTTTCGAAAGTCAATCGATTTGAGCCAAATTTGGAATAGAGGGTTTTGGGACATTGAACACCAATCTGAAGTCAGATTTTCAAAGTTTAAGATGGTTGATCCAATATGGTGAACCCAAACCCAAAAAACCCCTCAATACCAAATTTGGCTCAAATCGGTTAACTTTCGAAAATTTGTTCCACTATCTTGAATTTTGCAAATCTGACTTTTAGAAATCTACACGTAAACTAAGGTAGAAGACTTTGTAGCGTGTTTGGTTTTCTTTTAAATTCGATTCTCTGATTTGACTTACATCGAAACGTGCAGTAGTTGACATGAAATTATCGATATTCGATACTATCGAATTATCGACATTGAAATGGAATTGGAAGGTTTTATTGTTATTTGTTTTAATTTTATGCTTATACTTGTATTTTCCTCGTTATTTGTGTAATATGTATAAACCATTTTATATACAGACTTCAATTTTTTTATTAGTATAGTATTTTGATTGGCGAACGGAATTTTATGCCTGCATGTTAAGGTCATTTTTTTAAATTAAAATGTATCAATATAATTTTATTATTAGATGATAGGTAATGTATTTTTGGAGTGATTGTCTAAAACTCATTGTCCTGGTTTTGGTCCTCTCAATTCTTATTTAGTTTGTTCGGGTTTTACCTTTGTTGTTTTAACAATCAAATTTCAACCTAATTAGAAAATCTCGTTTTTGTTGAATCGATAATATCGAAACAAATTACCGATATCGATATTCCATCCCTAATTTGCACTATTTTCTCATAAGTCAAGAACTTTGTTGCAGTTGGAGACTTCTGCTATATTGTACATAAAGAACAAAAACAACAACAACGAATCAATATTCAAGTACTCAATTACGAAACGGTGATCTTCGATGCAGAAGAAATATAAATGAGGAGACCAATAACGCATTGAACGAACATCGTTACAAATGAAATGGAGCGGTCAGAAGGCTAAAGAATTCTTAGTACTAGGGCAAAGAATTGGCATAGTTTCATCGGGTCCGAGAATTGGCACGAATTCTACACTGGCGTACGGTAATCTATTCTTGCAGAAGTAAGTTCCCAAACCGACCACTGTTAAACTTTCTAAAATATCCATTGAAAAAAAAATGGGCATCGTCGTTTTGACGATATTCAAAATTCCTAAATGTGGAAAACGTCATCAGATGAAGAGCACAGGTTTTGTAACAGGTGTGTTCGAGGATATGAACGTATTCGAATGTCTTTCAGAGCCGTTATGGTTCGAATGGTGAGTACGGCGGACGAAAACCAACCTCGTTTCACTGCCATGTTGGAACGTTGCAAAGCCCTCATCAGATCCAAGATCTGGAAGTCATGCAATATGAACTACGCACGGTGTTCCTGAAGCGAGTCTCGAGAGCTGCACATGTGACAGCTCCCAACGAAATATCCTATAGTTGTAATACGTCATGGGTTAAACAACAATTTGTAGAGCGACTATAGTACTCACTCAATTATCAGGCTGTATGCGGTCCGACATGGTCTCAAGGCAGCCGAGTCGGTGGGTACTTGTATAATTTGACCATTCTGATTTTCTGGACCCTGCAAGTACAAGGAAAAAATAATACCACTTTCTTAATAAAATTTGATCTGGAATGTTACTATAGATGTTCAGAATAACAAATTTGAGCATCAGTTGTCAGTTTTTTTCACTATTACTTTCTTTTTATCAATTTTGAACGTTTGAACTCAAAAGGAAGTTTTGTCACGAGTGTTACAATACAAAAAAAAAAAAAAGGCTGAATGGAGCAAAATGCTGCATGGTACACGTCTTCGAGCTCTGATTACCATTCAGCAAACTATGAATTTCTAAACTAAATGTAGAATAACAAAACAAGCTGTCACAAATTGATTTAAAGTAGCATAAACAAACATAACTGGACTCTTTCCCGCCATTTTCAATGAACAGTGTTGCCCAGAACTGATGGTAAAACTCGGAATTATTTGTTTTCACCAAACAGTGGGACACTCCTGTTTTTCCGCTTTACATTTACATTAAAATATTAGAGGTAACTGAAAACCCATAATTCGAAACAGTATCATATAACAGTGAAATCCCTCGTGATTCAAATTTTTTCATCTGTGAGTGCTTCATTTCAGATGGTGATGAACTTCACACCCACCCCCTTGGGACAGTAACTGACGGTCTCAAACTTTACATTGAACTATTTTTTCTTGAGGATGTGCTAGGTACTTTTTAACGATACACTGCACTCCTCTCCAAAAACCTACAAATTGATACCAAAACCTTTTATTTTTTGAAGCTGAAAACCCATGTAAAAAACGATGTTAAAGACTGCGGACATCAAATGGTCAAATGACCCAGTGCACACCAAGATAACACAGCCCCACAAAAAAAGGATGTTGCCCGTAGTAATTTCACCCCCTGAGCACTAATTTGATATCAGAATTTGGCTATCACACCACAGATTTTTTTTCTAACCTCAAAAAATAGGTTAATGTGGGGAACCACTATGTTCAGTATAGAATTATTCCTACAAATATCTACCAGATCAACAGGTCAACGATCCTTCATACGGTCATTCCCTTTGTAAGGGATCATGGTAGGGAGAGGAAATCCGTAGGTATATGAGATCAACCAGCCGCAAGTATGTAACTGTAACAGTCTGGTAAAAAATTGAGTTAGATTGACCCATCGGAATTACCGAATTTCGACTCGAAAACGTCTCAAAAACTCGAAAAAGGCTTAATTTGAATCGATCCTACGAATCCTTGTTTTCGTTAAATACCAAATGTGCTCTAATAGTCGTAAAGTTTAACTGACAGGTAGTTGTAAAACATTGTCTCTGAAATCTAGTTGTGCTAAGTTACGACTGCTCAAAAAGATACTCCCTGCATTGGTTGTGTCTTTTCGCTTGATGGATTGATGAACTGAACTTTCTACACGACCCGTTTTTCCTCTTTTGTTTTCGTCGTGCGTCGCGTGCTAAACGTCTCCATTTCCAGTCTGTATTGAAGTCGGCGTTTTTCCAATACATATTTCATTTAGGAGCGCATTCCGTGTCGTATCGCGCGAGTGTAATTGAGAAAACTTCGTCAGGTCGTAGTAGGGGAAACGTAGTATCTCGTACCATCTCACAGGCTTTAACCGAGTTGTTGCTTCATCGTACGAAGAACTTGAACATTTTACAAAGAACAAGTTCCTCCCGTTTTCTCACCACATGGATTTTTATTGCTTTCAGAGAGTAGAACTGAATCAATCTTTCACACTTGTTACGTAACGTGCATAAAGTTTTCTTACTTGTGCAACCCCCTCTCAACAATCTCTTCACCGTGCACCTCTTCTTGTCATTTATATCTCTTACTGATGCGCATATATTTTCAGCGTATCAACGAGATTGCGTGGCGCGTGCCTCTTCAACTCGTTTTGTTCAGATTGTGAAAGAGTCTGTGATCACGACCGGTGATGGTGCTGATGTAGGTTTGTTACAGTTCACTTCAAAGCTCGTTGTTTTTCGGATTATGTACACCTTCTAACATCTTGAAGGTTTGACCCGATATCGCTACTTGGAGACGAGGTTGCTTGATCAATGCCGATCTCTGCTCTTGCCCACCATCTTTAGGTCACTTGTGATGGGATGATTCCCCCTGAATTCTACTGACGAATCTAGGCACGCGGTAGCGTTCCACCCTGCCAAGCAAACAAGTTGAGAAGAACTAACGGTATGGAGTGTATGTCTACGGGACGTCACGCATCGCGTTTATCCATATCTCGGCCCCTGTTTGTCCGACCAACTAGCAATTTGGTTTGTATCTTCTTGGTGTGGATATTAGAACGGCCTGAAAGTTGCAAGTCGCTAGGTCTAAAGGTAGCCGAGTTATATAACTTCAAATACCCGGGTTTCCGTCCTTACCTTGTTCTTCTCCTTTTCCTTCTTCTTGTTCAGGCGGTTAAAGCTTCAGCCTCTCCACTCTTGACTTGATATATTTCAACTTTAGCCACTGCCTTTTAAAAGATTTAACCCATTATCCCAAACCAACAAAATTTTAGAAACTACAAAACAGAGATTTTAGGCTAACAGTGTCCACTTAACGAGTCTACAGCCTGGATAATACGACCGATCAACTTGAAATTTTGCGCAGACCTTTATAACATGGCCCAGTGTCATTTGAAAGATTAACCGATTGTCTCAACCGAAGAAAATTCTAGGAACAAATAACTGAAATTTAGGCCAATTTTGGCCATTTTGATGGGACCACAGCCGATCAACGTGAAGTTTGGTGTGGACCTTCTTGGTGAAACTTTCCTGAAAGTTTCAAGTCGGTAGGTCCAAAGGGAGCCGGTAATAATTCATTGATAATGTTATGAATTAAGTCATAATTTTATTCATTATTTGGTAATTAATCTTCCTTCCAACTAAAGAGATGTCCTAACCACTTCAAAAGCACCGTACCCGTTTCGAAATCTCCCCTTAGCACCATGGAGAGACGTTTTCATTAGTGGAGAGACGTTAGTGTTTTTTGGGGGGATGTTTTATTCCAGGAGTACGTTGCTAGGTAGCCTCCTGTTACATGGTTTCATACCTGCAAGGTATACAACCTTAACATTGTATACCTTAACATTTTTCGTTATCTATAGAGTTTCGGAAGTTAGATCTATAAGTTACAATGATGTTACACAGTCTCTTCGGCGGGCCGCGATCTTCAAATTTTTATTTGAGCAAAGAACTCGTTCTAAACCTTGAGCCACAACTCGTTGCCAACGCCCTTCATTCCTCAAATAGGACGTGAAAAAGAGAAAAAACTTCGCGAGCCTTACAGTATGACGGTTGGCGTCTTCAGATCAACTACTTCTGTCAGATGGACCCCCCAAACTGACTTTCGAAATTTCACTGTGCCGAATACGCTAAATACCGTTGTTGTATGAGATGGAGTTGCCCCGTTGAACTTGGGCAATAATTAACAAGAGGGTAATAGCATGTGACCTTAATGGTGTTACAGGTTCTACAGCATCTCAGCAGTTATAAATAGTTCCAGTCATGCAGCATGATCAAATAAGCGAACAATTGAAGCGATCGAACGAACAAAATTTCTCACTTACACAACGAATAACTTTCCAAGTATTTAACATTTTCACTATTTTTGGAACATGAACATGGAAATTTAAACACAGTCATATCCATCCAAGTGTGTGTACTGAATGATATTTTTGGTAATACGAGTATAATGTCTTGTTCAAAACAAACTATCCACGTTTGTTTATACTAAATTTACAACCGCACAGGTACAAATCGAATAAGATTCACTGATTTCACGAATACTTTGGCTCAACCCATTTTTTGTGACTTGAAACCGCTCGTTGGATCCCATCTTGAATAATTAGAACGAAATGCGAGTTTTCCATCTTTTATATTGATAGGAGGTCCAATAATGTGAACAAAATCCAATACAACATTGTTGCTACCTCGTTAACATTTCATGCTCTAATTCTTGGCTCGGATGCTTACGTTTGATAATTTTTTTCACGTTAGCAAGTTGGACCACAGTGGGACCTCGATTACCGAATATTTAAATTCGATTATCTTTGGTTTCCTCACAAGATCCCTATTAAAGGTAATGCGGAGACTTGAGGGTCTTCGGACACGTCAGACTCTTCCATTGTTGAAAGATTAGCTGCCGTAACACTGCCTGCCCTCTCCGGTCATCTACTTACAATTTCCAATGACGCGTGTGATATGAGTTGGGAAAAATTATTTTTCTCCGCAAAAATCCAGAAAAATCTCTATTCACAACATCCTCCTAGAAATTCGACTCTGAACTAGGACTTAGTCCTCATGTTCAAAAATTCGAAAAAACTTTTACCATTCCTAGGATCATGTTAAGAGCACCCAAATTAGAAATCATTTTGACACGTAGAAACGGATATTTTGAGGTCGTATTTTTGTCCAGTGGTGGTTTAATTTGGTTACATCGAGTGTTAATCAAATCCTTGAAAATCAAAAGTAAAAAATTAAATAGACACAAACTAGTTTTTGGTGCGTTCAAGCGCCAAGGTTTAAAAAGAATGATTATATCATTACAACCAAGGTGCTATTTGGTCTTAAGCAAATTTTTTAAGAAAAGGAACTGTTTGAAGAAAAGCTATTGCTTTCGGTCCAAAATTTTTAAAACTCGAATTTCCGAAAAATCTTTATACCAAAATCCTTCTCAGTCCATCCTGAATTCTAATGGAAGTTTAGGAATATTTTAAGGAGGGTTAATTACCCAAAAATTCCAAAATGGAACAGTCTGTCAAGTGACACCTCATTTAAAATAGTTTTTAACGCTGAACACGATGGTGAAGTCAGAATGCGAAAATCTATAAACTGAGGTGTTACTCGGCATAAAAATGAGACAAAATTTGTTATAAAACCAGTAAAATAAAGTTATTTTACATAAAATTAGTTATATCTTCGACAATTCGCTCTTATAGCCATGCTGCATGACTGTGGATGTTTGTTTAATGCATCTACAGATAAGCGAAAAGAATTTCTTATTTTTCACAAAATCCACTGAGAATGACGTATATCGGCTCTGTCATGCTGTGCCCAACTCAGTACTATAGTATGTATACCTAAATCAGGATATCCAAAAAAGAACTAAAACGAAAATGACTAGAAAAGCAGATGGCGCTTTTGGAGTGGTGGTAGCGATATGGTACCTGAAATAAGACGAATAACTGTCTGGTTTTTAAGATTTGAATGGAACCTGCTGTGTACCTATATCAGGGGTAGCCTATGTCATAAGAACGTGTGGGGATGCGATGTATGATACATCCTTCTGTTTCTCACGTTATCATTCCAACCAATATTACCTTGTACAACCAGCTTGTGAGTAATTAAATTACGCCGTTCCCTGATACAGTCACTAAAATGATTGATGGAGGACGATCAACAAGTGGTTGATGATGAATGATGGACGAGTTAATATTTTTTCCAGCAATTAAGTATGTCTGTATTAGGTGAGATACTAAAACGATTGTTATCATTGACAGTGCCGGTAGCTGTTTGGCTACGCCCATCCGAACCGGTCAAAGTGGAATTAGCAGATAAGTGGATGGTAAGGTGGATAGCTCTCGATAACTATTGTAATGAGTTATTCTCAAGGAGACGCTCGGAACTGTAGCCCCGGGCTTCGGAGCTCCGGTCTCGCACGTCTCTCATTTCATTGTTGCATAATCCTATAATGGGATATTCCCGATCTGTCGAGCCATATCTGATAGAGTTTTCTTTATGCAGACGAATAAATAATTGGCTGTTTGAAATTAAAGGGAACCCTTTGGGCTGTCGTACTGTGAGTCACCCATTTTACATGAGTTGCAGTCGCTGCACAACAAGGATTCACATCGTCATGAATGGTTTACTATCGCTAGGAGTCGTCCAATGATCCCTCATCCCACACATGTATTGTAGATTTCATCAAGTGCCTCGATTTCTGACTTTTCACAAATTTAAACTCTTGGGCCTGTTCGTTGTAGAGCCTTCGTATGGCCAACAAGTCGTTTGTACTCTTGATTAAATCGTACATTTGGCGCACTTTACAAAACACCTCTCTTTTTTCCGGGTTCATTTCGTCGCGTAAAACCGTGTTAACTGGACCGACCGTGGTCTGTTGCTGGTTTCCCTTTTGTGATGGTAATGTGAAGGAGGGCCTAACAGTCTCGCTGCGTCGTATTTGCCGACGCCCACATAAATTCAGGTTGATGAAACTCAGTGCCACGCAGCTCTAATTTACCAAGGTTCACTTTTTTCCCGACTCCGTCGGGCGACTCGCAAATTTTCGGTCAATTACCGCTGACAATGTCCGGTAGGTCTGAAACAATAACGGTAGGTGAAGAGTCTGCGTATTTTTAGGCTGTATTTAAAAACATGTTGGTAAAATGAAACTTTAGTAAAGAGAGTTTTCGCGGTACTTATCAACAAATCAAGTACCCCTTCATTCCCTTTTGCCGGTTCCTAGACGCCTTCGTCATAATCACTGTAATTAATATTTATGTGTCGTTTTGAAATTTTGTGTTTGATGAGGTCTGGTTGATGGCTTGATGTGCAAACTGCAATGTGATTTGCCTACTAGATACCTACTTTGAAATACTTGAATCCTACATCATTAGGAGACACTTCAGAGTAAGGTATGAAGAAGAGTATTCTGGGCTCAAGAATATCTGAGCAGAGGTCCCACAAGGTAGTGTCCTTGGTCCTGTGCTATACCTAATGTACACAAGGGATTTACCATCGGCTGAAAGTGGAGGTACAGCAACTTTGGCTGATGATACAGCATTCACGGCCGGGGGGGAGGGGGGCACAGCAGCAGAAGCTGCTCTGTCAAAATCATCTGCAGCTGCTGCAAAATCATCTTAATAAACTCATCAAATCTGCATCCGATTTATATGTTTCGCGAAATTAAGGAACAAAATGAGCTGTGCAGTGTGCTTGTAATTGGGTTAGCTGATGAGCGGCAACTCCATTAACATTTGATTTATGTATGCAAGTGAAGTAGCTAGATGGGCTGTATGGCTCAGTTGTTATCTTAATCTTTTTATAAATAACGAATTTGGAAAAAAATCCAAATTTACCCTCTAAAATGTTCTTTGGTTCTTACTTGTGATCCAACTCGACAATTTTCGGGTGGCGCCCTTTAGACCCTGCTGCGAAAACAGGTTTGATGGCCCTCGAAAGAATTTATGGAATCATTTTATCCGGTCCGTTCGTTCTGAAAACAACCAACTGCCAACAATCTTCTCATTCATAAAGTCGGTCCTGAGATGACGTTTTTATAGTTCTAGGTGAACAACTGAGTTGTAAACTATGGTCCTCTGAAATGGGAGGAACTCAGGAACCCCTTCATTCGCCCCAAAAGGACATTTATAAGGAAATCCGATGGAAATTCCTTTTAGGAATATTCAGTCTTCCACGTTACCGTATCTTTTCAATCGAGCTACCCCGAACTGGTTGATCAGTTGACGCGTTTGGGAACTGTAAGGTTGTAACGAAGGCTGTGAGATCAGAACAGGTTTGCGAGAAGTGGCACTTCTGGTCCATTAGCCGTTTTGAGGGACCGTTTGTACTCCTCGCGACGTTGACCTCAGATAGAAATCTCCAACGAATATCTTAATCGAATATCTGCAACTCCCGAATGATCTATAATCGGCGGTACGAAGCCACGGAATCTTCGATGTTTGGTGCCTCTGCAGGTGTTTGCAAATGATGAAGTATCAACTACATAGGAATTTTCGCTGTGCAAACATTTTCTGTTCTATTCAACGAAGAGAATTTAAATCCACCCATCCACCGAATGTGTATATCACATCAGTTTTATCGTGTTTACCAGCATGAGGAAAAAGGTGAGACCTCAGCCAGTTCCATTTTCCTTGTACAGGGCTCCGGGAAACTGTGATGACTCCATGTTACTTTTTTGAGCGTCTATAAATTGCGCTTTCTAATAAATAAGGTATATGGCATTCAACACCCTTACGGTCTATGGATCATACAAGAAAGAATGATTTCGTGACAAATATACAGCATCTGCGTGTGCATAAAATCCTTTTCTAGTGAATTTTCGAAGAAGAGAGGCTCCAATAAAATCTACCCATAAACACAGGGGAGTTCTCAAACCGATTAAAACTCACGCGATGGAAGCGAATCTTGATGCACTACATCAAACACGAAAAATCCAGCTGAATCGTGTCAGTGTTCATACGTTCAACTACTCAACTAGGTCAAAGTACTATTTTTTTTCACTTCTCCATGCACAGTTCGTGGGTTGAAGATCTACAGCGCTGTCACCTGTTTTTCCACAATAATTATTATGGAATTTTCGATCAAAACGACTGTTACCTAGACGTTTTCCGTTCTTTGTTCCACCAGTAATCAGGACCAGAATCCTGTTAGTTGGTGTTCTTGGAAAAACATTCGTAGAAACGCTGTGAGTAACATTGATCGTCATAGCAGCATAACACATCTAACCTTGGTTTCAACGTGTCTTCTTTCGACCGCTGGTAGCAGGACTGCTTCTCGAGTCTAACTGGACCCTTTGTGGACAAAAAAAAAGGTCGCTTATTTCTCTTTCCCTTATCTGGGAAGTTGCGGTTTTTACTGTGAATTGCTTTCGCTGTCGGCGCGGCTGGTTCGTGTTGTTCCTGTTATTTGTCTTGCGTCACCCGTCCGTTACCCCTTGGTACTGGTTTGCCATCAAACCCTTCGGAGAAGGATTCTTTCGGTCATCGTTGTGCGATTCAAATTAAACGGAAGATTGTGGAACGGTCCGCCGTGTATCGTACAGAACTTTATTTCGATCAGATAATATCGATCAGAAACAAATCATCATTGAAACTGAACGTCTGCGCGGATTTATTTCAACAATTACCACACATCTGTAAATAAATATCTGAGGTGTAAGCACCGCAAAAGCTTTTTAGCTGCTACCTTTCTCTAGAGTAAAGAGAGGATTGCCGTCGACCGGAATCTCATCCGATACAGCCGAAACTCATCTCGGATATGTGTTTTTTAATAACATATCTGTACTTTTCAGGCTTTAGCAATGGCCTCCACCAACTATAATCCGTCAGACTTGAAATCATATTTTCAATCCCAATTAATTGTTCACTTTCAACCTCTCTTTGTATGTTATTCGAGGTGCAGAATCCGAATTTGATAACCGTTTTGAGCTATCTGCCATTGTTTTAAAAAAGTGCATTTTTAAAGGTACCTATAAAACAGGTTTTTGTTGGTTTTTTTGTGAGTAGTTTGTCAACTTTTCCGCTTTTTTCCGTAGAATGGAGGAAGATTTGCTAAACACTCGAACGTAGCTAGAAAGTGTAGGTATTTGAGCCATATCTCAAAAGTAGATACCGATAAACGGATTTCAGATTTGGATTCAGCACAGTGAAAACCCACAGCACCTTTTTTGTTGTCCAGTTATGCAGCATGCAATAAGAGCGAATTTTGAAAGAAATAACTTGTTTTATGTAAAATGTCTCCCTTTTACTGGTTTTATAAAAAATGTTGTCTTTTTTGCCAAGTATCACCTCGTTTTATATATTTTTCAACGCTGAAAACTGGGAAGTCACTTTGGAATTTATGGGTTAGCTTCGTTTTCTTCAAAAATTCTCTAAAAACTAACGTGAATAGCCGGAAACCATAGTTTTTACCAAATTTCTGGCCTTTCTTCAAAAATGGCGCCCTCAGGTTTTACTAGAATTCACATAAGACACTTCTTGTTAGGAACAAAATTATATCGCTTCACGCAAAAACGCTCAAAAATATCAAGTACATCCGATATCCGTGTATGGGCGTAGCTACTGTCAACATCCTTCCATAATTCGATCGGTCGATTGTTTCATAAGAATGGCGTTTTATCTTATCATTTTTTTTTAGTTGTATCTCGTTCTTCCTTTCGATTGCACCAAAGATGGTGAAATTGTCGGTTTGACTCGAGTTATTATTTTGAATGTGAAATGAATGAATCATTAGTCAACCAATCGCTTGAATGAGATATTTCACAAACTCGGTAGTGTGTCACCTACAAAGTGGAAACCAAATTTCAATTATTGTAAATAATCAAACAGAAATGAATTCGCTCAGAAAAAGTTCAATTTTATAGTCAAGTAGGAGTTTTGAGCTGTTTCATGGAGGTTCAAATTTCGTTTTTCATTTTATGTTTCCTTCACCCTTCGTTCTAACTCACTCTAGTGAGCCAACAGACTTTTCTGGCAGGTTATCTGTGTTTCATGTCGCTCCACCTTCATGATTCCGGAAGCCCTCCCGTAATCTGTGTAGCATGTCGCTTCAGCCCATCCCTCCGTTCCAGGAAGGCGCTTATCGGATCCAGGAATGACGCGCTCCCTGTCAGATTTTCGCTCGCTTATCTCGCCGAAACCTGCTCCGTGATCTTCCAACCGTGAATGCCCGAGAATCCTCACAGATTCCCGCGGAGAGAACCGACCTCCGCCAACCGTATGAAATGTGTTGAGAATTGACAGTCATCAGCTGTTTCGACTCACCAAAAGTATTCTTAAGCTCACCATCCAGAATCCACTTTCTAACTGAAAACTACTCATTACGACTTGGAATCTAAACATAGGCTGTGCGCATCGAACTCACTCTTGTAGATTCTGTTGGATTTTGTTAAAGCTGCACGTTTTGTGACTACTTCAATCGATTTAGTTTCAGCGAATTTTCGAAGGAAAGGAAGCTATTCTGCCCTGTAATGAAAAACGCCTTGTAATGAAAACCCCAAAATCGTCGAAAATGGGGTTTTTACGTACCCCTTTTTAATTCATCCTCACCATTCTAAAGGACAACTCGAAATTTTAAAATTCGACCATAAAGGGGTTGAAATTAATAGGGGTGAAATCTCAAATAACCTTGATGTTGGGGGGAAACGCCACAACTGCATGTTTGTTGAGTAGAAACTCCTCAACGTTTTGTTTGAAACATCTTAACTAGCTTTGATGTTATTTGTTCAGGGAAAAAGCCTCAACTCGCTGAAAACTGAGTTGAGACGTTTTAAGTAAAACTTTTACTTAACATCGTTGGCTTCAGATGATGTGTTGAGGGGTTTCAAATGGTGCCTGGGAGGCGTTTTACGAATGTAATAATGAAAGCGTAGTGTACATTTATAATAAGTGATTTCAGCATGTCGGTGATCAGTTTAGGTGTTTTTCATCAAAATCCTTGCGAAAAATCCACCTTTACTCGAAAAACCAGCCAAAAATAATCGATAATCGCCTCAAATGTTCTAAATCGATAGGAAAAGCCGTTATTTGATGGATCCTTCACACCCATCGATCTAACTGAACATCAATCGACGTCTTACCAAAAAATGGGGTTGTGGGACTGGTTTGCAGTGAACAAAAGGGGGTTTTTCACTGGCAAACTTTGAAGCTGATTTCTGAAAATCAATTATTTAGAGTTGAGGAGTTTTCCTTAACAGGACTGTAGAATGGTGCCTATTATTGTTATCCTGATTTGTGAGGTTAAGTAACCTTACAAAAATCACTGTGTGTGCTTAAGATGGCATTTTTCGGTCTATCTTTGTTAGTTTTCCTCTATTTTATGTACATAGATGATTTTCCCACTTGGGTTTCTCTTTTGTGAGTTGAATCCACCTCCGGAAATCGGAGTTCCAGTCATTATTTTTCAAGCGATACCAATATCGCACTAAGGTACCTTTTGGGTTTGGGTAAGGAAATTATTGTTACGGGAGCCCTCAACATTTTGAAACTACAAACATAAGGGTTTTTTTTCCCTCGAAAAGCGGCTCGAACAGCGTCGTCATTTCAGAGAGGGAGTTGCTCCCGTTTTGTTGTCCCAGTAGATCGGAGGCAGCCCGAGATCCGATTTCACGATGAAGTTGATACGCCCGTCTCAATGGTATTGGAAAGTGCGGTCTCCCCGTCCCTCCTCGCCTTCTTTTGCTCAACCGCAATATTTTGTCATTGCCGTTCGATCTTTTATGCGGCGACACTGAATAACCGACCTCGGTATACGTTCTGGGACAACGTGAGATCAAATGGAAAATACTCGTGGCTCGGAGGTTTTCAGTTCAATTCAATATAATCGAATAAATGTGTTTTACATCGCGTACCTATGACGTGGAAACCACACATATATCTTAAACCGATCTGACCGGTATGTCAACGTACTGAAAATGATAATTAATATGGATTGGGGAGCTGATCCAGAAGTGGCAGAATATCAAGTCTCCAATACAAATGGATCTGCCAATGCATAGGTTGCATAGATGTTATATTGGCTGAGTTAGGGGACTCCCCTCTGAAGATGAGGTTCCAAACGCTTTCCGACCGATACACATTGAAAATAAAAATTATAATTGATGATATAATATATATTATGTATGTATGCTCATCACGACCAGTATGTATGTATGCTCATCAAATACCAGTACTCATATTATGTATGTATGCTCATCAAATACCAGTATGAAGATTCCCCTTCGTTCGTAGTTTTACTCAGGAGTATTTGGACAGGTCTGACAAGCCCAGCCCTTTCATGTTGACGTACCCTGAATTAATTGTTTCTGTTAATACTAGTAGATTTACATATGGAAATCGACAGGAAATGAATATTGATGAAAACATTGACAATTTAACATTCAATTGCTAAAAATGAGTGCTGAGACTTCTTAAAACGTGTGAAGAGGAAGAAAAAACAGTTGAATTTGTCTGGGTGAAATCGCATGCAGGACAGGTTGCCAATGAAAAAGTGGATCGATTGGCAAAGTAAGGTGAAGAGCTGGTACAAGGTATAAATACAGAATACGGGGAGAATGGAACAACAGATACATTCATTTGAACAGTTCCCTCCTCAAAAGCCGTGGTTTCACAAAATAGAGGTCTAAAGAAGCCTAGGAAGGACAAGATTCCGATAGAGGGTCGATTGCGGAGTTTCGACAACTAGACACTCCACGCAAATGGGTTTTTTTTTTTTTTTTAAGTGTAGTGCAAAGAACAACGAAATTATTTTAATGCTAAATTATTACAATAGTTCAAAATTATATTTAATATATAAGAACTTATGTAGCATCAAAGAACTTATTCATTTATCAAAAGTTGTACACATATGGATTGTGGTATAAAAATATGAATGTTAGTAAGTACCTACTTATATTTAAAAAATGACAACGTGACTGTAAACAAAAATGCAATGCAAGTAAAACATATTTAATAAAATTAAAAAAAAAAAATGAAAACAGCTTAACAAATTGAAATTACAGGAACTGCATATAACGATTCGTGGGCCTAAGTTGACTTGGTAAATTGTCATCAACATCATATTAAATCAAATTCTGTCATGTATTTTTTTTCTTTAAATATATTTATTTCCAGAAAGAATAATAATGATACAAGAAAAACAAATTAACATCCTAGGAAAATATTCCTGGACGGCTTTTATGGTAGTGTCAGGTGTAAAAAAATTCCTTAGTCCTGTACCTATGCATCATCATGCATGAAGATTTCAAATTCGTCAAAATTTCCACCATCCCATCAACAGTCCCATAAATCAAGGTACCTACAATTAACCTTAAGCTAATTAATCATTGAGCCAACCAATCATTGACAAAGTTGAAGGAAATATTTCCTGAGTTAATTTACCAAGTCTTCTTTCAGTCATTTTAGCTTGGTACTGTACAGTCATTCTGCACTCTCTTACATTTATTCCAAAGCACTTGATTCGTTTGCTTGGCGTAATTTATTGATTAAAATCTGTATTTTGCTGTTGCCATATTTTTCCAGAACCTCCATTTTGGTTGACGCCTGAAGTGAAATATAGCAGTCCGAATGAAACAGTGAATATTTGTATATATTCCGATCATACTCTGGTGAAACAGAGATGAATTCCCGCTACTGTCGCTTGAATGAGGTTATTGACTTGATATTGCCTACCTTCGTATCATAAGTAGTCTGAGCAAGGCGGAGTTGTTTCTGGGTATCCATTTCCATTTCGCCTCCGTCCAAGATTTCATTCGGAGCGTCGCAGCCGCTCATTACGGGTCCAAACCAGAATAATCGCAGGGCCAAATCGTTCCCTGGAATCCGTCTCTTGTTTTTATTTAGGTCCACGAAACGATTCTCTGCTTCTTACAGATTTTGACATGGATGTCTTGCGACAGAGTTCAGTCAATCATTTGCGACTTAAGGCACCAAATACGCTGCAAATTCGTCTTCAGTATGTCTAGATCAATGTTCTGTATACAATAATGTTGTAATAACGTGAAATATTGTGTTCGTTCGAGTATGTGACCAGATGGTCCTCTCCGAGTTAAACGGTTGTGTCTGTTCTGAGTAATAGTCTCCGCAGTAGTCCGAATACGTTTTCGGGACTATATACTGATTAATTACTTGTCTTTAACTTTCATCGGCTGTAATTAATGTCAAGAAGTAGAATATAATTTATTTAAGCCAAACCCTTTTTCGAGCTGGGGATTTCGAGTTCTTTTACTTTCGAATAACCAACTTCTCTACAAACGTCCTCCCATACGAATCAAGTATATCCGGGTGTGCAGGGGGAGATCCAAAATTACCCTGGAACCCACTGAGTTTCCGACCTAGTTGTACCACAAATAGCAAACGCTGCCTATAACCTGGAGGAGGAACGTAGCGAAAACGCCGTCCGTTTTAACTTAACTCCGTTTTAACTTTCTTGAATTCTATGATTCGCTAATCCAATTTGCTCATTTATGTTTATATCCTGGATCAAAACTAACACATGTTTTAAAGTTTCCCCGGCATGACGTATCTAGTTTCATCATCTCAGTGGTTGCTTGACTTCATAGACCAAAATCAAGCTTGATGATGATGTACCTTAGTAGGAGCATATTTATAAACGTAAACCATACACGTGTTGGTGATCTTGTCCAATAGTCCAGTGAATAGGAGAGTTTTACTCTACATCAAATGCTGTAGTCCTGGATTTTCTACATGTTATTTGGGGCTACTAGGAGGTAACAAATCCAAGTTTTGTATTCCAATCACTGTTGCTTCCTCCGCAATAATCGAAAAACCATAAAACTTTGGAACTTTTTTCAGTTCTTCGCCAGTAGCTCCTTCCCATTGTGTTTTTAGGCTTTCAAGTGTATTCAAAACTTGCAGAACATAAAATTTCCTACAAAATTGATCCCATGACTGTTTTTCACAGGAGCGATCGTTTCGGAGCTGCGAAGAAGAGCTAAAAATCGCAAAATTGTGAAATTTCAACTTTCTCTCCACTTCTGACGGAAAAAACTCGGGGAAGACATCGTCTGATAGTGAATTCAACGAGCTTTAAAATGAAAAGAAATTTGGGATCGGACGAATAGTTTCGGAGCTGTAGCCGAAAGAGACCGACCAAAAGTGTTTCGCCCAGAAGTGCGACTTACCGCAGGTTAGCCAATCTTTGAACGCATGTGGTGTCAAAACCGCTGAACCGAATTTAATGTTAAATGGACGCAGAATTTGAAACTCCTTAATTTATCTCGAAGCTCTAATGTACCAAAAATCACTCAAAAAACAGAAAAAAGTCTGGAAATTTCACACAAAAATCACACAAAAAACAGAAAAAAGTCTGGAAATTTCGTGGTTTTTCGCCTCTCCCTTCTGAAGCTCGAGGGAATCACAGGCGCCACACATTCATTCTAGGACCAATTGTAGAGATTGTTGAAATGTTTTCCAGTTTTCCGGAAATTGTTTCTTATTGGATCCTTTAGTGGGCTATATCGCGAAATATCTGGTTTTTCTTTTTTTCTTTGCCCCACTCCTACAGGTTGGTCCAAAAAAAGTCCGAAACAAGCGTGAGAATGCTAATTAAATTCTCTACAACTTTCATTTTCTACACTTTTCGCTGAGACGATGTCTTCCCCGAGTTTTTGGAGACTAGTTTTTCTTTGGAGACGAGATTTTTTTTCTCACGTAGCCCGAGAAAATATTTCCGTGACACCCGGCAAATTGGTCCTAGCGGCTGTAAAACAAGGACGGGGACCCTCGCATCCGGACAAATCCAACCCGTCACGGGTTAAAACGGACTCAAAATTAGAACTTCTCTCCTGATGTATTTTCCTGCTCCAACGGCTCAACATCACGCGATTGTAAACGCTAGATAAATAACTATCGAACTTATTTACCGGGTTTTAGTGCCCGTTTCTGTCTCAACGTTACCTTGCCCGATTCGCTTTCAGTTCTTATTCGTAGGTTTCTGATTAACAGTGCAGCATTGACTTCTGAACGACGATTCAAATAGACTCACTAAGTGCTCCTATACAAAACTCATCACACGCTCTTAAATTGTAGCTGCAGCAATAATTCACAAAGTGTCTCTACTTTCTTGGCATGAGAATCTCAATACCCTCTTTCTCTTTCCCCTAAAGGGGCCCTCACACTGGCAAAATATTTTGAGCACAAATATTGAGCAAAAATATCGTGCAAAATATTGAATAATGGGGAGCTCTAAGACTGCACAAAAACACTGCATAATACGTTCAGTGTCGATTCAACTCACGATGACTCACGCGAAAATTTAAAATTTTCCTCAAAAATATTTAACGCCTTTTTTTGCACAATATTTCTCCTCACATTCCCAATGTTTCTGCGCAAATTCAAATTTTTCGGTAGTGTTTTGATTTGCGAAAGAATGGTTTCTTGTGCTAATTTACCAGTTTGAATGTTTTAGTTGATTTGTCACAAATTCACCCCTTTGGTACTACTTCTTGTTTCAAACTCAGCTGCCCAATAGTACTGGGTGTTTCATGTTTAAATTTTATTATAGCTTTACAAATACCTTATTAGCGCATTACGGGTTAACACAGCGCGGTTGCAAGCCCTCAGTCGTTCAATTTAAATTGGTGTTTTCATCCTCCATTGATATCGTCATTCAAATAATTCATGTTCAATATCTAGGAAGTTCTACTTTGGAAGTTCTCTGCGTTTTAATAAGGCTTCTACAGCCAGTATTACCTCCTACAGTGAGGGAGAAAAACACACAAATGTCAGTAACTACAGAGCTACATGGTTGTGTAGAGGTGTTTTTAAGCCATTCAATTTGAATGGAGTCATTCCATACCACTTCCATTACACACCGCTCTAGCAATTTTGTTTGTCATATAATTCACTACTCAGGAGACTCACCCAATATAATTAGTTATTCTCCTAGTTCAGTGCTGCAATCAGGCCAACTCTGGTTGAGTTGCATGATCTCTTTTTATGAGGTGGACAATTTTATGGGTTTAGCTCACTCCTAATCTTACCCTTGAGGGGCTTTAGCGGCATAGCTTTCCAAAGGGCCACTGCGAACGGCCAAAACTATCCATTCAATAGGTACCTTAGTCCCAAATACGGCCAAACTGCTTTGTTCGGCTTTGAGTGGCGCCGAAAATATGAATACTGTTCTCCGTTAATACCACGAAATAATGCGATGTCACTGGTTATGATGAAACTTGTTGAGTTGCAGACTATAATGTCTACATAGTCACACATAGCAGGCCAAATATGAAAACTACGGTATAAATTAAAATACTGCAAGTCTGTAACTGAGAAGCCACGCCTACTTCGCCCTAAACGCTTACTAACAAGCTTTCAAATAAAAGAATCTTTTTCGCAAATTGACTCCTCCCACGTCGATTTCTGAATTATTCAAATCTCGCGATCCTCTCCTATGACATCAATGTTATTTAAAACGACATAATGTCCCCCTCATCTTCCATAATACGGATATTTCCCAACATTATTCCGAATCTAACGCCCTTTTTTAATCTTATCTTTCAAAATTAATTCACTCTTGTTTACGCCAGTAAATCGGTTGTTAGGTTGCGATTTTCACTGTCGTTCTGCCTGCTATTGATTCTAACGAGTTGTTATCTCGAACGTCCGAGTCCCCCGGACGGCATATTAATTTATATTTTATAAGTTATGCCCTCGGGCATACACAGCGTAGGATTCCACGTGTTTGGTTTCATCTGAGAATAATGCGGTTTGGTTTTTAATTTCAAAGGATATTGCTTAACTGGTTGTTGCAATCTTTCGTTAGAACGTATGATGCTGTTTGTCGTTGGCTGTAATGTCTCGTTTAGTTTTAGGATTCTATCCGTTTCAGGTCCAAGAGTACCTGGTTTTTGGCCATGAAAAATCCTAGAGTTCGTGGTGCTCTTGAATTCCTCGTTCTAGGTGCAGACACTGGTCATAACCCTCTAGGTCCCAACATAAATGTGTTCCAAAGTCACCATTTCCACCCGCAAATGGAGCTGTTCAATTTTTTCTGAGCACTAACACATTTTACACCTTCACTCTGCCTTGTGAGCCAAATTAGTGAATTGATGATACGGCTTTACGTAACTCCTGACCATTTTTGGTGGTATTAACATGTTACTAGCCTGCCTTGAATGATTGTTTTCCTCGATTTTCGTGTAGCTACGTTTACCCTGTCGTGTAAGTCTGTTCTCTCCTTCTCGCGCCTCTTCTCGTGTAATCGGAAGAGAACCTTGATCCCTGGCCTGAACTTGGCGATCCAGAGACGGGATTTAAAGTTAGCGACAGTCGCTCTGCCATTTCTGACGTGAGACGAACCCCGGCTCGCCCGTTCCAGAAATACTCGCGGAGGGCGAGCGGGCCAAGTACCGCGCATTCGTCATCCATGAGAGTACCACCCATTATTAGTACATCACACATCTCGAAAAGAAACCTCCAGTGGTGCCAACGTTGTAGTCAATTTAGGGAGGTAATTAACTGGGGGAGATTGCTAAGGGCAAACAAACTGTTCGGGGTCTAGGTTGGGGTTTCCATCCATCTTCGTTCCCCAGTGCATATATGAGGAGGGCGTTTGTTGGGGTTAGTTTATCTTCAGCATTCGGGAAGGCCCTGGGAAATTGTCCCCGATCACTATTCCCCTCAGCTGTAAACTGACGATATCCAAAACTGTTAGAATATTTGAGCTCCTACGGGAAAGTTAGCACGAAAAAGGGCTCTAGTCTCCAAAAAAGCGCTCGAGAGCTAGAAATGGTTTTAATCCCTCTTGGGGTCCTAAACAACAGGTATATGATCTAAGATGGGCTTAGATTTGAAAACCTAAAAACCGCGTAATTTCCCCCCTTTTTTTCAGTTTTTCGTGTATAACTCGTAGAGTACGCATCCTACAGAAAATGCCACTCTTTTATTTTTTTAAAGAACATAAAATTCCGCGTAGACTGGCGTTTGACACATCTGAATCAGTCTTGCCGTTCTGCCGCAATCGCCAGTGAATGATAGGCGATTTTTACCAACATTACTAAAACGTTGACTTCAACCTTCAACTTCTAACGCCTGTAGATTGAAAATGACTGCTCCGGTGTATTTAATGTAAGTATGACTTGAGTTGTAAATTCAATAGGCTTCTAGAAACATTCGAATTTCTTGGGTTTGCTATGGAACAGGTTTCAAATTATGTATTTGATGCATTTCTTGAATATTTCTTGAATATTCTTTGATATTCCCCTGGTTTTGTTGGGCATAAGCTGGTGGACGCTCCAGGCTCGGTTGGAATTGAAAAATACAATAAAATTAGTGTATTTGAGCCAAGAATTATTTATCATCGACTAGAAACCACACTGTTAACTCGTCCTGACTTTTACGGACTTTACTGGTGGGTATTTTAGGGATGTTGAGCAAAGGTTAATTTCGTGCTTAACCGAGTGTTCGTACTCATTGACCAACGAAGCTTGACAGATTTCTTTTTTGAAGTCAGCGTGATTTCATTATTTCGGATAGCTGGGTCCCCTCCACACGTAGGCGAGCCCTTTAGTTTTCAATTTTATCCATCACAAAAACTAATCCTACTATATTAATCAGGTTAGTAGATTATGTGTGTGAGTTTCTGACTGAACTGGGTTAGTCCATAAATTGTACTCATTATTAATTCTGAATTGTGTCAGCAAATTCTCAGCATGCGAAAACCAGTATTATTCTTTGAACCCCGTTCAAATCGCTCTAAATTCGGTTCTTCGTTACGTGCTACCAGACTTTAGAGCCACGTAAATCTCTGGGCCTCTCCACAAGTCCGAGTAGAGCTACAATCCTATTTGTGAAATAGTTCTCACCTACTCACCTTTTCACATTACACCAAAGGTTCTTGAGAGACGTCAGGTTGGCTGAATTGGCAGCACAATAATTGAATCCCGCTCAAGTATCTCGTTTCGGCGCCATCGTTCGTTCAGAATACTTCGAACAGGTGCGACTGAGCGGTTCACGACCTTTTTGGCAAGCTTCCGCTCCCGAGTTCAATTCACTGGATGGTATCTGTTATTCGTTGTTCGATTCTTAGAATAGGCAGCCCATTGCGTCTGAAAATCCTTTTCCGGCGATGACTAACCAAACCTAACAATGTACTACCTTCGTTATCTCACGAGTAGATATCGATTGCTTTCGTCCCCTTATATGGGGATGTGTTGGTGAAAATAAAAATTTTGGATTTGTAAGAAGTTTCAATGTCAGAATTTGTCCGTTAAAAATTATTGTTGAAGGAAATCAGGTATTTTTAATTGCACTCATCAAACACAAATCTACGCTACAAATATACTGAATGTTACACACAGTATGAAAGTACTCCAATCTACAGGTATGACCATTTTGGCACTCTAGGGTTATTCGAGTAAGGGTGGTGGACATTGAAGGCTAGCAACTTAGATACCGCAAAACTGTGGGTAAAAATAGGTAAAGAAATACAAAAATTGTTTTTAATATTGAGCGAGTCAGTACTAGTTCGTTGAAAAAATTGGTCTCCAGGTTATGATGGATGACTGGAACTATTTCTTATAAAATAATCTAGGGACCAATTTTTTAATAATAATAGTCATAATGTGATACATTGTATGACATACTATGGGTACAATTTAATAGGAGGTCATCTGCATGTTTACTTAACTGATATTTCGAAACATCCTGAGAAGTCAATTTTTTTCATTAAAAATTATTCTCAATTCACTCATTACAAATTATTATAAATGAAGAAAAACAGTGTTCGAATACCTCTGTTGGGAGCTATTTGATGTTGATCGCAAGAACTCCTCAGCCGGTGGATTATTGCCAAAACACTTTCCACTAAGCGCTTACTTGACGGGCCCAAATTGTCTAAATTCAAGGATAGATGAGGGGACGGTCGTTCACGAACGGCCCGGTTGAACCCATGTAATGTTAACTTGAAGCTGCTTAGGCCCCGGATCAGCTGAGTGGCTCTTGAAGCTAATTTCTATGCAAAATAATATTTTGTCAGTGCAGTTTACTTTTTTACCGACTTCAATCATCTATCACTCAATGCAAATTACTTAATGTCTCCCTTACTTCTACAACAAACATATCCATGATCAGATGTTTTTCCCAGTAAGGGAAAAATTAATTTCTAATTATTTAGGAATAGCGTTAAATAAGAACTGAAACAAATAATGCTTCTTTGCCCCCTTTTCGAATAAATTTTCCTAATCCTTGAGCAGAAAATCTTGTACAGAAAACATCAACAAGGATTGATAGACTGAAATGGGCGAGTCACTACCAGAATAGGACACGTGTGGGGGGGTGTCACTTCCATCCTACCCGTACCGTCCTACACTCATCATTTCTTTTCCGTCGATTGTTTGAAATTTATGAACGTTTATTTGTTCACAGGCTTGTATAGATGATAATTTGGACCTGGTCGAGTTCCTGGTGGAACATGGGGCCGACGTGAACAAGGGTGACAACGAAGGCTGGACCCCTCTACACGCCACTGCCTCCTGCGGCTTCATCTCTATCGCCAAGTGAGTACTGAATAAAATTGTCACAGTATTTTTGGAAATTTAGGGATTGCAATTATAGACCAAATTCTTTATCGAAAATAAACATAGAATTTCCCCATAAAATCTCATAAAGGGTATAAGTAGGTGTTTTACGAACAATATCGTCCTTTTCAAACCCGAAAAGCCTTCTTTTTATTAGGGAAATTAACCCCTAATAAACCTTTGGAATCGCCCAAGAAAAAATAAATACCCCCTCATTTGCTGGTTTACGTTTCATGATACGTCTACGTAACTTGAAACGTATCAAAAAATTTTACATTCGATTTTTTAAAAATTTGAATCCGAAAATCGAATTTAAAAACATTCGTCCATCCGCGGCACTTTGTCCTGTTAGCGTTGTGCTAAAATTACGAAATTTGGTTTACGATCTCTCTTACTTTTAATAACCCTAAAAAACGAATTTTGAAATTTTGAAAAATTCATATCTCGAGCGGTATAGTTTTTAGTTCACATTGAAATAGAGTTTAATTTTTAGAATTGTTTAAGACCATCCGAAGTTCGTACGACCAGCTGTTCGTTCAAAATAAGGGCTCGAAGTTGGAGCAGATCAAAAGTTGTCAACATGAGGGTGAATCGTGAGGCAGTCTATCGGCTCAATATTCATACTGGCCCAGCGGATTCGAACAGCACAGGGTTTTCAGATATCGAGTAAATTAATAATAATTATTAATAATAAGTAATAATCTTTAATAATGTTTAATAATAATTATTCAATCCTTCCGTGACCTATACAGAAGGGTGACCTGCACAAAAAAGATAATAAACCGCTGTGTCAAGAATTTGCTGAGTTTTTCCAATTTGTTGTTCACTTTGGGGTAGTCTCTGAATGAATCCATGTGTAATCCTTCAACTGATAGTACCTACTACCCTTTGGTTGGGCAGTTAAGGATTGATCCACTGATGATCCCATATTAATCTAAGTCACAAATCATAATGTACACCACGGGTGTCCTCGGCGTTCAAGTATTTAATTTTGGAATCACAGGCCTGGGGTGGATTCCAAAGGGCAGAAGGAAGTGACGAATGTGATGAAGGTGAAGTGGTCAGTCATAAATATAGGTCGTTCTTATGGATCTTTTCGGTCTTGTCGTTACGTTAGACACCAATATTCTGATTCTCTTAGTTCTGCGAGGAATGCTGGAATTAAGTATATGTTTAGTCACTTTAGTTTATTTTTGACATGTTTTCATAAAATGTTTCATTTTGTGATCCTATACATCACAAAAGAAATTGGGGCCAATTGTGACTCCACTTTGTGATTATCGTCCCTCGAGAGTGGCCTTTTTACTCCAGTGTTGAAGAAGTACCTATTTAAGCTGTGGAAAATTCTGTTAAGGGATTTCACCACTCATCATTGTTCATTCCGAAAATTGTTACTTTTAAATTTTTACTGTCACAATCAGCTCCATCCGTTCTACTTCAACATGTCTATCACAATCAAGTACTATGACTGAAAACAATTGAAATAGCAGTGAATTTATATAGCTGAGACACTTCAATGAACTATTTTTCTCTGACGTGGATCTCTGAACGTCGAACCTATCATTCGAACGTCCTCGGGAATGACATATCTTACCGAATCCGTTTATCTTTCTCGATTGGTAACAGTTTCGCGGAGCCATTCATGTGGTTTATCTTTATTATCCCCGACGGTGAATGGAAAATATGAATGAATTACCCAACTGCCACACACCAGTGTTATTTCAGCTCGGGTACTCGTCAAAGTTACTGTTGTTACTGCACGTACGAATTGTTTTCTCTTCATTTTATAGGCCCCGTTCGTTTATTTCGGCCGGCGTTGCTTACCTTCAGTATTTTTAGAGGCGATTCCGTAGAAAGCTCGTATTTGGGCGGTTCCCAGTCCCCGTGGGGTTCTCTGGAAACAAACTTGAAGTGTACGAGTTTTGTGGTTTTATTTGGATTTGGACATTAGGTCTACAAGATTTCGTTCGTTCATGAAGTGTTTGACCCGATTTCCGAATCTCCGTTGTATGATGATTAGATAACCATTCAAACGACAAATGACCAGCTCAAACTCTTGAAGAACTACCTAGCAAATCCAATCCGGCATTATTTGTGTTTTTAAATTATTTTCTGCTGTTGTGTGTTTAAAAAAAATATTTTTGGGTGATTTACATTTTACATCACCGATAAGATGTCCTTCAGGGTTAATAGCAGAACACAATTTCACCTACCACACTCAGAGAATGAGTAATCATCGCCGTAAGTGGAAAGGCTTCTATTTTGTCACGATAACAACAATACTACAGATTAATTTGATCCAACAGTCCAATCTTATCTTTCGATACCAGGCATTCGCCTTCATTTAGATCAGACCTAGTTCCAGCAATCTCTACGTGAGTCATTGTATGTGGTCCAATATCTGTCAAAAGTAAACGTCCCTTGATCAATCTGTTGCGAATTCCTATGGAAAATACGTCATTACATAATTAAGAACATACATACAGAATCTACAATAAAAGTGGTTCTAGATATCGAAAAACACGTGTTTTACACTCTATCTCCCTACAGTTGTCCGCTCACTGACCTGCTTATGTAGGCACTCTTTGTTCTTGTCGGGTTTAATCTTTAAATAGTTGGATATTACATAATTATGAAAACGTTTCTCGTATAAATATTCGTCCTTAGGTTCAATTTTAGCGTCAGCGCAACCGATTCGCGGTGACCGGCCGAAGGTTTACAACAGACGTCTTCAGAATGATGGAGAGGAGAGGAGGTCCTATTTTTGGCGCACCATTTACACCGAACTAGAACGGTCGGAAAATAAAAGTTCTTGAAAAGTTTCCGGATGAGTTGATTTTTCTTGGTATCTCGGTTTCGGGTGGTTCAACGAACGAAAACAGGGATGTACTCATACTATCTGTATCATAGTAACTGTAGTTTTTCGAATCAAACAACAACGGGCCTCAAAACAAAGTACAGTCAATCTACACCAAAAATGAGCAATTAGAGGGACTGAAATACGAGTTCCAATTTTTTCTGGAATGTGTATTATCCCCGAACAACGTTTTTCACAAGAAAAAATTAAGTCCCTCCAAATCTCGGTGTCACGGAGGGGTTAAAAGTTCAATTTTTCAGTTTTTCGCTTATAAATTGAAAACGGAGCGTTGCAGTGAAAACGTTCCTCAGTACTAAATGAAAGCTTATTAAATTTACTACAAGTTTGGTTCTATACATTTTTATGAAAAACCGGACCGTTTTCGTGCGAAAACGTGTTTTCGTGCTCCGGAAAGGTGGTAATTTAAAAAAATAATACTTTTTCACTCAGATTTTCTTATATTTTTCACTCGTTCATTTTAGGGAAAAATCGTCACAATAAAACTGTTAGAGCATTGAATTTCCTACAAAAATATAAAACAATTAAAAGTAAATAAATTAGCCACTAGTGTTTACCTACACAAAAATGTTGAAACCTTAAAAGTCCTGTAAGTTGCGACGTGTGCAATATAAATTTCTTCGCAACTTACAGGACTTTTAAGATTTCAACATTTTTCTGTACAATAAAATTGAATTCTTTTGAATTAGGCTAATTTATTTACTTTTAATTATTTTGATATGGTTGATTTTTGACGTCATTTTAAAGATCTTGGAGGTAGGCCCCCAGATGGTCAGATATGCATGTAATTGAAAGGCCATTCATTCCCTGCGGGAAAACCTTGTATCGCCCATAACATCTAAATCCGTCAATCAATGCGTAAAAATGAATTTTTTTTATTGTGACACACAGATGGCCATGAAACATTATTATGATCACGTTATGCATAGTAGGAAGCTGAAATGCACGTTGACTCTTGTTTTAAAATACTTTAGTTCCTTGATCGCGTTTACCTTCATCAAAATCATGAAAATGATCTCACAATCACGTTTTTCAACAACAATATCGACCTCAAACGACAGCCTCGATCTAAAATACATCAGACGTCGACTGGGGGGGCGTAATAAAAATGCTGGTCCCCGTCCAGACATGAGGGCGCTCCTGACGTAGCCAACATATTTATAATTCCGCCCTCATCTCGCCCTTTCTCTCTCTCGCTTTTCCATTTGGCATCAGTCGAACGATTCGGCCTTTCCATTACAATCTGTGCCTACTCAGTCATCCCTCGCCCCACTTGTGTCTCCGGGGGCGGCAGGTGGAACGGCGGATTTTTCATGATTATTAACCTTATGAACGATCTAGATGAAGTTCTCGGTAGTTTTTCGTAGCGTTTATTTTTAATATCACGCATATTTTATGGTTTGTTGGTGCTGTATACTTTATCGGGTTGAGCCTACTGGACCGGCCTTCCCTGTAATTTAGATTTTTCGACTCCTCAACCCGGCGGATTCCTCTGATAGCGGTCTTTGCCAACCGCTTCCTCGAGAGGCCCCAACATGTGGGAATCGTATTTTGGAAGGTCGTGACTGGATAGATAGATAAGAAGGATAAATATTTATTTCCAATGATTCCAAACTAATACACAATACAATATACAATGTAAATTACCCTTTCACGTTAAAGCCTTAGGCTTTGTGCTGTAGAAGGGTGCTCCATACAACATTACCCCTAACAGGTACATATAACACATAATTCATCATACTTACAAGCTACTACTTATATTTATTTAATTTACTTCTGTACTTGTCAAAATAATTTTCTTTTTACTTTTATTTGGTTTTTCCTTCTTTTCAAATTATAATTACACTTACAAATCTTACAATAGAAAATTAATTCAACAATAGATACTTGTCAGAAAACAGTTTGACTGTTCAAGGCTAACTGATAATAACCAGGAAAATAATAAACTTAATATAAAATAAACTTTTTTGTGGCCAGGTACTTGATCGAGAATGGAGCGAACGTTGCGGCTGTCAATAATGATGGCGAGCTGCCCGTTGATGTTGCTGAGTCTGATGAGATGGAAGATATGCTGCAACAGCAGATTGACGATAGAGGTGAGTCATTATTCATTGATACTGGGTAATTTTATCTTATGTGCACTTCTGATAGGATTTGTCGTATTTTTATCATAAATTAGAGACACTATTGAAGTATGGATAGATCTATTGTAATGATATTTTGTCTAGGAAACTAGCATAACAAGTGGTAGTACAGTGCTCCCGTTTTGGAAGTGAACGGTGAAAGCAGTGATGGCTGATGAGGCCGCGAGAATCCTATCGCGTTTGCTCTCTCCGGTTGAGTCAGCTTCTGGTCTAGTAGAGTTGTAGGGATGAAGTCAGTCGACGACTTCCGTAGGATTGTCTGGACTTGCACTTTCTTTCTTCCTACACCCTATTGTTTTATTTATATTGATATTAATGCGTTTCCTACAACAGATGGTGAGACTCATGAGACTCAAATAGCAAATGGACATGGCACTGAACCAACAGCCACACACGCGGTATTTGCCAAGTACCGAATATTTGTGAAATACCGAGCATTCGGCATTCGCCGAGTCCCATTGAATTTGAGCCCTGTCCACACATTCTGGATTTGCCAAACATCGAGCATAGACCGAGCACGGACAAATATTTGTCGAGCATTCTTGTTCAGGGGTATCAAGAAGTTGTTGTGGCGCTGGCCGCATTTGTGGTACCTAGAGTGCGGGAGTCTCCTTCTTCAAAAAAGAAACCAATGATAAGACGATGGTGGATGCTGTCCCTAAACAGGAGGAGGGCACGGTCAATTTTTTCAAATTAATCAAATTTATCATGATGGCTCAGACATGTTGGCTGATTTGGCAGAGGATGAAGGTTCTGGCAAGTTCAAGAACTTCTTCCGAATGTCTGAGGATGACTTCAATCTCTTGCTGGGGGAAAAAAAAGACAAAATGGAGAGAGACCATCCCAGGCTAGTCCGTCTGGCCTCCGTGAATGTGAATCACAGGGTTTTGTCAGAATTCTCGTTCAACCCCGGGGCTAGGAGGGAAATACATACCCGCCCTACATGTGTGGCTTAGGAAAATGCTCTGTGTTTGCAAAATGTTTTTGTCTCCTTTGATGTTTGAAGAAACCGCCTTGGTTTTTGGCAAATACACAAACGCCCGGCCACACATTCGGAGATTTGGCGAACTTTTGCTTGATGTTTGCCAAATACCGAATGTGTGGCTGCAGTCTTCTTCCAACGCCTGAAGATTTTTCCAGTTCTCGGAGACTTGACGCGTGTACTTATCAACCTTTCCCCAATATTCTTCTATCAAATTACCATAATGGCTTTGCATACTTCAGGAACTTTTCTGCTAATTGTGCAAGGTGGTAAGCGAAAAAGAAACTGCATCACCTGCAAGTTATAACGTCAAAAATCATAATATCTCCAATTTTTCTGTACAGTAAATACAGAAAAGATTTTTTTAAACCAGTCATGCAGCATGGCTATAAGAGCGAATTTTCGAAAAATAACTGGTTTTATGTCAAATGTGTTGTTGGGAACATCTCGTTCAACCATTTTTCGCCGAGTAACACCTCGGTTTATAGATTTTTCAACGCTGAACACAACGGTGAAGTCAGAATTGCTTAACCATCTGGTGCTTCACCAAATCTAGAAGTCCAAATTGCACTGACATTCGAATGAAATTCCGAAACTGTTCGGCATCTTCCAGTCACAACTCACTCGCAAGCTTGGTACAAACCTCCAATTCATCCGGTCGATCCACCCATTTCCTCACCCAACACTCCCTTTTTTCATTTTCCGTTTTTTAGAAATTTGGAGGCAATAATTATTATAAAAGCAAGGGCTTGTCGTGGAGTCCCAAGTGGAAATGAAATATTCCAGGTCTCGAGAGCGAATTCGATCTGAAGTGGACACTTAGCATAAGACATATCTATGTAAAAAATGTTTTTCAAGATTTCTCCGGTCCGTACTTGATTATAGGCACCGATTTGACATTTTGTGGTTGTATATTTTCGTGGTGTTTTTGTTAAAGTGGCATCACAATATTTGTGTTCTTGATCCCAGTGTTCTGACTCCTTTTCTAGATTTCAGTAGGTATAACCTCCGCCTCGAGATTGATGAGGTATCTCCGGCTTTCTTTATATTTATTGCGCTAAAAATAGCTTCTTTATTTTTAGAGTTCAAACTTGACGCTTTTCTTTATTCCATCTTCGCTTTTGAACCATTCAAATCTCACTCTCAACTCTGCTTAGTCCTAATCCTAGATTTATTCAACGGTTCTTCTTTCCTTAATATTAATAAATTGTTACAAACTAGTTGCACAATGCAGTTTTTATGAGCTTGTCAAATGTGCTGGGCTGTTCGTGAGGCCTGAGGAATCGATTTTTTTAACTGTCTTAGGTCTGCACCTTTTCACGTGTTCGTATCTTCATAATTCTGCAAATTGAATTACTCTTGTCCCTCGTGGCTACGCCAGGCAACAACCTTCGAGTTGGTTCATCCATTTAATTGCATAATAATGGAGTGAACTCCCTTCGTGTTCTACATCTTAAAATTAGTGTTAAACACTGGGAATGTGTCTTTGAATGATTTGCTGAACACAAAAAGGCATTATATTGACGTACGTTATATAGTTAGAAGCTCTAATTAGTAGAATTGACTCGACGTTTGACTATTCATGTGATGGCAGAGCAACGCCAACATAGCTAGCAGGCAACGTAACCTTCGATATTTAACTGACAGGAAACACGAACACTTGTTCAAATAGGTGATACCTATCCGATTTTCCCTTTTATACGTAGTGACCTGGCGAACTTGGCGTCTGTTTAGCTACTCTGGTGATTGGTCGGAAAAAATTCAGAGCCCCATTATTTTATGTAAGATTAGAACGAATACTCTCCACTACCTGTTTGAAGCCTTTCAAGTCTAATAATTAGACTTGAAAGCTGAATTATTCAGCTCACTTATTAGGACATTCACTACCACTAGGTAAGTCTGGTGTGAAAATCGCTCATCTCTGTTGAAGCCCCCATTCAGTGACCATGCTTGTTAGTCGATGATTTAATCACTTCGTATCTACAGTGTTATAAGCCTTGTTGACTTTGGAGCTGGTATAGAGGGTGTCTACAGAAATTATGGGACAAACTCAAGGAATCAATTCTACAGCTAATTTCCAACAAAAAGTGCCTCTTGGAGTTATTTCTTTAAAGAATCAACTATTTAATAAAAATGAGATGACAAAAAAAAAAAACGAGTGCCTTCCTTATCAGGGGTTTGTTCCATAATTTCTAAATACCTCCTGTATATTTCTAAATAGTGCGTCATCTACTTAGTGGGGAATAATCGAATATGGTGGTTTATGAGTCATGGAGAATGTACGAGTAGATACATGACACGAATCTAGCACACAATCACATCTCAAAAAGAAAAAAAAAACTTTTCGTTGATTCTCAGTTTTAATAGAAATGATTAATACAAATTCGTCATTGATAGCAATTAGGCCCAACTCGGAGTGTTCCTGAATTTTTCCTTATATTTCCAAGCTGCTCCAGCTGCATCGGTCGCCACACGAATTTATTAACCCGGTCGATCTATCTGAAGGCAAAAGGGCCTCTGGAAACCGCTTCCTCCGCAACTGGTTCGCTTCCAGGACCCCTCCCCATCCCTCCCTAACCTCCTTATGACTCATTACCCAAATGTAGGCCAGTCTTCTGACTTGGATCTCGTATTGTAAAAATTTTGCCGCACTCGATTTTTTTGGCTGATGCAAATGTGACCATTTTGGGGTTGGGATTTTTCTCCATTGCTCCCCCTCGTTTTGAGAAAGCAAAACAATTTTTTCCTCATTTTTAAAACTATTACTGCTATTCACCATTATGTTACTGATCAATATTTTTGTGTGATCGCCAAAATCACCCGTCACCCTCTATGAAATTGGCACACCCTGTACTAAATTTTCTGTCTTTTGCTGCCTTATCCGTGAAATACTTGAGCACCTTTAATTTGAATTTCCCAGGGATTGACGCTGATAACGCGCGAACGGAGGAAGAAAGGATGATGTTGAACGATGCCAAAGTGTGGTTGGCTAACGGCTACATCACTACGGACAAAATTCACCCTAAAACTGGAGCTACCCCACTCCATGTTGCAGCTGCCAAAGGCTACCTCAAAGTCATGGAGTGAGTACCCAATACCTTTTTTTTTAAATTATATTTATGCACATTTATTTACCCAAGTCAACTATCATTATTAGCTAACTGCATCATTATTAATGAAGAGTTTTCACCACATTGGTAGATGACGATTGGTTCCCTTTAGTGAACCTATCGTTCAAAAAAACAAATCCGTGACCGACTCCTTGAAACGGCTGTTTTTAGACACAATTAGCAGAATCCATCTATTTCTCATCTCCATCCATTTAAAAACCACTCCAATAACTTGTGAGCTGCCCGTACATGTGACCAGTGAAATGAAAGTGCGATTCCTTAATGAATTTTTTTCTTACTGTTGGAACCATGGAAGGAATGCTCAGACTTTCTCCGTCACTCTTATATTTATATTCACTTGGGTACTGTTTATGAACGACTTTCATATTGAGCCTTAATAAGTCCTCTTTTTTTACTTGTTGTATTATCCTTTCTGTTTCTCTGAAAAATTCTTAACTAGTCAAACGGCAGCTTTACATTATGCAGGACTAATTAGTTTGTTCACTTTCCTACCAAAGTCGTTGAAATGTCGACCGAACTTAACGTGTGGTCAGCCTTCATCGATCTTATGGGGCTAATTGAGAATCCTAGGGTAAATTATTGATGTAAGCACTTACTGAGTTACAGGATTTTTATTAGCGGATTTTGTCAATAGTTACAAATTGTTCAGTGCTCTATCTCCAAATATTCATTTTCTTTTCAGTATGCTCTTGAAATCAGGGGCGGACCCAGATGCCCAGGATCTGGATGGGTGGACTCCACTCCATGCAGCCTCCCACTGGGGCCAGAAAGAAGCCTGCGAAGTTCTCGTTGAAAACCTCTGTGATATGGACATTAAGAATTGTGTAGTGAGTATAATTTCGTCTGTGTGAAGGTAAAAGTCACAGAGTGCATTTTGACTTACCACCACCGGGATGTCTATATTGTTGATTTGTGTCCATGGTATGAACGCTGTAACTGACATAATTTTTTAAACGGAACTACACAGAAGTAAAAATCATAAAGTGCACTAAGAAGAAAAAAAATGGAGAGGTAAAACTCAAGTTTATTGAGGGTTTTCGGCTCTCCCGAAAAATTGCAACATTTCACTTGGTGACTTATACCTTCAGACGATTTGTAGGTTATTCAGCCCTTGAACGTTCTCGAGTATCATTGACTTTTTTGCTAACTGCCCATTTTTTTGTACAAATCATGATTTTTGTATTACTTGCTTGCCCTCAAAGATCATTCCATGGGTGCGTCTTTCACATCCTGAAGAAAGCCACGTATCGCACATTGGTTCTTGCAGAAATCATTTTAATGATCACCCTTTTTTCTCTCTTCCCGTTCCAAGCATAATATGCTGGAATATATTATATAGCTTCATCATTAATAAAACTCCATCCCTTCTCTCATCCCCCAAGTTTTTTCCTTTTTCATAATGCAATTCTCCTTTTTTTCCTGTTATTACAAGTAAAATTGTATTCCAGGGTCAAACCGCCGTCGACGTAGCGGAAAACGAAATCATCAGGGTTCTTGAAGATCTTAGGAAAAAACAAGCCGCGATACCCAACAAGGACAATATTATCAATCGAAGAAAAAATATTCAGAAAAAGTACGTTGTGTTCATCATTCTAAGCTATGTCAAAATAATTACAGTTCATTGCCAATTATTACTGTTACATAATGTACACCGTATACTTTCAACAGAGGGTGTGTAAGTGTACATAATTTAATTTTTTTGTCTTTTTGTTCGTAATTCAAACACAGCATCTAAATATTTTCATTTGTTCTCGCACAGGTCTCCGCCTGGTCAAGAAATTATATCTGATAAGGTGGAAAAAGATAAGAAGGAAATCGAAAGCGACGAACCTGTCTCGAAACCCAAAGTTCCTGAAGTTCCTCAAGTAAAACTAGAAATTCAGCCTGAACCCGCTCAAAACCAAAGTACTGTCGGTCAGTATCAAGATCCAATGTTTTCCATGTTTAGAGTGGCATTTTATAGAATTAAGAAAACTATCTAATTTCATCCTTATATAAAATTTGTCTCTGTGTTTATGTTGTTCTGTATCATGAAACACAGATGAGACATAAAGGCACCACTACCGTCCTCCTCGAAACCATTCACTCTTTCAGTTTCACGTTTTTGCTGCCGTGTAGCAAAATTGTTTATAATTTGCTAGTACTTTGAATTATCATGTATGGTCTTGTAATACATCGAAATGATTGGGTTTGTGCACAGACACGGATGAGGAAATTGATTCACTTAACTCTGAAACATCGGACACGGACACCGGAAGTTCCGATGTTTCAGATGGTGAAGCCTCTGACGATGCAGTTCTGGGTGAGGAACTACAAGTTACATCACGAATGTCTCCCCCAAAGAAAAACCCGCACTGCTTGCGAGCCCTTTCCCGATCAAGTTGGACTGTTGGAAATGGAGAAGATGATTTAATGAAATTACTTTATTCAACTCGTTTGATGTTGATACTTTCATTGAGGAGATCTGAAGTCCCTCAAAATTGTGTTGGCCTCCATTCCCAACACCTTATAGTCAAACATTCTGGTAAATGTGGTTTCAACCATCAAAAACTGTAGGGATTCAGGGAGACTCTCAATCAATAAAACTGTCTACTAGCACCTTTTAGCCTTAAATTCTGTTTATTTCAGACCATTCTGTGGCGAGTTTCACTTCCACCTCCCTTCCAATATTGAAAACGTCTATAAGCCTTGATCCAAAGCATTGTTGCATTTTATTTCATTTGCCGTTTTGAGTGAATCAACAGTCATAATTAATATCCCATCATACAGCCTGACTCCTACGTTAAATCGTCCATCTAACATTCTCTCCTAAGTTAAAACGTCCTGTCTGACTAATTTTCTTAATTACTACTAATCAACTAATAGTAGGATAACTGCGTTCATCTCCAAAAATAATAGCCATCCCATTGAATAGGTATAGTGCAACTCCATGAAAGTTACGATGAAAAAACATGGAATGACCGTAGAGAATATCTAAAACGTCGATTATCTCATAATGTGAAAAATGCAGATAGGACAAATAGACAAATAGCCTTAGGAGGGCAGAATTGATCATCAACGTACACCAGTCGTACGTTATTGTGAACAGAATATTTGAAAGAATTCGTAACTGATTGTTGAAATCAAATTTACCGTACACCCCGAATTCTATGTTGAAGCAGGAAAGCACCGTGCCGTTATAATCGCACTGTTCATATTCCCAAAGGGTGTTTCTAACACAACCCTACTGCTCACGGGATTGTTATCTCTTATGTATGTTTACTATTGACGCATGTACACTTAGTAGTAATAAGCGACATCTTACGATGCATGTTTCATTGAATGGATACATTCGATGGATTATTTGTTGAATGATCTAATACCGCCCAGAGAGTTCAATCCACATTTGCTTCACTGCTAGTTCGACCAATGAATGTACAATCGTGCTCGTAATTAATACACTTGAATAATGACGAAAATAGGATCGTGTTTCCACTTTCCGTAGCCTCATACACTAAATTCAATTTCAAAGAACTTGAGCTCTTTATTCTTGTCCATGCATGGCGCATGTAGTATTTAGTGATACGTCCAATCCGGCATGACCCCAATATTACCACATAATTTAAAAAATCAAGTTTTGATGTAGGTATTCAAAGAACTAATGTCGAAACCAATCTCCAAATTTAAAATTTAAGTTTTCTGGTGATTCCGAAGCAAATTCATTGATCGCCGCCCAACGATTCCTAAATTGATTTCGAGCCTGTTCACAAGATTACGTATATAAACTTCAGTTCTACCTAATTCTAGTAGGTATATCTGTGTGGACATGCAAAAACACTATGGAATTGTAGACTTCCCACTGAAACTGTTGGTGGTTTCAATTTATGATAATTACTTCCTCAGCTGTGATGCCATCAACAAACATACCAGTACTTTTTGTCGTATTAAACACGCTAAATTTTGGTTTATTGTCAATTTTCAGATAAGAAGAACCGAGTCAATGATAACCGGTTACCTATTACAGCTGAAATCAACAAAACAGTTCCTAATATCACCCCTGTAAGTTCAATTTATCACATTTTGGAGTTTACTTCTAGTTTTTTGCTATTCACTGTACAGTAGTATCCAGGGAATGTGTCCCTATAGGTAAGTATTACCAAGACGAACATCCATGCATTATTACAGGATGAGACGTGTTTTAATTTTTCATCCAGTATATTTGTTAGGTGGTGCGTTTTATGGAACGATGCTCGGACCAAATTGAAAATGCTTGTTTGTAGTTTGAGTAGATGATGGATGAAAAGGTTCTCACTCAATGTTTTGGGGGCACTCGGAAGAAAAATTCCAACAACTTTTGACGTTCATTGGTCCAGTGGACCATAAGATGTAACGCCTGGTGCTCTTGAGAGTGGCTGGGCACAAACATATTCCCTAGCATGAAGATTCATTTGAGTAGAACCGGTGATCACGCAATACTGTTTATGAATGGGGATGGAGGGAGAGAGCGAGGAATCACAGGCCAAAAATATGGTGGATCAAGGTAGAAAACAGTCGCGGAAGTAGATGAGGCATTTGATAAACGAAATGAAAATTACTCGATCATTGGCCTCAGATAAAACAAAACATCTCTTGTGAGGTAACTTCTTCTCTTCACACTTCTGAGGGAAACTGCTTCCTACCCTAGATGATGTATAACATTTTATACAGTAGAACTTGGTTATTTTGTTACTCGAGCAGTTCTCATGTCTGTACAATGTAGACCACTACTGTAAAATTTACATTAATGTAAGAACGCTCTTCTCTATTCAGTCTTTTTCCATCTTCCATATTTAAAAAAAATGAAATCGTATATAAATTATAGGGTATTGGAGTGAGTTGACGAGGTATGTAGTATTGATGTCTTCTAATGTCAACAGGCCCCCAGTGTTCCGCCTAAAGCTGTGCCAGAGAATGACGATAACTTACCTTCATGGAGGCGACCCGGCTCATTCCGGAATAGAATCAACGAGACGCCTACCAAAACTGGTCTCACCCTAAGTATGTTTCCTTAGCCTTAATATTGAAATCCAATTGTCGCTATAAACTGTCGCGTCGCGTTACGTTTGTAGCATGAGAAGGTCGGAGTGGGAGTCATGTGTAGGGAGCCCAATGTGTATGACGGATTGCAATCTCTTATTGATTTGTGAAATCTCTCTGCCTGCCTCGTTCAGGCAAAGTATGAAATTGCATCTTGCAAGCCCCATTTACACTGCCCGAGCATTTGTCGCATACAGGGATTGAGAAAATGAGCATTCGTTCGGGGCTCAGCAGTCTAAACAGTCACCTCGAGCCAAACAAGGTTGGCGTGAAGGCTCGTTCGCGCTCGGGGCTGCTCCACTCGATGTCGGTTGTCTGTAGGGGTTGGGAATATTTAACGTAACCGCTTCAAATAACCGAGTACTTTCCAGTAACCTAATACCAGATAACCTATTGCCAGAAAAACCTTACTACTGGAATAAATGTTTTGAGAACATGGGGGAAAGCACTTTGAAGGCCTCTTGCCGCCGGCCGAATATCCGCCCCGGTCCCCAGGGATTCCCGCACTATGGGATTCCTGACAACCACTAACTACCTGTCAATAGGTTGGCTGGGACTACTCCAGATAATAACAGGTAGGAAAACGAATGCGTGTGCAATCATAATTCACGACAAGTTATTTGTGTGATTATTGAGTTGTTTTCACTGTTGCACTTATTTCAATCAGAGCGTCAAGAAACATGCATCAGCGTGTAGGAATTATAACGACATAAAGTTGTCATAGGAGCTAATGATGAGAATTAAAAATTAATCAAGATCGGTTGTGAGCTTGAAAATCCAGTGGAAACACAGTCCTCGTTGGGCGCTGGAAAGGTTCCCAAATCGCCGGTAACCTATTACCAAAATAACCTAATACCGCAACCTATTTTCAGACGGTCGCTGTAACTCGATTACCTATTTCCGAGAAATAACCGTATTAACCATGCCTAGTTGTCTGGCGATTCATGAAAGGGATGCTTGTTCGCTTGTTGTTGTTGAAGGATTTACATCTCATTTTGATGTTGACATCCGACTTTTTTAATCGAAGCGTTATTGCCGACCGCCAACTGCTGCAGGAATGCTCTCGCGGAAGTTTGTGTCGTTTTTGGAGATGTTTCCTTCCATTTTTGTGCAATATGATGATGTGGAGGAATCTTCATGCGACATGCGACTTTTAATAGCTAAATGATGGTCAGAAATGCTCGTTGAAAACCGACGAACCACAATCGCGAAAGTTCGATGCTCGAGGATGTTCGGTCAGTGTAAGTGGGCTTGTAATGTATGGCTGCTGAATGCACCTGTTCAAGGGGGTTTAGGCAATATGCCCACCCAGAGGGATATCGGGTCTGTGGTTCCGCAGAACGGTATATCCCCAGAGCGGTCGAACAAAAAGATTGAGAACAGGGGCACAGCAGCCATCGCCGGCTTCAGGAAAATGTAAATACGCAACACTTTGTACAATTTTTAGTTCCATGAGGTATTGTATACCTACAATGCCCAACTGTATACTTTGCACTGCTTCAACTCACACAAGATTGAATTCATTTTCAGAATTGAGTGAAAGAGATAGTCCTCCCAACCCCACAAAGCCCAGTCAACCTCCGCCAGCTGCCCCTGCGGAAAAACACCGCGAGACCGCACAAGAGGTCCGGCTGAGGAGAACTCAGAGCTTCGAGGCGGATGAGAAGTACGAATCAAACACCGTAACCCTTCTACGTTCCTTAATAGCCGTATTAACTCCTTTCTTACATGGATTTTGATCGTTGATCACATTGCGCTTTCATTATTTTTGCCTGTACATTTTGATTTAGGCATCTTGTATTACTCGAACCTTTTTCCTATGTAACAACTATCTATTGTTCCCTTGAAATGTGCCTTGTATTGTCAATGTCAATTCAACACTGACACTGATTCGGAAAGAACGCTGACTAGGTAGGTACCATCAACCTTCATATGTGAGACAAACACACCGACATTGTTCAGAATGTCCCGTAGATTATCGCTTGTAGGATTCAACAAACTAAATCCTGCTTTAGCTTCGTCGAAACATCAAAAACTGACGCTTCTCGTTAAAAAAATCGGTGTTTTCACCTCTGGCCACGGTATTGTTCTCACGTAATTGCTTTATAAAATTGCTAATCCATTCTCTAATCCCACACCCTCATCACATTAGTTTGTTCTCCGTCACTAACCGTTGGATATTGAAATGGTCACGTTTTCACTGACCACGGTAATTTAACAATATAAATATAGTTCGACTTCGTGGTGCACTTCTTGAAATTGAAAGATCTCTACTGCAATGTGCCTTCAGGTTTGTTCTTAATTTTGCTGATTTGTTGAGGATCCACGTTTGTTGTTTGTCTAACTGTAGTCCTAATAAATATTGTTACAAGTATTTTTGGCCCCGAATGAATAATTCCCTCAACCCTCAAAGTCGTACGATTTTACAAAAATCTGAAACATTTAAAGTAGCAATTCAGGATCAAATGTATAGTAATCAAGAGCTTTATTTATTTTTTTATTTTAACCCCGCCGAAAACAACGTTACATATTGCAGTGGGCCCAATGTAAATTTGGCGGCGTATACTTTCTTGGGTTGCCATCCTCCCGTTGAAGAAATCAAATAATCAAATTGTTGACTTTGTGTTCTTTGGAAGATAGCAGCGTTGTTTAAACGCACTTGGTTCTTTAGGTAGGTGGGCCTAAATCTTGTCCAATTTCCCTTGTGATAGAATCAATTCATCTACGAGGGTCATTCAAGTATAATATAGGTAGTAATACATGTTTCCCATCGAATGAGTCATTTCTTATTCCATTTTCGAAGAATCCATCCAATTGCGCACGAACTGTTCGACCTGTTCATCACTTGCGAAACGTTCTCCTCTCAGCGCTTTATGAGGTGGCTTCGGATGATGTATAGGTACATTTCCAACACTGGTAAGTACCTGTTTCCTGACTGATTTCCGCCACAGTGAAACGACGATCTCCTTCAATAATCTCACGAACAGCTACAGGGCGTCTTCGATTACTCAAATTCTCTACTTTTTCACTCCCTTCTTTGAATTTGAACGCACCAGGCTTTCACTCGTGGCCATGAAAGCGTGTTTTCGCTTGGGGCACGCAGTCGGTCTCGAATTTCGGCTGGTTCAACGCCTTCTTTTGATAAAAACTGTATAATGATGAAGAGTGAACCTCTGCCTCGCTCAATGTGAGTAAAACTGTTGGTTGGGCTTGAGTAACGTAGAAGGGATCTCCTTCCACCTTACCTGACGCTCCTCCTACTCCCAGCGCTCTTTCTAAGCCTTCAGTTGCAAAAAGCTTGTTTATATTTGAATGACCCTCTTAATTGATTTGTATACCTATACCTACCACAGTCTTGAATTGATGTTATTGCCTATGCAAAATTCAATCCAATATGACTTCTCTGTTTGATACGGAAAGGCCCCTCACTAAAGGTTAAACTAGGGTTCGCTGGATAACCAGTTCTTGATAGGTGGGCCTAAATCTCGTTCAATTTCCCTTTTCATCCAACTGATACGCGTACCTATACAACAGTTTTGAATTGCTGTTGTTGCCTATGCAGAAGTGAATCCAGTATGATTTCCTTGTTTGACAATGGCCCTCACTTAAGGTTAAACTAGGGTTCGCTGGACGTCCAATTCTTCAAGATGACAGACTCATGTAATATTGCTTTGACCGTTTGGTGTGCGCACGTGTTAGTGAGTGTGTTGCATGTAAAGGTTCTACCAGCGCTACCTGGAACTGAGAGCCAAGATAGCTGGAAACAGCTTGTCCGCCTTACCAGCCACCCCCATGAGATCAGCGTCTCTCAAGGAAAAGCACTTTGCGAGGTAAGATTTATGAGGTATTTACGAAGGTCTTTTTGAAGGTGAAAGTTTTTACAACCATATCTGCTACTAGACAGTGTCTGAATGATGAACAGTTATTCATGGATGGCAAATACCACACTCTCAAATTACTTCATCATCAACATAAATAGAAGTCATATTATTAGTAAAACTAAGTGCAGAAGTGGTTGTAAAAACCTTCACAAGGGATTGTGTAGACATAAAATGCGATGCAGGGATTTGGACTTACCTACCTAGATGGTGATCGGCAGAAACGAAGGTGATGGGAACCCCAAACTAATAGCATTATGAGCCTTGTATCTGCTTGTTTGCTTCGCCTCTTTTTTGTTAGACTTCTTCAGTGTTTGAAGTGGTAATTTTGAAATTATTTAGTTCCCCTAGCATTTTCTTATTGTATGCAGTTTCCAACACCTACTCAGCTTAATTTTAGAAGAATCAAAATTTGTGGTTCATATTAAATATTTTGATAAATTTAAATATTGTATAAATAAATTTTATACAATACCTACTTTACGTTGTTTCAAGTTGTTCGTTACTTGATTCCTCTACTTGAAGGCATGCTGATGTACTCTTTATGACGTGCTGGGCATGCAGATCCACACTTCATGTTAAGGATTGTAAAATAAATTTTGATAATATTTGAATGTCCATTTCCCAGGGAGATCTCTTTTCTCCTTATAATTATGTCGTCAGCAGTTTGCATGTGTCATTTCTTCTTCAAACTGATAAGATCTAGTTGCATTGCTTTTTTTTCTTGCAGTATGATAGAAATAAGCATCTTGGAGGTGATGTATGTTTTAAGTTGAAAACCTTGTGCTGCATTCAGCTCACCCAACAGCCCCTTCTAGTTTATTGCGAATGCTTGACGAAAATGCTATTGCATTGGCTTCAACATTATCAGTACTTTTTGGTTGTTGATAAATTGAATTTAACAAATACAACCCTATGTGAAGTTCAACCCATTTTGAGGAAATCTGGAAATTTAGAAGACAGTGCAGGACAATAGAAGATCTCGTTACAAATGTTATATCAAACAGTCAGAGGAGATGAATTTCTTGCTGCCATCTTACCCAACCAATGTGGACTTAACGGAGAATTTCATGCTGTCTACCTTATTCTTGTATACAGATGGCTACAATCTTGAGATATCGAAAACATGACCTCACAGTGTCAAGAACGAACCTTGACAAAATGTCCTATTCTCATTAGGCACCATTCAATCATTCTGATGCTGAATTTATTTAACAAAAGTAAATTTGAATTGTATTCGCTTCAGACGTTCTCAATCGCGGGACGAATCAAGGCTTTCCGGCCTCCCCACTGCTGCCAACACTCAAGTTACCAACTCAAGCCCAACATCAGTCAGCCCCCCCACTGCACCCGTCAGAAGGTAAGACGATACTTGTACTGTGACAGTAATACAGTAAATATTTACTTAAAATACATGTCGTTACCACCACGCCAGATTGACGCTTTTACTATGGTGGTAACGATATTACTATCAATAATTGATAGTAATATCTATTATTACTATTATTATTCTGGAGAATGAGAAAATGTTGACAATTATTGTCAACATTTTCTCATTCTCCAGAAGGTTGTCTTTTGGAGTTCTCTAGATATGGATACAACTCGAATGAATAAGGGCATGGCCTACCTACTGCAACTAGGCCTCTCTCTTATTGTTTTAAAAATCATAATGAATTCTTGCCTTCATCTATAATAAAAACACGTGGAATTCTACCAGAAATATGCTGGAGGCTGCTGGTGTTCCTTACAAATAGCTCGTAACATATGGTGACGGACACCAAAACAGAACTACAGATTGTACCCTAGTTCCCATGAAACATTTCAAAGCACCTCTTCAGGGCTCGGATGAACTTGACTGAATTCTCAAGCTGTGATCTTTCCAAGAAAGTCCCTGGTTGTGTGGTACGCGAACCAGAGGCTACCTCTTGGGTTGATGTTAAGACTCCAGTAGTTGTTCTGTCTGTAAACAACTTATACTCTTACGTAACAATGGTTTATGGTATTAGTTTTATAGCAAAGGTGAAGGAACATTAATGAATTGATTCCTAATTTTTTTGTAGATCCCCATCTTATTTTATTGGTTTTTACATTTATGGCCCCTACAACTAGAATCACCATAGGAGTGTAACTCTAACAGGAGGATATAGTTTATCTGTTATTGTTGGTATATATCGTTTCTTGTTATAAATTACTTTACATCTTTGCTAACTCTTCCACGTAACGAAGGTGGACTCTTGAAACATTCATTCAATTAGATTAATCAATGTCTGGAAGTAGTGTAAGGTGTTTCATTTACATTTCCTTACTACTTCGACAGTTACTATACTTCCTGTTCTAAGCCATGCATGATAGTTGTCGTTCTCAAGCTATTGACCCTCGCACCTTCTTTCATTACATTTCTCCCATACCGTGGTAACCTATTCATTCCCCTTTACAATACTACTGAGCCATTGGTGGATTAACCCAATCTGAAAAACGTTAACGGCTGCATTATTAGTGGAACTTAAATTTGAGCCAGTGAAGTTTTTCAAAACTTAGTTGGGGTGGTTTCAGTTCAGCCCCTGTGACCCCTACTACACCCACAACTCCTGGTGGCAGTAAGCTCTCCCCAGCAAATATCTTCAAGAACTTCTTCAAGTGCGTAACTTTCTGCACGAACCTTGAAAACACCTTTTACCTTGCACATTTTTCTGGGATCTTTTCAGTGTTGATAGTATCAAAATTGTCAAACATACTTGATGTTGTTGTTTCATAATTCTGTAGACTCGTATTCAAAATTATCCTTGCCTTGTTCTTTTCCCTCTCTTCATCTCTTCATGTAAACATTCATCTCTTTGAATACTCAGCTTATTGAAATGCCTTCTCCATACACGTAAAACTGCGCCCATTCTGTTTATAATAAGTATGGTGTTACTTAATAAAATCAAATTAATCAATAAAATCCAACTATAATTGATTCGAAACACTGAAAAGGTCGTTTTGTCTTGGAGCATGCTTTTTGATCTTCTGTTGGGTTTAATTCATTTTTCTTTCTCCTTGAAGGGCCGGTTCAAAAGACACGAATTAGTTTCTGAATTCCGAATTATGGCCAAGTGGTGTTCAAAAATCCTGAGTTATCCTACGATGGTGAGATAATTCGGATTGTAAAAAATTCAATATACGTCATAAGTTCGATAAAAGCTTAGTATGTATATTGTTTATCCAACACAACTTGTCAATTCAGACATTTATTTGCAAGATGGGTAATGTAATATTCATGACAATGAATTTGATGTGATGCTCGAATCAATGCTAATCCGAAATCGTTTAATTCTGGAATGATCTTCGTAATTCCCGAATTAATAATCTTCGAATTATTCCACGTTTCTTGAACCGACCTTAGTGACTATTTCCTACTAATTCAATTCAATCCATGATTTATTTTCCACCCCCTAAACATTTCTTGTTAACAATGTTCCGACCTGTACATTGTGGTATAATATACATGTTGAGTGTCTTTTTTGCTTTATTCAAGTCTGACTAAGTACGAGTGGTTTTCTTACGTTTTAAAAGACGTGTGTTCTGCTTTCAAACTACTAACGCTGTTGAAAATTAGCAAGATTGAATCATCATTTAATGTGATCTTTCGTTCCCCCTTTTGGTGTCATTCGGTTTCGTTTAAACTTAAGAATTTGTACAAATACTCAAAATACGATTTATCACATACTGAAAAGTGGTTTTCATGTTTTTAGCTGTCCATAGTGCTGGTTTTATCCATTATGAGATATGTTTGATTTAATACTTCTCCCCCTGTTAAACTACTACTACTCAAATTCGATCATTAAGAAACCCTGACTTTTCAATAAGAGCCTATAGTTCTTTTAACCAAGTTTTCAAGTGTGTTGTTCGTTGGGAAAAGGTATCACAAGGTACATTTTCCAAAAACACTTTTTAAACACAGATAATTACATTGTGATGTTATACTGGGTTTGTTTTGAAGCCAGATGTCATCTTCGGATATTCTCAAGCCAATCTGATATTTTACATTATTAAGTGAAAATGGTACACAAATTAAAAGCAGCCTCCCTCGGAAAATGTGGCTCTTTCCAGCTTTCAATGTTCAAAACATCAAGTCATAGATAACATTTTATAGGTGTCTACTACTAGGTGTGTTAATCAAAAAGTACGCCACTCGTCGTGTTTTATGCTTATTCAATTTCTTACCATTATATATACAATTTCTATGTCTTTGAACATCGGGTATAAAAATATTGCTTTGGTAAATGGCTTTGCGATTTAAATTTTACCATTTGTTTCACGCTTTACATACCACTTTTATTAATAATTTGTATTTTTTTTTTTTTTTTTTTTTTTTTTTGCACTTATTCAGTTCAGTGTACAGATTTTGCTTTACATATTCAGGTAGTGAATTCATTCTTCGAATTCAAAATCAAACGTCCAATTATTTCAACTTCGTGGTAGTTCTAAGGGGACCTTTTTATGCAGCATGTTGGGTTTTATTTGGTGATGTTACATTTAGTGTTCATGGGAGGCGTTCGTTTGTAAAAATGTGTACCCCTCATTTTGCAATCAAGTATTTCAAGCGTGTGAGGGAGGGGGGTGTCATACAATGAGGCATGTGCGTCTGAACTAACTGTATTGCTTCAACTTTGTCTCCTACTGAGCTTTGCTAAATGTCTGACCTTTCCTAACCTCGTTCGTGCATCTGATAAGGGATGATACGGGCTTTGTTTGAGACTTAATTTTGATTCGAGTAGCTCCGAATTCATTAGCATCACGAGTTTGCGTAGATTTTGACTCCAGTCTGACAGTGTGATGCGTACATATTCATTGGGCTACTCCATTTAGATTGTGGAGGAGGACTTTGGATATTGGAGGAGTGTGAATGCCACATGTCATCCCAGTATCAGGCGTATAACCAATTCTGTTTGTTGCAAAATGAGCTTGGATCGTCCTCTGTCCTCTCACTGTTGATCAAGTGTACCTAATTTCCGAGAAATGCCCAATGTCTTAAAAGTTGTAGTTGGATTGATGTGATTGCTCAAAGATTCAATACGAGCTGATCTTAAATTTCCCTCTCTGTGGTTGCCTCTCAGATCCTTCGTGCCTCCGGTCAGGGACGAGGAATCGGAAACGCAGAGAAAGGCGCACGCCAAGCGAGTGAGGGAGACGCGCCGTTCGACACAAGGCGTCACCCTTGAAGAGATCAAGTCCGCTGAGCAGCTCGTCAAGAAAAAGCAGCAGCAGCAGTTACAGCAGGCCACCCAGCAACTCAGCAATGAGGTGATTATTCCATTAAACCCATAATTTTAGTACAGTACCTTTTTCACCATCAGTAATTTTGTTTCAGAGTCAACCTAAGTCAAAGATCAGTAGTGGTTTCTTCTACTCTACAAAAATCAATATTTTACACTCATACCATTTTACACTATAATCTTTTCAAGCCACTTTTAATTTATCATTGAGTCGAGGCATCGCCAACTCCTTATCTTGTGTCAATATCGCAGTTATCATACAAACACCTTTCAATCCCTGAGTTCTCCGCCAGTACGAATTACTGCTAGACATTTCACGATGGGAACTCCTCTAAGTATTCTTCGAATCAAGTAACCCACCCATTTATCGATTTTTTCCATGGTGTAGTGGCATCTGAATATCATCTTTCCCATATTTTACGAACATTTACTTTTAAATTCACGTTTATTAGGGTTTTTTTTAATTGTAAGTTCATCGCATTGGTGACTTTCATTACCCTTCATATCATTCTTTGCCCAATATCGCAGTTTAAATCGTTTGAAACTAATGCTGGCACGCCTGCCACTTAACTTGATGGAACGAAGTTTTTGCTGGCGTTACTAAATAAACCTAATCAATTTCGACCATTTATTAAACATCAACAGCTTAATCAGTTCATCAACTCAAATGGTAATTCTCACTCATTGTATGTGTCCAGTCTTCAACTCTGATGAGGTTAGCCGAACTGACCTAATCTGTTAGCAAGAATACGTTAACGAAGCTCATACAAGGCTCACAAGCCGATCAAACGAAAATTTCTCAACTAAGGGAATATGTTTCCTTGAATATCGATCTTAAAACGAACTTAGATAGGAAGTGGTCTTTCGCATTTGTGTAACTTGCCCTCTTTGGCGTGAAAATGAATAACTCATGGCTACCATGTATGGGTAGATGTCGTTCAACGATAGGTCAGTATAGGGAAACGCTAATTATTTCTTGGTTTAACGAACACCTGTTAGGGGAATTGGCGGATGAAGGATGTCACTACACCGTTTTATCTCGAGTCACACAAATGGGAAATTGAAGGTTGCACATCGAAAATGAAGGGAAATTTTCTGTTGTTCGGTACAGCCGTCAGATGAGGTTGTAGTGAACGTACGGGCTGCTCCTGTACCTCCTCCGCCCCCCACTACGTCACCCCCTGAGATACCGTCGCCCATCAAAGATGACTCCAACGGCTACAACTCCCTCGGCGAGAGACGCCCTTCCTGGAGACTCAAAGTTGACAATACCAACAAGGTGATTGCCAGGTGTAGTCAGGGCTCTTGTCACTGAGGATTTGCTCCAACAACAAAACAAACACCCACACCTCACCTCCATACAAACGTACTTCTGCCATCTTCATGAATATTCCATTTGATTCCGTATAAATGCATATAACCAGTAACGAAACCCCTATTAAAAACAAAACGTTAAAGTTTGAAATAATTGAATGTAAGTGTTAGTTCTGCTGGTAATACAGACAGAATGGGAAATTTGCGTCTATTTTTTTTTCTCGAAAGTTCCTACAAGCCATGAAAAGTCCCTCCAAAAATTTAGGGAATTTAGAGAAGCTGGCCTTGTTTGAAAAAGACCGCGGAAGCGAGACGCGGTCGCACCCACTCTCAGAAGCCTGGCGAAGAAGCCTTTAAATTCTACCTATTAAAGTTCTTTCGGTAATACACAACAAACATACCTTAGTACAACTCTACTGAACTTGATCCTTATGGTCAGTTATTACGTTCTCCCAGTAAAGACTTCGGATACTTCTCTAACGTCCTAAAACCCAACAGAACCCACACAGAGCAGTCTCAGTGACAATAGCCGTAGTTTCAGCTTGCGTTGCAACTCTCTGTGACTCGTCCTGCCACTGGTTTGAATCAGCACTTCTCTTTATCTTCTTGTTTCTTCAAAGAAATCCGCACCTCGCACTGATCCTTTGTTCGCTCTATTTTTCCCAGTTGTCACCGCTTAGTTTCTGTTATATTTGAGCGTTTAGTGCCCTGGAAAAAACAACATTCCAGAGTAGGCGCTGTTCAGTCCTCGAATCTGAACGATTTATTATCACATGATAAACTTATCAAGTAATATAGGATATCATTAGAATCCGATGCAGGGTAAGAACTTCGGAATACGAAAATCTTATTAGATAGATGGATAGTAGGTGCGTCAAAATAAATAGGTCTTCGATCGATTAGCCCAGAAAATTTATTTTAAAAAAGGGCTTTTCCTTCCAAAAATTGCTCAATTGCTGGAAATCGTTGTAATCTCTTGAGGGTCCTGAATAACGGGTGTATGAGTTCGCGACGGTTTCTAGGTTGTTTTTCAGTTATGAAAGCCCAAAAGCCGACATTGTCGCATTTTAATCAGTTTTTTGCGTATAACTCGACAGGTTCATCGTGTTTGAGCATCTTACAGATTCGGACAAAAGATTCAGATTTATATTAGTGGATGGCGGTTTTCTACAGTCATAGCAAAGTACCTACTTGAACTACGTTCAAAGTAATTCTGGATCAAATGGTTTCATCGTGTTTAAGCATCCGATATAGAATTACATTTCCTACAACTTTGGTCCCAAGACATTTTTCAATCGCAGCAGTCATTTTCGACCTACAAGCGTTAGGCGTTGAAGCCTGTCTTTGACGGACAATTGTGGCTGAACTGCTGCACCGATTTTTTTTAAAAGCCATTCGACGCGGAATTGAATGCTCTTTAAAAATTTGAAGAGTGGCGTTCTGTGAGCTTTTCGAGTTTTACCCGAAAAACTGAAAAAAGTGCGAACATTTCGCGGCCTTTAGGCTCTCAAATCTCAAGCACAAACTAGGTACCATCGCAAACTCATATACCCGTTATTCAGGACCCCCATGAGTGATTAAACCGATTTCCAGCTCTCGAGCAATTTTTGGAAATAAGGCCACTAATCTGTGCCCTTTGGACTTGATCTGATGATGGCCTTACTTTGGAGACATTTTAAAATTGAAAAGGGGGAAAATTGTATTTTATGGCCTCAAAATCTTTTCGTCGATAAAAGTCAAAATTGATTTGAGAGAGTAGTTTGTACTGTACACGTTACTGCGTGTTTGATTCTTTTCTTTTTTAACCCAAAGGTTCATTGTCGACTTCGTCATACGGTTAACCGTTTTTCCGTAATTTGGTGTGTATTGTTATACATTTACACATTGACGTTGCGTGCTACACACGATCTTTAATAACGCCGTAAAGAATAGTTGTGTGAAAGCTCATCCAATCACCCGCGAACCCCTCTCATAGCCACGGCCGCCCTTGACCTCCTCAGTTTCATTGGACGGAAGCACGTCCTTTCCCCCAGGAAGGAATTTTCTTGAGATAGTTACGAATAAAGACAACCACGGACACCCCCCCCTTTCCTTTAGGCCATGCGTCAAACCAGTTTTCTTAATAATGAATGACTCATCCGCGATCGGAGGGGACCGTCTTTTCCCCAAGTTAGTCAGTCAGTCAGTGACACATCTTCACCCAACACCTTTGCATGACACTTACCATCCACTGCCCGAACCGCTTCTTCCCTGTTCCGACTTCGATCATTTTGTGCGATTTTTTTTCTTTCCGATTTCGTTTTACAGTTCTGCACAGTCCTTTGTTTCGTCCTCATTTTGAGTGGTTTGTTCCGTTAACTGCACTATTTCCAGATTGTATTTGTTGCACTTTGCTGTATTTCCACCGACGGATTCTCGAGTGTTGCTTGTATTGATTTCCTGATTCTGCGCAAAAAATGAACTCCAGCATGGTGAAATCCCGTTGCATGTTTAGGTTCAACAAGGTAACTTGTCTTAGCATGGTGTTTTTTTTGTTTGTTTATTTTTTATTCTCCTTCTTCCAGCGAATTTTCGTAAAATATATCTTCGGCCTAGATGTGATACCTCGTAAGTGAAAAAAAACCTACTTTTCAGGAAAAGCTGATAAACATCAAACTTTTTTTGGTAGCTCACATCTATTGCTTATGCTATTCAAGGGTAGATGTATAAACCAAATTGTTCTTATTAACGATTTCGAAATAGAGCTGAACATCATTAGAGGAACTTCAATAAATCTATTAAGTACAAAGAAAGAAAACCCCTAAAAAGGCTTACATTTTCGATTTTAAATCTTGTGAAATGGCTTGAAAATTTTGAACATCTCAGACGATCTGAACTTTATTGGAAGATTTGACAGGAGTAAGTTCTAAGGTTCATTTACCTTGTTAAAAGGACCATTCTTAATGCCTAGTGGCAAACTTGGTACTTTACAATCGTCTTAATGTTTGAGTTGTCGTGACTTTACTTGTTTCAGCTTTAACTCATCTCTAGATTCTCCATCCTAATTATAGAGCTATAAAAGCTTTTAAAGGCTTGAGGCATTTTTCCACAGTTATAAGACTTCATTTGATGGACGCGGCAATTGTTTCTGAATCCAACCGTTCTAAAACCCCAAAAAAGTGCCAGGCATGAGGCATGGCTGCAAGAGCGGATTTTTGAAGAAATACAAATACATAAGGTTTTGTGTATAATGTTATGTTTGGAACATCTCATTCGAATATGGGCAATCTTAAACTTATTGGGTAATCATTACGACGTATCGCTTATAGGCCGACGATATGCTATTACAAAGGGTCCATAAGAGAAAATGTGATATTGTGCTTCAAAAATCGCAGAACCTGTGAAAATTACCAAATGGAACTGAGTTTAAAAAAATTATTTCAATGCTCAAAAATTGATCCAAAACTGATTTTGCTGATTTTTAAGATTGCGAAAAATGTGAATAAATTCCATAAAATCAAGACAGTAGTCAGCTCAGTAATGAAATATTGCTGTTATCTAAAACGTTCGCAGGTTTGGGTTTTTATGTCTCATAAACTGTGTATAGTTGTTATAATTAGTAGTAGGTTGGGGGAAGTTGGACTATGTTAATCTCTATTAGGCCATGCTGCATGAATGTTTTGTTACGTAGACGAATTGAATACACCAGCCTAGCGTTTTTGAACTTTCAAAATCTTTTAATGTTACAGCTTGTTATTAACATTTCTTGACCTTGTTTTCAAAGGAAATCTCCCGAAAATTTCAGTTTATGCTCGAAGATGCGAGAAAAGCCAACGAAGGGGCGTCGGACAACGTCGTTCGGAAAACCGCTTACGCTACCCCAGTTACGGAAACCGGCGACACAACGGTCACTTTATCTCTCCGTAAAAAAACTGACGATAAAGGTAAGGATATTGAACAAATGTGATAAGTGGCTCATTCAAGTGGCTTTGGAAGTTAGCAAATTTGAATAGGTATACTATTGAATAGAAACTTTCTATTTTATAGCTGTCCTCCCATTAACCCTAAACCTATGAGTCCCATTAAATGATAATTACTCATTGCTTATTAAATTTGCTTATTAGAGAGAAAATTTCATTTCCTCACCATTACATTCATATTGCAATTTTCTTCATGAAGCGGAAAATTTCTTTGCAGACCGAGAAAATAACAGAACGAAGTATATCGTATGCAAGTCACATCCCCCTTTGTTCATTTCGTATCCCTTATCTGTGCATGGTGATGATGCATCGCAAAACCTTCACAATGGTGTTTCAGAGTCCGACAAAGATAACGACAGCAGGACGGCCCAAGCAACGCAGGCGGCGATACAAAGGAGACGAAGGCCTAAACGAAGATCGACGGGCGTCGTTCATGTTGACATGGATGTAAGTACGATTCAACTTCTGCAGAAAAGTCTTATTTTGTCTCAATAGTGTCTGACGAAACACTAAAAAGCGTTTTGTGCTGAATCAGTTATTTCTCTTATTTTAAACTCTCGTTTGAAGCGGTGATGCGTATGTTGTTTATCCCGTAAAAATATAATTCCATGCAAATCCACGAAGTTCAAACAAGTATTTTGGTTCCAGGAGATCGATCCTGATCGTCAATCCGATGCTCCTGGGGCTGGGGACACGGACGACAGTCTGAGCCTCAATAACTCTGAGGTAATTTCTAAATCGTTATTTATAATTTTCCACGAAATTCGATCTCGTTCGAGTATGAGTTGAGAACAATGATCTTGTAGGATGAGTCATATCCACCTTTTCTGGGCTGGGAGCCAACCAACCCCTCCATTATCGTTATCCTGTCTTCTCGTTTATGCCTATGCGAGACTGGTATTGTTTGAACATTGATAAAATCACTCGTTTCATTGGTTGTTCTTGGAGCATTTTCTATTGTATTCATTTATCGAAATGAAAACACGAGAATCGGGTGTTTAACATAATACAAATACTAGTGGGTTGATTGAAAGCTCCTAAAAGATCCTACTGATTGGTCACAGTACTTTGTTATGTCAGAAGATGCTAACTGAGCATGATCAGGATACGAAAATTATGTTCGATGAATTGGGTCGTACAGATACAGTGCAATATCTTGCTCAAGTGTACATAACCTATCTGTGAAATAGCCTGTAAACCAGATATGGTTCACACCTGCTGTCGTCGCCCTAAACACAGTACTTCTCAGACTCAGCATCAAGTCGACTTGATACCTCCTAACTTCTTGCATTGGAAAGATGCCTCCTCTAGTGTACATGCAAGCATCCTACAGACTATGGGTGTGGAGATTCTGCAAATGAGGAGTGACTCCATAGTTCCGGTATTTAACTTTGAGAAGAGATTCAAGGTCAGAATGACCCGTATGGATGAGTAGACATCGTCATGTTTACAGATGCCTCTAGGATAGATGGAAGGACATGGGCTGGTGTCAGTCGTATGAGACCTCGCACAGAGGCATCTGGGTAGGCATGCTACTTAATACCAGGCAGAACTATAATATATAATGCGATTGGAGAGTGTGTGCCAGAGGTTATGAGGAGGAGAATCAGAGGAAGGAAGGTAGACATATTCTCGGACATCCAGGCAGCACTGAAGCTTAAACCAGGTCAAACTGGCGAAGGAGAGCTGGGACGCGCTGACCCACCTGGAAGCAGAGAGTAAAGTCACCCTAATGTGAGTAATGGGAGGCAATGGGGTGGAGGGTAATGAGGGAGCAAATACTGGTATATTATACTAGTTGGAAAGATGCTGAAGAACTCGGCAATAGTAATATGCATAACATGCATAAAGTTTTAGAAAACGAGTAATCAAAATATTGAAGTCTTTCGTGAACTTGCAAATATAAATTCTGGTTGGTGAATCCACGCCATTCAGACTGGAATGTCCAAATCAGAATTGTTCACTAATTAATTAGAGCACTTACCATATTTTTCGTAGAGCTTGAATCAACGATATGATGTAACATTCTTAAAGAGGTTACGTCAGATGTTAGAACTCACTGTCTACTCCTGCCCTGTTCTCTAACTCACCAACTGACGAGATTTATCTTCCCCGCTGTGTTTAACAAATAAAAGCGAGAAAATAGATCAAGAAAACCTCGTTTTTCTCCGATCGAACTTGATGCAAAACCGTTACGGTGGGTTCGGTATTTTTAGCCCAAATCTCCCAACCTTTAAAAATAGATGTCATTATCTCTCTGGTCCCGCGGTTTTCTCAGAGACGTTTTGCTGAAAACTGCTTGGATCCCCACCTTGATTTTTGTTTTGTTCTAAAAGCCAAAGCTTTTACTAGTCAAATAAAACAGACTCAAACCATTATCAGCCTGTGTTCCTTCCTCTCTTAAATAACAAGTCAAATTTTATTTTTAGACTTTGTGTAATTTCCGAAAATAGATCTGTTGGCTGGGTGTAAGAACTGCGTATTTTACTCGGATTTATTGCTATTGGGACCTACTGAGGTTCTTAAACCCCCCTCGGTGCAATAATGAAGGCCATCATAGCAGGATCTGTTGCTGGCTAAGTAATGGGATGTCATTTTGGGCTTCACTCAAACGAACACTCTGACACACATCCCTTCACTGTCTTCCTTCGCTCATGTAATTTCCTATTTTTAAATTTAATCGTCGCATTTCTTGGTAGCAATCAAATTAGCGTCATCAGTGCGTTATGCTTGAGTTCCAACTGAGATATCTTGCTTGGTTTACCCAGGGGTTTCAGTGCTGCTGGCTTACCAACATTTACAGTCGTTTTCAGTCAAACTCCTCTGGTGGTTGTTATGAGAGACTGACGTTACGAAGTAAGAGTTGTCCTCTGGGTGGGTCGCTTTGAATTGTGTAGGTACTAAGCAGACCAAACATACATGAACAATTTTTGATCATCACTACTAGAATTAGAGTACTGATTCTCCGTTCAGGGAATTGGAAAGTCCTCTGAAATCTAATATTTCATTCGAATTTGTCATTAAGACTTCAATTTGTTAGTATCTATATCGTAGTTTCTAGGCATTCAATTTCTATTACATTACTGCATAACTACTGAAAATGTAATAGAAATTATGATTTTCGTGAGATTATGATTATGTACATCATATTATGATTTTATAGAAGCAATAGTAACACCTGCACATGCAGTAAAGGGCATAACTCTAGTTCTAATCAACCAGTTGTAATGCAATGTTGAGTGGTATTACGCATTGATCCTTTAATGCATTCTCATTGCAATTGGAATAATTCATTCATTCTATATAAACTAATTTTGATGGGTAGTTGAAGAGCGTTTATTTTACGTGTACCTAAACACAATCAGTCTTGAATGCACCAATCCTGATCAGACATCATTTTACTCATTTACATGGCACAAAAACATCTGTATTATGTTCAACTCAAGTATCATGTTTTACTCGTGCAATTACCTTGGGCGAAATGGTCGCGCACCAAATTTGACCAAAAAAACCAACTTTTGAGGACAAGCTATGGGTCCTAAGTTGGCACATCTACCAAGTGCTGTTCTGTACAATACTGCGTTTCATCTTTTGTCGTGAACGTTCTAGAAACGCTCACCTATTTGCCGAAGGAGGCCAAATAGAACATTGCCAATGCTTTGAGCACTGCCAATACTTGAGAAGAGACGTAACTGTTGGACATTTCATTTGACAGGAACCGATACTTCCTCCTAGGCTGGACCGCTTCCAGATTTCGTAGATCTCAATTCGTTCTGAGAAACAGAACGAGTTCGTCTTCTTCGACGTACTTTTCCTCATATTCTGGCATTTGTGTGTTTACACTTTGTGTACACTCACTCGTTTGCGTACTATCAACTGCCGACAGTTGATGGGTGAATCATTCGAGACTAGCCGGGTGCTCCTCACCACTTTGGTCAGCTCTTCATCTGTGGATTCCTTTGGGTTGATGACTTATTTCATCTGTCTGTACATCAATTAGAATCAGGAAATTTCCGGTTTATGCTGAAATTGTATTAGGATTGGTACCATTGTCTTCCAGTGCGTTGTAATCTTCCTGGATGTTCCAAATTGAATTTAACTGGTCCATTATGTTGTAGCTCAACTTGAGATTTGCAAACATATGATATCCATGTAATCTATCTAATACTATGCATAAATGTAAATCAACAGTTCGTGTGGGACCATCTGTGAGTAAAAGTAAATAGAATTGGATCTTGAATTTTTACCTTTCAATTTTGTAGGATTCCACAGTGAACTTCATGAATGCTTTTTCTCCTGTTGGCATGGAGAAACGTCATCTACCTACTGGTCACGAGTGTGGAGGTTGTGTTTATAGTAGGTGTTATAGTCGAGAGCTAGATTTAGGCGTCTGCTACGTACTTCATACATCAAGTTGTAATGCGTGAGTTCAAGTGAGAAGTGTTTAAGTAGCGTTTCCAAATACATAGGAGGATGATGCATCTCTCTTTCGCCCTGTCTACGTCTGAAAAGTGTATTTTTATCACCTAATTACACAAAGCTTGAGAAGGAGATTGTTAAAAAGCTGACAAGGTTTAAATTAACCCGGTTGGAAGTATTATTATTATTTTCTTTGTCGAAAATACAACAAATATCCAACGTCATTTGGCTCTACCTCGTGCCGCCCACTTGAGTTTTCAACCAAATTTCACGTGAGACATTCTGGCAGACAATCAACAATTCTGTGCTGAAAAAGGACACGCGTAATCAGCTGAAAGATCTCGTTGATATTTCACATATATATGTGTCAGTCCAAACATGATGGGTGTCAAGGTGGCTTGCTGACCCTCGCCTATTTATATCTTGAACTAGGCCAATAGTTGGATCTTGGATCGATGTCAGGCTTTCACTACTACAAAGAATCCTCAAGCTTCCCATGTGACACACAACACGAAATATTCTGTTCCAGTCGAATCAGGCGACTGAAGCAACAAGTTTTCATCCTCAATAACAGCTGAACGGGTCATTTCGTCTTGGATGACCACCAGTTAAGACGACAGTTGGTTCCGTTTTGTTTTGGATACTTGATTCATATTTTTATCTTCATGTCATCATTGGCATCTATTTTCAACCTTCGGCTTCACCCCTTGCCAAAAAATACGGGATCTTCCATACGTTTTGGTTCAATCCCAATTCTTCAAATTGTTCTAGCACAGTAACGTTATTCATCGTCGTGATCGAGTAAGTGGATGTGGTTGTTGAGACTAGGCGAATGATGGATATCCTCTTGGGGTCTGTAAGACGGTAGGTTTTTCGAATCAGCCGAGAGAGCAAACGCCTCCGCTATCAATCCAATCAGCGTGTTTTGCGTCAAGCACAGACAAAACGGTACCACCGCCAAGAGCCTGATGGGAGAGCTTCTAAAACCAGGTGGTGGGAGGGACTCGATTCCTATTCTTGGACTCTTTGGGAGCGGCCAGTTTTCTTAAGTTTTGTTCCCTCTGGTCAGTTGTGTGATTTACCTCTTCACGCCATGTCGTATCGCCGTACTCCTTCCGTCGGTCGGCCGTCGAGTCTGTATTCGTCGTCGCCAGGGTTCAGCGGTCTTTCAGGACTGGGAGGTATCTCGAGCTACTCATCTTCTGGTAGGATTGATCGCTTCTGCCGCTTATTTTTGGTGATCCCGCCTGCTGCTTGATGTTGCCCCCAAAACATTGCTCGGTATTCAGCAACATTTCAGAGAGTTTCTAGTTTCGCTTATTTCAGTTATCTATCAGTTATGAATTGGCTTTCAAGATATGGATAAAACAAAATTTGAAAACGGAACTATGTAATTTCATATTAAAAACTCACATCAAAATCGTCTGCAATCATTCATAGATATAGAAGAAAAAAACGGACTGAAACGACAGCACAGATGCGGTCTGAACTAAGATTTATCCTGCAACAGTTTTTCAAGAGAAATACGTATCCCATGTGGAACGCTAGGTTTCCTGAATATGGTCCAAATAACCAATGTCGAATCGAGATAACTATTTATTCTGTCCCTACAATTGATTGTATCTACGAGACAGGATTGTATGAAACCAAACTCTTATGTTTACTGCAGTAGTTGAGAACCAAGAAGCAACAGCGCCCTTGCGAATAGTGTTTGATGGTAGCAGTATTTAGAAGAACTGTAACTTCTGAAATGGTGGCCGAATCCCGTTCAAAAACTTCGATTTCCAATTGTTACGAGATTCTCCTCTTCAGCCTTGTATACGAATACTCTGAAATAGTGCATTTTCCACGTCCCCAATCGCAAGTATGACGATTTGTTATCAAAACATTCGCCTTCTGCTCTATTCTGTGCTGTTTTTGGCGACAGACCGTCTTCGTTCTAATCAATTTATTAATGGTGTTCACGTGTCCGTTATTCTGGACTGTTGCCCGCGATTCTTGGGAGTCATTGGCACTATTAAATTAGCCCTGTACAGCTACAAAAATTGTCCAAAAAGCGTCATAGCCAAGTTTTTAACCTGGCAGATGAGATTTCTAATTAAACTCAGCCCTTGGAAACAGTAAAGATAATCTGTATCAAAATTGAAATCACATTATCTTTGTAGGATAATTTTTCAAAATAGATACAGCGTTACAAATATTTCTTCAATCGGATAGCGAATCTTTTCCTTATGAGTACGAACATCTAATGGTACAAGGCTGAGACGGAAATCGATTTATAAGAGAAAATGTTTTTATCAACCTCTGGGTTTTGGGGTATTCCAGGCTATGGTAGCAGTCTCTCTCAGAGCTCCCCTTACCTGAATGGTCTGTCTAGCAGCCCATCTTCATATACTTCATATGGCGGCACGTCTTCAGGCTATGGCACCCTTCATCTTCCCTCCGTTTCTTCTTCATCTCTGGGCTCATCCCTCGCTCCCATGTCTCCTGCGGTGTTCTCTTCCCTTCTGAACGCCTCTCTTGGCGGTAAATCCTCTCGTTCTAGCTCTCCTTACCGCCCTGGATCGTACTCCATCTCCCCAACTGTCAGGAGTCCTTCGTCCTCTCGGTATCCTAGCCGGTCCAGTAGTTTCAATAGGCAGCTAACACGTCCCTCCAGAAAGTCTGACCATGTCCTCACTGCTAGTACGAGAAGTCTTGCTTCATCAGAGGGTTACGAGGTATGTTGGTAAATCTCTTCTAAGTATGGTATGAATACTCTTAAGTATTTGTTCACGTAGTGTGTATAGTTGGAAACTGACTCACAGATGGTCCCATTAAATGTCGTCACAGATGGTCCCATTGACCGCTTCTTTCGTTACGTTTCCGTTATCGTATCTCATTATGATTTTTAATCTTCTAGAGTGGCGGCGAGCAATCAGAAGCGTCATCAAGGCTGAACTCTGTGTCTGTCGAAGACGAAAGCAATAACAGGCAACAGCAGCCAACCACCGAAAACGGAGAGATCGACTATAAAAAGGTTAGCGGGTTATTGACACTTGAATGTCTTCTGCATGCATTGACACTATTATTATAGCTACATTCTGACAAGAGTGACGTCCTGTCAAATGTTGGCAGGCCGCCCTCTTCCCTTGGAATTCTGTCTTGACCTTTCACTCAGCATAGATCTTGTCAATAAATATTTATAATTTTACAAGAACAAGATTCTTTAGGATTACCATTCGATTATTATAGATTCACTTAATAAGTTGTGATTGTTAGATTAAGAATTTGTTCACAACAGCTCTAATATCACATCTATCCACCACTCTGTTACCAGGATGTATTTGAAATGCTTTACGAACGGGTTGATCAAACTATATTGCATTCCACAGGGTTTTCTAAATGATGGGCCCAATTGAATAAATTCGTATTTATTTAAGTATACATTAAAAAATGAATAATTTATACTTAACTTAATGGAAAGAGTTCAACAGTTTTTTAGCCTATACATGCACGGAATTGAAGTTGCAGAAATGGCCATTTTGTTTCACTGTCTGGTGAGCGGCCTATTGGCGCGAGAACTCTCGCGGCCGCCCAACAGACAGAGAACTTCTGCAACTACAGCCACCCGATTCCTTGCATGGATAGGTTTAAAAAAGGTTGAAACTTCGTCTTTCAATTGGTGTATAAATTATTCATTTTTAATGAACACTTAAATAAATACAAATTTATTAAATTGGGTCCATCATTTGAGTGACCCTGTCTATTGCTGTTTTGCCTATCCTTATCTCTCCACGTTGTCAACAGATGACTGAATTGGTGTTTGTGTTCACAGCTGTGGGAGGAGTCTCAAGCAGAGAACGCAGTACTCCGTGAAAAGCTGAGATGCACCGAAAACGAGCTTTCAGATGCGAAAAAATCTGAAAGAGGCGCATCCCAAGTAAGTTTTAAATTCCCATTAAGCTTGTCATGAGTAATTTGAAAAATCCGTTGTTTGAATAGATGCCATAGTCATATTCATGTTCATATTAATTCCAAGTTGCGTGTAATATAGCATTGTGCCATGCAATAGAATGAATACCGATTAAAATGCTTGATATCGTTTCACCTTTTAGTCGCGAAGCAGTGGAATGTCGGACGCGGAGAAGCGTGAGAAGCGAGCGATGGAGCGTAAACTTTCTGAAATGGAAGAAGAGCTGAAAGTAAGTCAAGTAGCTAAAACTCTATTAGACTCCCCTTGGGAATTTATTTTTTAAACTTTCCTTTAACATGATTGAACTTTTACAGCAATTACAAAAGCTTAAAGCGGATAATGAAAGGCTGCGCGCTGAGAACCGCGCTTTAACTAGAGTTGTTTCCAAACTCACTTCTTCACACACAAAATAGGTAAAAATCATCTCAGCGTGTGTGCGTGGTGTTTCCGAGAGTGACTTAATTTAATTTTGCTTGTTTATTTCTCTCGCATTTAGTGATTGTTTTTATTTTATTGTTCTGTCAAAAACGAAACCGTTGTTCAATTTTACTCATTTCCATTATAATGCACGCTGAGTGGGATATGGAGGTTGGGTCTTGTACTTGGTAGCAAAAATTCGTAGAAGACTTCCTACAAAACTCAGGAAAGCCGTTTTAAACTGAAATGTGGTGACTATAGTTTTCTGTATTTATCCAAAAATGTTGAGTAGGTTTAGATTTTACCGTAGAATGCGTTTTTACAGAGACCTATTGGCCAAAAAACGACCCACGAAACCGTCACGAAAACCTTCCGATCATTTTCACGTACGAATCCGTTGTTACGTTTTCAACAAAATTTCACAAAATTCGTACAATGTCTCGAGCAATCACAGTGTGCTAAATGACGATGGAAGAGATACTTAAGGTCTGGTTAGAAGTGGCTTTGCTTTCGATTCACACAGGGATCTCACTAAGATTCGTTGACATTATGGAAGTTTACGGAATATTGAAATTTCGATTTTGGATGACAACAATTTTCCCCTCCCCTAAGTGATAACATCACAAGACGCGGAAGTAGAAAGTTGAGGTCAAGCAGTTCAGCTTAGTGCTGCCATCATAATATCATATTATGATCCGATTTTTAACAGATGTCATAAATGAGGGTAGTTGCCAAGGAGTGCTTTCCTAAAGGGGTTCACCTACCATAAACCTGTAATAGCTATGACCTCTACATGAAATGGATAATAAGCACTTTAACATTTATTCAACTTTTCATTAAACTTTGTTTAACTTTTCATTCAGCTTCCACTTTAAAGATTAAACGTAAAAATGTATTCTACGTCCCTCAGTGTTTAGCCTTCAAGCTCAAGACGGCCGTTTTTTTTAAAAGCAGCAAATGAGTCAATATCAAAGAATAGGACATGAATCTTTTAATATGTAAAAGCTGTTGAAACATAGCGCCATATAACTAGATTTAGAACTTTACTCGTACCAAGTTGAATCGTTACGTTTTCGTCAGTTTGAGCAGTAAGGGATGCTTCGATTTGGATTTTTGTTCTTCACATTTGGTTTTGATGTATTTCTACGAAATACCTCAAATGTGCTGTCTGATACAAGCCCACTCGCAACGATGTAATTGATTGTCATTTCAACCACGGTAGGGATAATGTTCTGTGTACATGTACTTGTGAGCGCTCACCGTTATTATGTTTGTCATGTTACTGCTTCGTTTACATTGAGTTTTCATTCAATGTTGAAGAGCTCGGAGTGACTGCAATAATTCGATACCTCACTAGAGTAAATCCATACTTGGCACGATCTATTTTGTTGTACAGGCTACACACTAATGCTTGAAATGAGCACCAAAAACGACGTAACAGGCACAATACTACGTTTTTTTTACTTCATAAAATTAATAATTAATTCAGAACGATGAGGCTTAATTTTTTGAAATTCTGGCTTTCTTAATGAATGAAACTTGCATATTGCTCAACGTTTTCAACTCATATCGAACTTAAGTCACATCAAGTTTGATCAACTACCTACACTGGACATGCTGAAGTTAAGATTGAGACAAGGTTATTAAAATAAATTTCACTTTACTTGATCTTAGTTTACCATGAAGTTTTTAGGGCAGGGCAAGAAAGCGTTTCCTAATGGTTTTCCCATACAACCGATTCGTGTCTAGGTAAATACCTCGTTATCTATTTCCAATTTAAGGCTGTGGGTCAGACAAAAATTTACTTGATAACTACGTTGGTTACAGTCTGGTGGATACAAGTAAGAATACATCGTTGTCCCTTTTTAGAGAAAGCAATAGACCACTCCAATCAATCAATGTTGAGAATTCCTCCTCATGTTATTCATATGGGCTATTGGTGCCATAATGGGTGGAAGTGTACTCAGAAAACTCCTCTGTTCGATATTCGCAGGAAACAGTGTTGAGCAACTTGGTGTAATACTACTCAAAAATGTCCTAACAACATACACAAAATCAGCTTCTTTTTAGGACCTAAGGACATTTTTTTGTCTATGGTGACAGGCCTGATAGCCATTAACGTCTTTGGAGAATTTATGGCCGATGACGCAAGTTAGGGATACACTGAACTGTGTGGTCTTTCTTGTAACTGTCTCGGATTTTCATTAGCACAATACCGGCAATTCTGCTGATTAACCGTGCTATTGAGATGTAAATGAGCTTCACCACCCATGAACAAAGTGGGGTTCTTATTTTGCTCCACAAGGGCGAAGTTCAGTCGTTGTGCGTAATCCCCAGGTTATAACCGTTGCACAATGGTAAATTTTGTAGGGATGAAACCCCCAGTTCTAAATGCAAAATTCTCCTTACCGAACAATCGCTGAAGCGAAGTTCAGTAGAATGGGGTTCTTCAGTAGAGTGGGGTTCTTATTTTGCTCCACAAGGGCGAAGTTCAGTCGTTGTGCGTAATCCCCAGGTTATAACCGTTGCACAATGGTAAATTTTGTAGGGATGAAACCCCCAGTTCTAAATGCAAAATTCTCCTTACCGAACAATCGCTGAAGCGAAGTTCAGTAGAATGCGAAACAGGGCTTTGCCGGACGGTTTCCACATTATCCTCAGTTTCTACAGGACTTCACAAACGAATAGCACCCTCCCAGTCCTCTATGCCGCACTCTGTACGACGGGGAGGGTATTAGCGTGTATAGTCGTGCTTCTGAATCACTTGAGTGAGAATTCAAGGGTCAGGTGAATGTAAAATTTAGTTCCCAAGTGAGAAAACGACTTCCCAAATCTACTGAGGACCTACAAAATAAACCCTTTAAAATTGACCTCTTGAATCGACTATGAGGAAATTCATGATTTTCCCACGAAGCCGAGACATTTTAACGGGGCTTAAAAAACATCCGGTTGGTTGGTATAATATATTATGAAAGTATACATTTTGTGTAGTCTCACTCACCACGCCATTGGAAAAAACGGTAATTCTCCTACGTGTCAAATATTCCATAAAATATACCATCAATCTGTTGATTAACCAAGTCCATTGTATCATACACACGATTGTCGTCATTTTAACACTTGTTCTCTAACTCTCATTTTGAGATGAACGGATTTTGATAATCACCTTGTTAGCATGACAACTCTCGTTATTGCGAAATGTTTTATTGGTTTATGTGATAGGGGTTGCTCCACATTTGATACCGGCTTATTATACAACATAAGTATTCCCCAGGAAATTGGATGCCTACGTATAATAATTTGTGTTGATTCAACAACAAAGGAACTCTTACATGGATAATATAGTGGTACTTCAGTATCCATAGTTTGAGAACGTCTTTATCCACCATTGTGTGACAACTAGATCTTGAAATAGTAACAATGTTATATGGTGAAAATGCTGTAATAAGACTTCATCATCGTGTTTCTCATTATTAGTTAGGAAAAAATTATTGTATTAAAAAATTGTTCTTGGACATTTTGGGTCAACTATTTACCAATTATAGGTTATTTGACTAAGCGAATGGTGATATGCATGGAGGAGTGAGTAAATCCGTAAGCACGGAATTTTGCCCTTCTACACCTGCTGATTCACTTTGCTTGGTACCTTGCTCACTTGTGAGCGCGTGTAGAGTGTGCATGAATGAGTGGGCGAGTCAGAATCGATTCTTTGAATGCACGTGATAGGAATAGAACTGACACCCAGAAGCTATTCGGTTTGAACCACAAAGGATCTTGACAATATAGGTATGTAGATGGTTCTGTTTAGTACTGAGCTGTTCTTTTAAATGTATTCTGTTCCATCAATGGTGAATATGTTTGAAGATTGTGAGGGGGGGGGGGGGGGGTTTGATTTTGATTTTTATTATTTTTTTAACTCACTTGAATCACTCGTTGGCAACCCCCAAAAAACGGCTTTTGAACGGCAGTTTGATTCATAAGAGCATGCTGGTACAGCCTACTAGGGGGAGGACACCGTGGATTTTGGCATCCTTCGTCGTTTTAAGCTATTTCTCGAGGTTGATGAGCCAACCGAATGCTTTGTGAAGGGACAGGTTTTCATGAAAATGGTGCCGTTGTTGAGTCCTCAATGAGGGTTTCAACCCTTACCAAAATTTATTGCAAAGTAGTTATAGCCTTTTGAAACTTGAGTAGCATTGAGTGACTCTTATTTCGCTGGTGGTTTTACGCCCTTTTTACGGGCACCCGTTGATGTTCCTAGAGAACATCAACGTCGCTCGCTCTAGCTAGTCCATCATTCGTCAGACGAATGCGTTCGTAACTTTGGCTGCAAGAACTCTCTAATGAAAATGAACGTTGGATATCAAAAAACTACGGAAATCCGAAACATACAAATGATCTCCCGTTACTTGTAACAAAGGAATTTGAGCAAAAATAAAAATCCGCCTATTGTATCGATCCGGGAAGTTCATGGAAACTGCAGACATTTGCATATATTGTCTAATAATTCGTATATATTGATAGAACTTGGAATTTACAAGAAAAACGGAGGCACAGTTTATTGATAATACAGATTTCATTTCACATGCCCACATGTAGGTAACATTGTTTTGATTTCGTAGGAATTCATGTACTGGGTGGCGCAGATGTTATGACCACATTTAAAATGGTTGCCATGTGTTTAATATTAGAACTAGGAGATTGAAATGAAGCACATTTCGTAGCAAAAATGTGGAAATTTTTTGGACATGTCTAAAATTTTCATTTGTCTTGTTTCATAACGTCCTGTAGAATAAACTGATTGATTGATAACGTCCTGTAGATGTTCTCCTCGACAATTAACACATTCTTCGAGGCGCTCCACGCTCTAGACAGTTGCACGAGCAGCCTCTTCACAGTCAATTAATGACAATTTAGATGGAACATGTTTTAGCCCTCACAAAATTGGCAAAAACCGAGCGTCCGTCCGTCCGTTGCTAGGGAAATTGATCTTCGCCATTTTGATCATTCAAAAGTCGTTCACCACTTGGTTGTTGAGGAATCCTCAATGAGGATGTTGACCACACATTGTTAGGACGGAGCCTGTAAGAGTTGCGTTTTCTTTTTATGGGGTTATCTAAAAATCAAACTTTACGTCGACAACCACGTTCTCTTGCCGAATTGTAGGACGCCATCCACCGAGAAACTGCTCAGATTCCTAACGAGATGTTGGACAATGTGAGAGCAACTTCGCCAAGCACCTCGAAGAGTATGTTGATCGGACATTTACAGGACTATCTTACACAAATGAAATTTTTACAAATGTCCAATAAACTTCCACATTTTTGCAACGACATGTCCTTCATTTTCAATCTACTAGTTCCAATATTAAACACAAGGCAACCATTTCAAATGTGGTCATAACGTCTGCGCTATCCTGTAGAACCAACGATGGATCAACACCAACCGGCTGCATAAATTTATTTAACGCGGAAATAACATAGTTTTGTCCTCCCATGTCATTATGTCGGTCCTCAAAGAATATTTACCGTTGTCATTTCCACGAGCTTTTCTTTGTCATTACGTTTCACGTCCTGTTTATGTTTAAAAATGTCACGAATTTCATGATTGACGACGCCCGAAGTATTGCTCTCATTGTTGGACATATTTAGTCTAATGCATTATTTTTTCCACAGCAACTTGAGCAACTAAAGTGCGACAACCAACGGCTCAAGGATGAAAACGGAGCTTTGATACGAGTTATAAGTAAGCTCTCCAAATGACTACGTTCACCTCTTAATGAATTTTTTTTATTGTTCTCTTTCTCGCATAGTTATGAAAAATAGTGAATTTTATTACATGAACAAACAAACCGTGAATAAGTATTGTTGAATTTTATTATAGTTGAACAAATAATGTGTACAAAAAGCAAACCATCGATTTTTCACATTCGAAACGAAGTTACAGACTTTTCATATTGGATTAAAATTTCTATATTTATGACGTTTTTTTCCACTCGAGTAGTATTTAATAAATATGTCCAATCTCCTGTATTTATCCTGGAGAAGACGTCCCGAGAGAATTTTTCCTGTTATTTGCTCTATCAAAGAAATATTATTCTAAAATAAATCAATCTCATGATATATCAGCTCATATAAATAGAGAATCTAGGTAGTATTGGATTGAATTGAAAAAATTTATAATAGAATACATCAATACACCTTTTTCTCTCCTTCCACCCATGTAGTGCGTGGAAGATTTGTAGGTACTGTTCTCGTAAAGTTAACGTCTTAGAGTATCCGAACTCGAACCAATAAATTTGCCAAAATGTTGTTACTAGTAGGTACAGTAGGTAGTCACCGCTTATTTCGGTCGATTTGGGCCAAACCAAATTTGACCGCAGTATCCGGCATCCGGAAATGTGGCAGATGGAAAAATAACGAGAAAAAAAAATTGCTCTTGAATTCGTCGTTTATTAGACACCTCATCATAAAATTATAGGTAGAATAAAGTTAATGTTTTTTGAAAAAGTCAGTGGTTAGTGCCTGCTTTTGAGGTATAGCTGTGGTTAGGCCTTGCTCAATTGAATTCAAAGAATGAAAAGTTCATCACTGACAACATTCTGCTCAATCGCTCGCCAAAGGATTTATACACGTTGGAGTAACATTCATCCAAGCTGTGTATGGGCCATGTGAATAGCGTGTTTACAGAACTACAATAAATGTCAGTTCTTACCTTTCCCACCATCACACAACTTGCAGAACCCCTGTTTTGTACCGTCCCAAGTCCTTTCCACCGGAATAAGTTGCTCACCGGATTAACCACCTACCGAAATAAGCGGCGATTACTGTACTTCATATTAAATTTAATAAATATTCATTAGACGATATTTCAAAATGAAATAACGAAAATAATTAGTTTTGGAAAGTTTTAAAAAACGATCGCATTTCATTTGAGTAAATAATGCATTTTCTGACTTCTGTATCTTACGTACTTGTTGGGCTGATGTGTGTCTGTGGTTTAAGGGGAAAATTTTGTTGGTGGTATTCAAATGGTATTTTCGGTTTGTTTGAGCCTTAATTTATCAAATGGAATCATCATCTCTGTGGACCTTTCTGAAGAGTAGCCTCTAGTCTCGTCAAGATTTTTTTCTGAGAGAAATATATGAAAAAATCGTGTATTTGTTTTTATATTGTAAAATATTTATGAAGAAAATTATTGAAAGTAATGGAAACCATTTTTAATTGCTAGTTTGTCGCTTATTAAGACGGATATCATCACGTAGTTGTTAAAAACTGTGTACCTACTTCGATAAGGTTAGTTGAATGACGCTGGTCCAAACATTGAAAGTTTTCCATTGGTAGAATTTGAAAATTATTCGCAAATCCTTCTCGCATCAGAACTGGCTGGTACATTATCGATTAGTTACGCACATCATACGTTGAACTGGTGATGGATTTGGGAGATAATAGATTGTACTAATGTAGGTACGCTTTGTAGGACATGGGTTTAATATTTTGGGCGTATACAAATTGACGTGTACCCTAGAAGTAAAACTGGAAAAGTAAATGTTATGTTCTGTTTCGTAAGTAGAAGTCAATGTGACATTTAGGAGAATTTAAAAATGTCTGACCTCATTAGTTAAGAGCAGCCATTTATTCGAAATACTGTTTCTTCGTGTTAGCAGCGGTGAATGCGTTCCTATCTCAACTAAACGTCGAGTGTTATAATATTGTATATTATGAGTCATATTCAGTTAACAAAAAATACGTGAGGGAGTGGGGCTCGAGGAGTTTATCTGTTTTTGGCTCTGACCATAAATTTGTAGCGTGAGACGTTTATTATTTACCATCGAAATTCGTTGGCTTGGATGAAGAAAAATCCTGTGGCAATAAGTTGCTATAATGATAAATCTACATCAACCAGGTCGTGACCATGGATCCTACTATTCTACCAAGTCTTATATACATTAAGAAGTTCATGCAATTCTGTCATAAAAAGTGTAAATGATATTTAAAAATTGACTATAAATTCGGTACTATCTCACCTTGAGAAATTTATTTCCAAATGAAATTCAATTGGGTACGTACTTTGGTAGTTGTTTTCATGGCCTTCCAATTTTAATTCATACTAACACCAGACTAGTCCATACCAGCCCAGACCAATAAATGATAAAGAGTATTCAAACATGGTACAATTTCTGATGCGAGTGTGGAATCACCCAGGAGGTTTTCATGGTTTCTTAATATCCTCTTTAATTGACAGTGATTTTTTTGGTATGTACACCACCATTACCTACATACCTAATGTTTTTTAGCCACTTGTATATAAATATAAATCTTCTAGTTCATTCAACTTGCGTTACGATGTGAAAGGACCATTTCCCTCGAATTTCAGTCTCTCAAATAAATTTTGTCGTGAAGTTGTCGAACATGTTCGTTATTATTATCAATATACTCACAATTTTATCTGTAAATAGCATTATATACGAATTATTTCGCCCGCATTATTTATGATTTTGTTTCATCTTAATTCTGTCCCCTGTCGTTAAAATGCTATACGTTGCACTGTTTAGTTTTAAATTAACAATCAGTTATCAGTTCTGTAGATACAAATTTAGGCCTCAAAGTTATACATTTTTCGTTTTCTAGTCCCTAGGTTTTTGTACCTTTGTTGTACTTTTAAATGTTATTACTGTTAGTCTACGTATTTGTTATGAATATACCCTTCCCCTTACCTTATTTTCATTTTTCGATCGCTTAATCTGTGAAACGGAAAGAAATGTGCGGTTTATTGTGTACTATACATATAACATCAATCCAGTATGATGGTGCAAGCTCGTGCAATAAATGATATTGCTTGGCCCCTTTCAAATTGTCAACTTTTCTCCTTTTTTAATTTTATTATTTTTTATTCGAAGCACTTGTTGGTAATAACACAGATTTTTTTTCTTTCTTGTACTATATTTTTTTGGAGATTTTTAATTTTCTCGCTTGTTAGTATTTTGTAAATTTTAAAAAAACTATTAAGTCCAAGAAAAAAATCCGTATAATTATATTTTTTTATGGAATATTTAATTAGGTGATACGATTCCCAGGAACTGTGCCTTGCCCTTCATCCTTATAAGGCGAAATTATGTACGAGTAATGGCGAATTGACTTATGTATTCGAAATGTGAGAATAAACACACTCTGGACTTCGTGCTTATTACTCCTCTATGAAAATTCTTATTTGTAAATAGCGTTCTTTGTGCTGGTCATTATTTGGGTTTTTTTCGTTGTGAGGAAAAAACTGTGACACCTTCATTATTTTATAAGGTTTTCTCCCCTATTTTGTCCCCTTTTCTCGCTGTATTTGTAAAACTCAAACAAACTGTATCATTGGCTTTATAAAAATTAATTAAATTAAAAATATTTTAATTAATTTGTGCTTATGTTTGAATATAAAACGCCTTTTACACATACTTCTAAGAGAGGATGCTCTATCAATTAAGATGTAGATTGCATCTTTCTTCGGAAAGGTAAGTATCACCTTCATTTTCTTTGAGAACAAAATCAGCTAAACTATACAGATCACTAGTGTGGTGAGTTGTTCATCACATTGGAAGAATCGTCTTGAATCTGAATCAAGTCATTTCATTAAGCGTTGAATACGTTCTGCTCCAGCCTCATAATTCGGTACCCTATGTCGTCCCGCCTTTCATGAGTCTACGGGGCTTACGGCATGGCATAGAATCATTCAGGTATTTTAAATTTGCGTGGACATTTAAGGTTAATACAATTGGAGTTGTAAATTCTATAAATTTAGGCGTAGCTTCTAATTCTTAGGTCTTTGTAATCCTGTGGTTATGCCTCAAAAAGACTTTCTTCTTGAAATTGTCACAAAAATATGTCTCAAGACATTTGAACTTAACCAACTTCTCTAGGGCGTTGATTATTTAAGCGGATCAAACATCGTATGATACGAACGTATTGTTTTGTTACTGACGATGGTTTAATCACCGAAACCGGTCTAACAGTGTACCTACCTATTCATATTTCAGTGGATATAGACGATTTTTTCAAATACGATTTTTATTCGATCGAAACAGTTTCCCACGATAGCCCTAACCATGTCCGAACTGTGATGCTCAAAGGGTTGTTTCACCAATTTATGACGTTAATATCTACGTGAAATGAAAACAAAATTATAGGCGATTGAGCTCTCACTTCGAAGTTGAACGCTTGGGCTTATTTTAGAATCGATTTCTGATGTTGGGTAGAGAATCTAAATTATACCTACCTACCATTCGATTCCCCTTCTCTAAGAGGGCTAGAAAAATTGGTTTTACTACACAATGAAACAACTAAGCTGATCGCAAGTATAGTTAGATACATACGATTATATTACAAACCTCACTCACTGTTATCTTTGTCCTTAGTTGTAAGTTGTTCAAGCAGTGTAGAAATGCGCATACTGCGAGTATTTCGAATAAGTACCGTTTATATAATATATATTATGATGAAAACTTCATCAAAATCCGATAAACATCAATGTCATCAATGTTGGGACTTACTGCAGGAGAGAGGTGGCTTACCCAGGGGTACTTACCCCTTCCTTCTGGATGAACTGTAAGGGCTAGAAAACAAAGGAATGACCTAAGGAACAGAAAACAATACACATACACATGCAATTCAGAATAATAATTATTCTGAATTATTTCCTTTCTTGCATGTGTATTGTTTTCTGTTCCTTAGGCCATTCCTTTTGTTTTCTAGCCATTTACAATTATTGTAATGTCGACGAAAAACGTAACCGTATCACCGAGAAGCGTAAGTTACTTCCTTTCCGTTTCATTTCTACCGTATGTTCATCGCAACTATTCCTTCCCTGTGAGCAACTATTCCTTTCTTTGTCTGCTTGAATGGAAATTATTTTCACGAATCATCAGAAAAGGAGTAGAAAAAAAGAAAATCATGTACCAAGCTTAAGTACAGAATTTATGTCCTTTTCAATGAGAAGAGTTTTTTTGGGAAGCGTTGAAAATGGTACTCGTAGGTAGATAACAGGTTTGTTCGCTGAGACCATTTCCAGTGGTTTTCAAACTGGTAGCAAACCATTTCCAACCGGATGGGGGTGAACCGGTGCGCATGCGTGGCCGCCACCAAATTTCAAGTGGTTTCCAACCAGTCAGAAGTGGTTGGGAGAAAAATCTCCAGTCGGTTATGACGATTTGAAACCCGGCTTCAAACGGTTTGAGAGACTCAGCGAACGCACCAACATGGCTGCCGAGCCTGGCCGTGACGAGCCGATATGTCACTGGAAGCCTCTGCGAACGCCCAAACGCACTTCCAACGGTTTCAAACCGGTTTGATGGTCTCAGCGAACAAACCTAACTTCATCGTGCTCCTCGGAATCAATGCCTGATTGATATTGATTGTATAACAGTAATAATTATTGTTTAGTACCTATTCTCATCTACAATTTTCTGTTTTACTTGAAGGAAGTAAGTTGTATAGAATACTACCTACTTGGGTCTACATGATTGAATAATAGAAACCTCAAAGTTCAGAAGGTCAAGTATACTCATCGTTACAAATGCCAATTATTAAGAACAATCAACTATTTAAAACTACATAAAAAGTAACTGAGATGGTGTATTTCTACACATTAGAAAATATAAAATTGGTGGTTATGCATTTTTATGTATGGTTCAAAAGGTTAGGCGTAATAATAATATTTAATGGTTTAAAACTTGCGTTGTCGCTCTAGTTCTCATGAGTTCCTTATTTTGATTCAGTTTGAATTTTGCCGCGATCCGGGTTCCCATGATGCTCTGCACCCTCCCCCATCTCTTCCCGGCTGTTAGCGTCCGTGTGCCATTCTGGTGTTGTGTTCATCCGCTCGTCGTCTGATACTGGTTTAACGTAAAAAGTTGTTCTTGGATATTTAGGGTAAGTTTAATATTATTCTACTCACTTCTAAATGATCTAGATTCTCAAAATTACGTTACGTTAGTCCTGCTTTCCGGAATCGCATTGAAATTTCTTCCAGAACGGAACAGATTTGAAGTCACGATCTTGAAATCGATGTGCCCCTGTTGAACGGTTTGGATGAGTCGGTATTTGAATTTTCGTTGATATTTTCGCTCCATTTTACGCGAAATCATGAAGTACTATCGCCTGGTTAAAACAAGGTACGTCTTATCCAAGTCCGCTCATAGGCTGTTGGTTCATGACATTCGTTGAATTTTTGGTAGTTTCTGACGCGTTATTGGTTTGATTCACCAAGGACGTATGATTTTCAAGTTTATCGTATGTTCCTACTAAACGATATTCTAAATTTCACATCTGTGGAAGTATCGTCCATCGTGACATTCATTTCACTACTAACATCCGTACGACAGCATTATTTATGTAGTAGTTTTCATACTGCCATTAAGAAAATGCCTCGGTAATTAAGTTACTGGTCACTACCATCACGTAGAGCAAGAAACATACTCTGCTCACCTCATGACAGACAGGTCAGTCATAACATCACTGTTTACTGATAAGAAACTTATTTTACTACCCATTTTCTGATCTTTTATTACTTTGGCTGCCCATGGTTGGTTATGCAACTCCGTAGTTGGATGAACCGTTCATCGGTGTGTAGGTACATGGTGTGAGCATTTAGGTATGGTGATCGAGCCTCGGATGCTCCATCATGACTAACATAATTTACCTACTTGTGGAATATTCGGAGGTGGTTCGTACCACCATAATAACGCCCTGTGCAATTTGTAGTATAGTTACTCTCATCAGTTTGATTTTAATCCGAAACATAAGAGTGAATCTAAAACAAAAGTATTTTTTTCTTCAAAATTTAGTTTTTTCTTCGAGAATGTACATGGGCGGACACAAGACTGTGATATAATTAATTATCTGTCATATTGTAGAGCTTAAGCAAGCAAGGAACTTACAAGTTACCTTGGTTACTTCATCATCGTTAGAAGCGTTGTTGTCACTGATGGTTAACAAATTATTCTTGTTAATTCGAGTGTAGGGATTTGATTTGTGGGGGGAATTGTGTTTTGTTTTGTGAACTGATAAGTTGAGTGCAACATAATCACTATGCATTGGTATATATTATTATTTCATTACCTATGTTGTTCATGATCTTCAGACCAAACCCTCGAGACCCAGATGAGGAACCACTGGGAGGTTATTGTGACAGATCACGAAATCGACATACCCCCAGTGACGGTTAAAGAAGTTCAAAAACCCATCCTTAATGAAATCATTCCAAAAAAGGCTCCTGGGTTGATCACAGGGCAAATCCTCAAAAACCTTCCAGGGAAGGTCCTAGTGAAAATCACCAAAATAATCAATGCCGCTATCAAACATCGTTATGTACCACTATTGTAGAAATTAGCCTAGGTGATCATGATTCAGAAACCTGGTAAGCCAGCCGAACAATTAACATCGTACCGGCCAATATCCCTTCTTCCAGTGTTATCAAAACTATTTGAGAAGCTCATCCACAAGCGGCTGATGTCAGTCGTAGAATATGCAATCTGGTCCCTTCTCATCAATTTGGTGTCCGACAAAAGCACCCTGACTAACCAGGTGCATCGGACTATCGTAGTCCAAGCAAGTTGGCTCTAGACGTAATCCAAGCGTTTGACTAAGTTTGGAACGATGGACTAAACCACAAGCTCCGAAGAATGTTGCCTGCAAAATATGCTGAATTATTACAATCCTGTGTATCAGATCGATTCTTCAGGGTAAAGCACGAACATGCCTACTCTGAAGTGCACCTAATACATGCTGGTATTCCCCAAGGAAGTGTAGTTGGCCCACTCATGTAACAATACCTAAGCTCAGAAAATCTATTAAGAAACTTCAAGACTGGACATCAAAACGGAGGATCAAGATGAGTTAAGCGAAATCAGTTCATGTCGACTTAACCAATCGTAAGCTCGACTATTTCCACTCCAATGAAGCTAAATACCTGGGCATGGTGCTGGATGCCAAATTGCGCTGGAAGGCGCATGTCAAGAAGAAAGAAGAAAAGAAAAAAGTACCTACTGGTTAGTTTTGAGCCGACGCTCAAAAATGTCGATCCAGAACAAATTAACCCTGTACAATCAAGTCCTCAAGCCTGTTTGGACTTACTGAGTGCAGTTGTGGGGCTCTAAGTAACTGCGATATTATCCAACGTTTCCAAAACAATGTGCTGAGATGTTGTGTGGACGCCAGAAATGTTCGGCTACACAATGAACGTCGCATACCAACTGTCAATGAACTCATGACGTTGACTCAGACGTCTCAAGAGAAAAAGCCTTTTGACCTGTGGAAGTGAGTGAAGGTCTTCTCGCGATTACGTCCAATCACGCACGAAATGGGACTCTTAACTATTTAAGTTGTACTACAACCACTACACATATATGTCAAAAATATGTTGCTAATAAGTTGTTACTTGGCGCAATAAATCATTTAGAAAAATAAAAATGTTGTTCATGCTTTACCTTCATTGAGTATTCCTTATATTTCAATGGGGAAACAATTTAAAATTGATCGATTTAAACTCATGGGAGCAATTTCTGAACTCTAGTTATTGTTATGTGTAGCAGGAAACTACATTTACAATTTTAAAACAACTTACAATAGGAATATTTTTGACTCACATGAACCTTAAGGAAGACCCCCTCCACGCCTCCAATGTTTTTGCTTAGAGTGCATTAATTTTGTCTATTATGTGTAGTGATTAGTTTGGATTTTTAGTTAGTTTCTCAAACACAAAGGTCTTACATCTATCTAATCTTACAATATTTCAAATTCTTGGAATTACGTAATGTAAAAAAATATAACGTAGGTATACTTTTTTTTAAATTGTCACTTCGAAGTTATTATTTTAATTTTGTACACGTGCCAATAATATTTCATATTAAGGCATGTTTGTACTAGATTAAGTGAAGTGGATTAATACAACTAGGTACCGTAGGATGTAGTTTGGTGTTCTACGTCCTGAGTTGATACTATCATTTCAAGTCATACGCTTATTTGACCTAAGAATCAGCTGATCGGAAATCACGAGTAGTGGGGCCCATCCCCGTCAGATTTTGTCGAGGTCGCCGAATGCGTCCTTCGTAGGCCAAGGGTGCTGTGAAGATCAGGGGCATCTTGTTTTGGTTAATGTACCCGACCAATATAAGGATTGTTTTTGTACCTATGCGAATGCATCGCAAAGGAAATGGAATGAGTCGGCCATTTCGACGGGTTCGGGAAAAACTTGTCGACTTTCCTTGACCAAATGGTGTTCGATATCAGTGGAAGCCACTAGTCCAGGCGAGAAGACGTGGTTAGAAATGACTGGGTAAATGCAGACAGTTTTAACGTCGAAAGTGCGGTCGGTTCCGAAATTCGTAGTATTAAACACACCCAATCTTGAGTTTAAAACGTTCGCGATAATGTATTCAAGTACCTATCGATTCAATTATTTCAGCTACCGGTCTATCAGTCTATCGCGCTGCATAATTTGGTCTGGTTGTCGTTCGTCCTTCTGGAATTCAATAACATTTCCTGCTTGGATCTGGGGCCTTAACCATTGACCCAGTTTCGTGTCTCATTTCAAAATGACATTATTCTCGTTTTGACATTAGTCTCATGTCAAAATGCCAACTTAGTTTCCCTCATAAAATGTTATTCTATAAGTTAGTTTTCCTTATAAAACTTTATTCGATAAGTTAGTTTTCCTAATGAAATTTTCTTCTGCAAGTTATGTTTTAAGTTAAAATTATTTTTCAAGTTTTAAGTTGAAATTTTTAAAACTCGAATGTTCGAAAAATATTTATACCAAAATCCGCTCCAAGCCATCCTGAATTCACTGCCAAAATACACAAAAAATCATATGTATTTCATATAGAATTGAAATAAAACCTCATATTTGCACAAAAAAATCTATCGTGTCAATCTAACGGCTGAGTTCGTAGAAGGTGGTTTTTTTTTTTTTTTTTTTTTTTTTTTTTTTTGGGGGCTTTGATAGGCTTATGCCTTTGGTCACGTAGACCTCGAAGTGGGTCTATTGTGACATTGTGCCCCTGTTCCTACACTACAACATTGGTAGTGAGGAGACGGTTTACAGCCTCCTCCCGGATGAAGTGGAGCAGGCTGTTGTCATCGATTTTTGCAACCTCGGAGGGACTGAGGATGCCCTTACCAAGGTGCTTAAATCTTTTGTATGCAAGCGCTGGACAGTTACAGAGTATGTGTTCCGCTGTCTCTGGCTCGCAGTCACAGAGTCGACAGTCATCTGTCCTGCATATTCCCATCTTTTTGAGGTGGTATTTGACTGGACAGTGGCCAGTTAGGAGGCCTGTAACGGCCTTTATGTCCTTCCGGCTGAGGGAAAGGAGAGCCCTGGCTTTCCTTCTGGAAAAGCATACGAACTGCTTGGCTTGTCTCATTTTTGGAGCGCCTTGCCAATGCTTTGTTCTCTGCTTGTCAACCCACTTCCCCACTTCTCGGGCTATGAAGCTCTCTGTAATGCCGAGGAAAGGTTCTGGTCCAGTGGGGTTTGACATGGATGCCTGTTTGGCGAGGCGATCCGCCTCTTCGTTGCCTTCTATACCCTCATGACCCGGCACCCACAGCAGCGTCAATTTGTTGCCATGGGCAGCCATCTTGAGGGAGTTTAGGCAGCTCCAGGTGAGCTTTGATTTTATGGAAAAGGCCGAGATGGCCTTTAATGCTGCCTGGCTGTCTGATAGAATATAGATCTTTGCACCCTTTAGTCTTTTCCTGGCGATCTCCTGGGCACAAATATCTATTGCATGGGTTTCTGCTTGAAAGATGGTGGCCAAGGCCCCAAGGGGCTTAGACAGGCTAAATCTGGGGCCTTTTATCCCCAGGCCTGCTCTTTCATCCATCACTGACCCATCTGTGAACCACAGCAGTGATCCTGGCTCTAATTGAGGCATGCCTCCTTTCCAGAAATCACGATCTTTTATTATTACTCTGAATGGAAGATCAAAATTCATCCTCTCTGGCATTTTGTCAGAGATTGATGAAACCACTGGGTCTACCTTAACAAAGTCAAGGATGGACGCATGGCTCTTTTTCCTGGCAGGATGTTTTATTGCTCCTGCTTGCAGCATCCTCATGGCCCCCAGGTAGGCCACCCTCTGTATGTGTAGATGGAGGGGTTCGAGGTCAAGTAAAACCTCTAGTGCTGCAGTAGGGGCGGTTCTCATTGCCCCTGTTATTCCAAGGCAGGCCTGTCTTTGGAGTTTTGTAAGTTTCTCCATAGTCTTTGCCTGACAGGTTTTCTGCCACCATACCGTTGAGGCATAGGTGATCATGGGTCTGACAATGGCTTTATAAGCCCAGTTGGCCCTCATTGGTGCCAGTCCCCACGTCTTCCCAAGCATTTTGTGGCAGCTCCACATTGCTTTTGTGCCTCTTTTTAGGGTATAGTCTAGATGCTTGTTCCAGTCTAATTTCTGATCAAGCATGACTCCCAGGTATTTTACCTCCCCTGAGAGTGGAATGCTCTTACCTCGGAGTTTGGGAGCCGTAATATTGTATTTCCTTCTGTTGGTGAAGGCAACAATGGTGGTTTTGTCAGGGTTTACATTCAGATTCTCCTTACGACACCACCTTTCAATAATATTTAGAGCGTTCTGAAGTCGCTCTGATAGCGTACTATCGAACCTGCCCCTAATGATGATGCACAGATCATCCGCATAGGCAGTAATCTCATAGCCACACTGTTGCAGCATTGCTAGGAGTTCATCTGCTACCAATAACCACAGAAGGGGGGACATGACCCCTCCTTGAGGGCAACCTCTGTTGGCCATTACAGTGGTGCTCTCATTTCCTTGTGCAGTTGTGATAACACGGCTTACCAGCATAGCCTTCAACCAGTTAATGGTGGGGTTTGGGATGCCCCTCATTCTTGCTGCCCGCTCGATGGAGTCATGGTTGGTGTTGTCAAAAGCACCTCCTATGTCCAGAAAGCAGCATAGGGCTATCTCTTTAGTTTCTAGCGCCCTTTCTATGAGGGAGACGACCTCTGATAGGGCTGTCTCCGTCGACTTACCCTTTTGATAGGCATGTTGTGCCTTTGATATGGGGTGGTCTTTGAGGTGATCATCTTTGATCATCTGGCCAATGATTTTCTCCATGACCTTTAGTAGAAAGGAGGTGAGACTGATGGGTCTCTGTGATTTTGGCAAGGACGAGGAACCTGCTTTTGGTATAAACACCACTCTCACCTCTCTCCATATTTTGGGGATATACCCCAGCGCATAACTTGCAATATAAGTCTTGGTGATGATGGGAGTTAGCATCTCCAGGCCCTGTTGTAGCAGTGCCGGGAAAATGCCGTCCACTCCTGGTGACTTATAAGGTTTGAAGGACTTTATTGCCCATTTCACCTTGTTGGAAGTAAATATCTTTTTGGCTTGTCTGAGGACGCTAGGATATGGTAGGCGGATTGTGTTTTCTGTATCCTGAGCCAGGGCAACTTGGTCCCTTGTTGTGACTTTGGAACCCGGGAAGTGTGTCTCCATTAGGAGTTCCAGGGTCTCCTTGGTGTCACTTGTGTAACTTCCATCCGCCTTTTGAAGAAGCCCTAATGGGCTTGGCCTGTCCTTGGAGAGGACTTTCTGTAGCTTGGATATTGTAGAGACCTCCTCCAAGGTGCCACAGAAGTCCTTCCAGGATGACCGTTTGGCTCTTCTCACAGCTGTGGTGTAGGCAGTATGGTGAAGCCTATATGCCTCCCACTGACCATTTCTTTTGGCCCTGTTGAAGAGTCTCCTCGTTTGGATTCGGAGTTGTCTAAGCTCCTCATTCCACCATGGAGCATCTCGGTTGCTCCTTTTGGTTTTAAGCTGGCAACTTCCCTCGTATGCTTGGGTTATTGCAGCTTGCATCTGCCCTGCTATTATGTCTAGCTCTTGGGGCGTGCTGATATCTCCGTTCACTCCCTCTAGTTCCTGGCCAAGGAGTTGTTTGTAGAGATTCCAAACTGTACTTTTTGGAGTACGGTATGTCTCTTCATGTTGCTGGTGAAATTCAAGATTGAAGATGACATACCTATGGTCAGACAATGTAATTTCATCTGACACATGCCAGTTTGTGACCTTGTCACCAAGAAAAGGGCTAGATAGGGTGAGGTCAAGGACCTCTTCTCTAGTCCTAGTGACAAAAGTGGGTACATTCCCCCTATTTAGAACCGTCACCTGACATGAATATAGATAATCAAGTAATGACTCACCTCTTGGATTTATATTAGTGCTGCCCCACACTGTATGGTGAGCATTAGCGTCGCAGCCAATGATGAAGTGTAGGTTCCTTTCATGGCAGTGATCTATTAACCTTTTGATTTCAGCGGGGGGGCAGTCTTCTTCATCACTAGAAGGTGGTTGGGGGGTTACCTATAATTTCAAAAATGAAACGAAACAGTCTGATAAGTGATACCTCATTTTATACGGGTTTTTTTACGGTGAACACGATGGTCGCGATAAGAATGATGGTTACGATAAGAATCGCGATATCTTATTTCATTCACAAACTGGAGCACTTTGAAGATGAAGAAACGTGGTTGTTACTTGAGTTGTTCTTCACGGTTCATCTGCTCTAATCTGACAACGGAATGAGATATCGTAATTCTGACTTCACCATCCTTTTCAGCGTTGTCTACAAACTGAGGTGTTACTCGGCAATATAATATATTATGGAGACAAAATTAGTCGAACAACCAAGGTATTTGTTCGTAAATCGGCTCTTATAGCCATGCTGCATGACTGGATTTTTCGAATGAAATTTTATTCTACAAGTTAAGTTTTCCTAATTAAACTAGTACCTATAACCTGTTCAAATCGTTCGAAATTTTGGATAGTTCATGGTCCCATATGAATTCTATAGGGTTTTGCATTATCCACAAAATTTGATACCTATTTTAAAAATGTTATTCTACAATAAACAAAATTTGTTTATTGTAGAATAACATTTTATTAGGAAAACTTGTACACGGCATTTCATTAGGAAAACTAACTAACTAACTAATTTTTATTATGCTAAGTATGTACTTGAATCGCATGATCTTGTTATATTATAATAATTATTAGTACGAATTAGTTATATTTCAATTGAGCTATGCTTCTGAAGGATAAGTCTACCAATGTGTGGCACATGATGTGGACTACCCTGGCACTCATCGGAACAATACCTGAAAATATCAAAATTTTTGAGAATTCTAAACCCTTTAGAATTCAGATGGGACCATGAACTATCTAAACTTCATCAAAAACGGATAAACTGAACCAGATGAGCTAGTTGCAAGGATTATTAGTTACAGAGTAATACAAACACCTAAGGACGTGTTTCCTACTATATGCCCTATGTATGCCTCTCATGTGAACCTGCCTGAATTAATTGAAATTGTAATTTTCAGTTGAAGTTACTTCTGTTACGATATCGCTTGTTACTTCACTTTATTAACTCAGTTGGGGAATGATAGCATAAGCCACTCGTAATGAACATGATTTATTGAATGGACGTTTTCCTTCATACAGGAAACATAATTTGCTACAAATATACAAGATAAACAGTTTATTCAAGTTAATGCTAATCTTTCAAGTTTTTGTTCATTACGTTATTTATCCATCATAGAAGTCGTTGGTTCGATTTTCCAGCCGCTTTTCTAATTCACGATGCCCTAAAGGCCAAACAAAATGAATGTGAGCTGCATTGATTCCCCCCCCCCCCCCCTTAAAATTACAATACTATCAAGATGAAAGCTATATTTTCGTCATTCGAGGGAACCGAAATGCGATAAATTCGAAACACATGAACAACCGGTACTTCTTTCCATCGTATGATTCCAGTTGGCAAACCAAAGACCTCTATTACTATTATCAACGTTCAGACGTCAAATAACTTGAAACTTTGGCATGACAACACAATTTTAATTCATCGACTAGGGTACATGTAGGCGTAGATAAATCATGGCATCAATAACACAGAGTTAGGTTATGTTGATCTCGATAAACAGCAACAATTATTCCATTTCGCGATACAATTCAATGGCAATGAACAAATATAACAAGCATTAATATTTACAGTCAGGCCAATCTTTTGAATTTTCGATGACCATCAAAACTTCAGGTCATCTTCAGTTCATCAGTCATTCTTATGGTAATTTACCTTTTAGCCCAACAAAATTGTAGGTTATATAAAATATATTGTTCCAAAAAAATAGTTTTTAAATTGTGTTCTTTCTGAAATAGTTATGCCTTCTTTTACGTTCAAATCCACAGATTTGTTGAATGTAGAATTTCAGGTCAGCTCATCTTTTTCGAGAAAAAGTCAATTTCCGTCCAGACAAATTGATGAGAGAAATTAATTTGGCTGTTTGAAAAGTTGGATTTGACTAGAAAAAGGTTGAATTTGACCTGGAATAGTTGAAATTTTATCGCTAGTAGAAGTTTAGTAACAATATTAATCATGGGTAGTCTAGGTTTAGGTATAATGAAGATAGTTCGTAAAATTATCACAATGAATGAGTTAAGTGGTTCCGCAGCAGGATCTGGTAGGGGGAGCCGGCTCGTCCTCATCAACAATAACTATGTTCCTTCGCATGCTGTTCGTTCTCGTCAGTTCGTTAGCTTTTTGAAGCTCGAGTGCTTGGGCGCGTTCCATCATCCGTTGAGTCAGCTCCAGGTAAAGCTCTTCGATCCCCACGTTCTGTTTCGCGGAAGTGTGGAAGTGGACGGCTCCCACGGATTTAGCGTACCTGGTGAATATAAGTACCATTAGGGGGCGATATATGAGGATTTGTGTGAAAGCAAAAACAAAATTTGTTTTTAGGGTAAGACCAACGCCTCAATCGCCTACAGCAGAATCTCATACTGCAGCAACAATGTGAATCTAGTAGGCGTTGGGATGCCAACAGGCGAAATGTTTGGGGCAGAGACTCAGGACTATTGAGCCAGGCTGTCGAACCAAACAACGATGTCAAAAGTGGTTATTGAGCACGGTTGCCCAATAGCTAGGCTATAGAGACTGTAATTATTGTCACAACTCTGTCACGTAGGATCTGTTACGATCATCTTACATTCAACACCTTTGAAAACCTTACTATGCTTGTCCCCATTACCTCTAAAGCAGAAGTCTCCAAACTTAGAGGACCAGTTTGTCATTTGCCATGGTAAACGCGACATAGTTGGCCCCTAACTAACTGGTTCTAACACACATAACAGAATAAATGTCCCAAAAATAGTTGATATTTAACCAACTGGTGTGGAAGATTGTTGGAACGACTTTTTCATCAAATTGATACCGATCGGGAATGTAAAATTGGGTGCTATTACACGGCTCATGTCATGATCCAGGCTCCAACCCCACGAAGTTACTGGGATTCATGTTCAATTTTCCAAATTTTGAACTACATTTGGGATAAAACATTGAAATATTTTTAAGCCAAAATGAGATTAGGAACTCACTCTTCCGCCACTTCGACCGGCACGTTGCGCTCCTTATCCAAATCTACTTTATTCCCTGCAATAGACAAACAGATCTCGCTCCCTAACATTTTCTTCAGTTCCTTCACCCAGTTTTTGACCTGGAGCAAACAATTTACAGGGTTAATAGGCAATTTTCTTAACTGACAAGGAGCGTGTGGGTAACGAAATTAACAAAGTACCTTCTGAAACGAATCTTCGTCAGTGATATCATACACTAGTATTGCACCATTTGACATCCGGTAATATATTGGGCCCAGGGCGTGAAATCTCTCCTGCCCTGCTGTGTCCCATATTGCCAAATTGATTCTTTTTCCACCAATATTCAGTTTCTTGTTGAGGAACGTTGCCTACGATTGACAAAAAAATAAAAATAATGAACTCACGTTACATAACAAGGTTATGCGAACTTCAAGGGTAATAGGTAAGTACTTCGCATAAAAGTATTTAAATCGTGATTTTCTTATACCTGCAACGTTTGTATGTGTTGATCGTTGAATTTGTCCTCTACGTAACGTAAAACCATCGAAGTTTTTCCGACGCATCCTTCCCCAAGTAAAACCACCTTGAAATTATAGTTCCCAGTCCCTCCATTCATTTGGTGCTCCGCCATTAATATTCTTCTGGTAAACCTTGTGTTCTTCGATATGTCTTGCGACGAACTCCAGAGTTTTCCTTGTGTGATAACACTTGCAGAAGGTTTGAAATTGCTAACAAACTTATCTCATTTCTCACATCCTCGGGTCGCTTCGACTGATACACGCCAAAATCCTCTACATTTAACACAACAAACTCACCGTAACTAAACAAGAAAAACAGCACCAGAACGACAACAGCTCAGTCAGCTGATAGGTATTTTTGGATCAACAACATTGATTGTTTTTGTTTTGGTTTCCGATTAAAGTTCGTCTGTTTATTTAATCAAAATACGTTCCTAAGGTTACGAGAGTGTTTATAGATGTACAATTTTGATCGATTTTAGTTTTATTAGAAATCTATTGTCGATACAAGAGGCAGTGAAGAGTAACGATGGCCATATTTGAAGCGCAGTGGTGCCACGGTGTAGGGAAATTTCCCTCTGGGCGTCTTCGATCTAGCCGGAGAACCGGCTCGGCGTTTCTTCGAGCGCCTGCGCTTTCTTCGAAACAGATCCCGAGCCTATTAGGTATTCTCATTGGAGTATCGACAATTCGTAGAATAAGTTCCTATGGGATAGAGAACGTAAGATTCATTATAGAACCAGAGGTACAATCGACCATTTGTACAACTTTTTATGATGCAGGCCGTACTTACTACCCCAACATAAGAGCACCTAATAAGTAACTAGCGTTCGTATACATCGCGAATAATTCATAATAGTATGATATAAATAAATTATTTATTTATATCATAGTATTATGATACCAAAACACTTATGACGTTGACTGCAAAAATATCAACGAAGTAAACAAACTCTTCAAAACCACAGCTTTGAACTTGAACACAGCTCTATCTTGAAGTTAATTGATACGCACGAAAGTATGATAAGTGTGGTTGGGTATGATAGTGGAAAGCTTTATTTCCTTGTTTTATGAATGGTCAACAAAACCCTACGATTTATGAATCTCTCCCCAACCTTCATGATTACATACCTAGGTGGACTTAACCGCCAGTTTTCGACCACTAAGCAATATAATGGACGAGTGAAAATACTAATGATTGACGATAGTTTTTGCTTTAACATTAATTTGTTTCGACCTAAAACACATTAAACCGACGGATAATGTGGAATTCCGTTCCGAAATACCTTAAATACGTGATAATTTCGGGACTATATTATTGACTGATACGAGGGTCTTGGAAGTGAGGGAATTTTTCGTCGCGGTTGGCACCACTGTTGACTTCATTACGTGCTTGGATACATGCGCGGTGTCGGTTTTTACGAAGAGTCTGTCACTGCAGCTTATCTTCCGCGTACCTTGTGATTTTTTTCTCGGCGATTTTTTTCACTCGAATCATTTTATGCCAGTTGTAAATTGTCGTGCATGTCGCTAATTCAGGGATCGTAGTACTTCCAGGTTCTTGAGCACCAGTCATATCGAAATATCGCCCGTCGGCGAGTTTCGTATCATATTTTATTGGTGACCCTAATTTTCTCATCGCTCCACCGACCTTGGCGTCTGTAGTGAAAATCAGCTTTCAACTCATTTGGTAAGTGCTACTACGATGATTTTCAAATATCGATTGATTCTAAAACCGAAAATGAACTTATTCTCTTGGCAGTCAGTGGGATTGTCCCTCAAACGGTGGCCCAGCGTTCCTGGGGAAAATACCGAAGAGGTTCTCTGAAAACGCAGGGTTCTTTCATGAATCTCCTCAACATACATTAACCATTACGATTCAGAATCGGTGGCTATTCATTCTGTGTTGTCACTTCGCTGTGATAGTTTCAAAAACATGAATGATCCTCCTAGTCAATTTTCAAGTTCCAACAATGGCGTTCAGAAGGACATATCTAGCGCTAGCAGGTGTTCGTGTGCTTGGCAAAGAATCTATATACCTACATACATTTTCCGTGTTCCGCTAGGAATTCATTTTTCATAAATTCTACCGGTCTTCCTCATTACAATCATGTTCTTTACTCTTTAGAACACTTCCGTTCTTCACTGTACGTCACGAATTTCGAATCTTGCGTTCACTTCGAACAAAATCCCCATGTCACGCGTGATTTCCTCATTATGATTTATAACAATCCTTGTCGTCATTTGACAACTATTTAGCGATTTTATGGTTCCATTCTATTTTCACGTTGACTGTCAATCGAATTCACTGAGCTGTTATTATATAAATGAATATTACCAAGAAATTATATTTTTCATCGGTGAGTAGTAAAGTATGTACGTTAGTTCAGTCAACTCAACGTTCCTGGAGTTTCAGGCGTTGTTGGTGTAAATTATAGTGAGACAACTAGGTACCACTGTCCTTGTAGTTTCTGTTTCGTCGTAAGCACTCTTCCTCCCGTGTCGAGTTGGTAGGTCTCAACCTACTACTTACAACTCACTCGAAATGCTGCGATCTGTTTAGATACACGAAAGAAAACGTGCCTTCGAAGTTGGCCTAAAATCTTAATCGCATTAACCTGAATCTTCGTGATCATTTCCTCACGGTATCACCTCAACGAAACAAGATAGGCAGGTAGGCATAGGACCAATCTCCATACGTGCTTATCACTCAGTTGTGTCGATTTTTGTTATTTCAGGATCGGGTAAGGAAACGATACTGGTCACGTTAAAATGTATACTCTCAAATTATCAATTACCTAGTCATTCCGAGGTAGAGCTCTCTTCATTTGATGGTGTTATATAAAATAAGTTTGGTAACACGTAATGTTTCCGTTGAGAATCAACGCGCTAGTTTCTCATTCGTGAGATATTTAGACTCATAAAACAGTATTCAATGTGATGTTTCAGCATTTTATTGGAAGTTTCAGCTCGCGGTGACTTATCCACGATTTTGGGATCGGTCAGACTTCCACTTCGTAAATTTCCACAGCTGTCTGCCGAATCTGACGTATCGAACGGGTTTCTCTACGATATCTACTTATGAATAGAGAAATATTTATGAATAGTCATGTATTGGATTTCTGGAGGGAACCAATCACGTTACACATGCATAATATTTCAAATTCGATCCAAAAAAAAATTTGTTTCCATTCGTAATATGTGACGAAAAGTACAACTTCCTCCAAGTTCCTTGCACTTGATACAATCACAGCGATGTTGTAATTTATTATTTATGTTTACAATCGTACTTGTGGAGCCCATGTTGCCATATCGCCGGTTTAGATGTGATACCTCGTAAGTGAAAAATCCTCACTTTTCAGGATAAGCAAAAAACTTTGCTATAAGATCTGGGTTTGCTCGTTGAGGATTACTGGGTGGTGTCTGAGATCAAATTTGTATCATTTTGTGAGATCAATTGTATTTCAGGTAAGAATTTCAAAATAGAACACATTTTTAGTCACATAGTCACATTTTTAGTGGCTGCACGACAAGTCAAATATTTGGTCAATTTATGTCACTAGGGATGGTCCATTCTATGTAGCAAATTACTTTTGAACCTTAAAACTGTCTCCTGTCAAATCTTACAGACCAAGTTTCTAAGGTCTGTAAGATTTGACAGGAGACAGTTTTAAGGTTCGAAAGTAATTTGCTACATAGAATGGACCATCCCTAGTGACATAAATTGACCAAATATTTGACTTGTCGTGCAGCCACTAAAAATGTGACACACTAGTAATATTAGGAGAAACATCCGTGGTGGCGCTACTAAAGCTTTCAAACTCTCACCAGCGAATGTACATGATTTGGGGGGGGGGGGGGAGAACAATGGTATGTTAGGTCATTTGGGTAATAAAGTAGTCATACCCAATGGTACTCAATGTTTTACGCTAGTTTTTAAGGCCGATTTCAGTGCTTAAATTACAACTAGATTAATTTAATATAGTTTTAAAAAACGTTTAATCGAAGTGAATCTTTGGCTGGTCAAAAAATATTATATTATAAAATTAACATTATAGTGGATACATGTTTAATAATGGGATTGATTTGCTATACCGACTTGATGAGGTTAACCATTTTTACAGAACAATTTCAAAGCAGTTCAAGCATACAAACAACTCACATTAGTTAATTTTGTCTTAAACTGTCTAAACTCTTGAGTATTTTTTTCACAATTACTATTTCGACGCGGCCAGTTTTTTTTAATCCAACGGTTCCAAAAACACGTTTATGTCACTTTGCGAGGTGTCACTTACAGCCGACGATATTTGTTCACTTAATCGTCTCCATTAGTGCCATCTTTCTCCCTTACTATTATTTTAATACCTTAACGTGGATTACTTCGAATTTATTTCGATGAGCTTGTATCCTTGGTACAGGTTTTGAAGTAATTACCCATTGTCTACAGCACTGTCAGCTGTGAGCTTCAATTTAAAACAGAAAAACACCCCTTTGCGTGTTGTCGTTTACATCCAAACTGTTCTCTATACTTCAGGCTTGATTGTACAATCCAAATTGATTTAATTTGGGTAGTATATTTCGAAAATTAATATTTGATTTGTTGCCTTCCAGTCAGAAACTTGAAAGAATTTCAGTTTAGTCTTGGCAAGGCTGAGGACCCACTCCTTAAACCAGCAGTCGACCGTGGTCCTCCATATAGTAACATACATAACATACGTTTAACTTAGCAGTGCATTTAAAACTGATGTATTTTCATGTTAATTTGGGTGTATGAATTCTCAAAACTGATTACAGTCTCACCCAGTACATGATAATGTCAGGAGTAAATCACATGAACCACATCCATCCTCCAACGATGGAGGAATTTTTTCAGTTCATTATCTACTCCTTAGTCCTAGTGTTCATTATCTACTCCTTAGTCTTATTATCTTATTATTGAAATTTTATTTTTGTTTCGTTATTGTAGTTTATTATTTTATTCTGTTGTATTTATTTGTTTTGTAAGTCCTTTACTTTTTTATTTTCAAAATTCTTGTTGAGTAGATTGATTGCTACACTAATAATGTGTGTTATTTACTGGCCAACAAATTTAAATTTGAACGTCTTACGTGAATTCCACGAGTATCATTGTTTTTTATTTTAGTTCCACTTATTTTGATTGGTTATTTCACTATCGAACTACAACGATCTTCAATATTAACGATTCGACTAACTGGGCCTAAAGCACTTGTTTTTTGAGCATTCCGTAAAACCTAATGAATCTGAGATACCAATATGTTTACCATTGGTTGTATGTTTCACATTCCAAGTGCAATCAAAATTCTGACTGAACCAACTCGGAATTTATAGCAACAGTAAGACATTGATTTGGAAATCTCTTCTCAGTGTTAGTTATGGTAATCACTCTTAAGTGTTTTTGCAGTAACTGAGAGAGATGGCTTGCGAGGTGACTCTGACACCTGGCGCGGCGGCTCTTGAAGTGAAGCGGTGATCGAAGTTCCCAATATTTCCAAAAAAACGCTGCTCGAGAGATGGTCAAATAAAAATCCACGTCGTTCATAAGAGCGACCATCTTCCTTAATAGTTAAACAAACACGAAAAGACTGAGGAACGCCCTGAATCACCGGTTCCCGCAAATTACCATTCGCACTTCATTCCGCCGCCTTAAAACCAAAATCGCCAGACTGGTTGAAACCGTGATCAGGGATGAAGTCATGTTGCCTCTGGTAAAACGCCGGCAATCTCCTGCTGAAAATGCTTCGTTTACTCTGACTTGAAAACCTGCTTCTCAGCAGTGCCGAGTGCAACCTCAATGCTTACCTGTGTCTGGCAAGTAGTTTCGAAGTATTTCTGAATAAGTCATGTTACATTGTAATTGTAACAACGAAATGAGCGAACTTTGTGTTGATCCATCCTATTGTGAAGCATTGGTGACATCTGTTGCATTTTATCCCTACCCAACCCACAGCTCGCGGGAAGGCAGCCTTGCAGACTTGGTCGAGTTTTAATTTTATAATTTTGTCCACATCCTCACATAATTCCATTTTATCTCTGCCGTCTGACTGTCCTTCATGCGAGGCTTCAATTATACAGGAGCTTCCGAGTTGGTGACCTATTCAGGCTAGAAAATTCAAAATGTTTGCTAGCCGTTGTAACATCTAAATATAGATGTTACAACGGCTAGCAAACATGTTATGTAGTTTACAGTTAATTGCCCAGGCACTTTATACACTCTAATCATCAGTTGATACAAACCATCACTGTTCAGTCTCAGTCAGCAACCTTATTTTTGATACTCACCTCAAGTCAAGCTATAAATTAAAAATATCTCTGAAATCATCCAAATTCTCTCCCCATCGTCTCCTCTGAAAGTTGCCACATTGTCGTGTAGGTGTGGGATAAAATGCTGTCTAATGATACCTTTTTACGCCGAACATTTCCGTTAGTTTAAAATGCTTCATAGGAGGATCAGACAAAGTTTTCGCTCAAAGTACTCGTATATAATTGATTGCATATCGTAACATGGATGTATTGCATTCTTCAATTGTCCAATCCCTAAGGTCTGGTTAATTATGAACTAAGCTGATCTTCAACAAATACATGTATTTTTTAGTTCTATTGACCATCAGTACGACTACGTAGGATGTGCAATTGTTCTTCTGCTCACGAGTATCGTCGCGATTTCTACAACGCGGCCTTGGCCCCTTTTGGAAAATCCTTCATTTTGTCGTTCACTACAATTTTTCACAAATCCATCGATTATCAAATCAGCTCAAGAAGTACGGGACAGCGCGATTAGATTTGCTTTTAAACATAATATGTTTACATATTATGTAGCTGAAAATGAAAACTGCCATGTGCTTCCCCTCCTCTTCGTCACTGATCAGAAACATTAAACAAATTATCGATTCAATAGTTCCAATTAGGTTATAATTATACTACTCGTGGAATGGGATTAAATTTTAATGTTGTGATTTCGCTCAATGGTGGTTTACCTATGAGGAGGAAAGGGGTACTTGAATTAATGACCGAGTTCCAATAAAATTTGTCACATTTGGCATGTAATAACCGTTCACACCAGGGCTTAATTAAATAGCTAAAAACTTATGAAAAATTACGATATCGTGGTGAGTTGTTTGGGGTTAATCAAAGTTTGTGGGATTGGCCCTGCTGCATTTGGATTAGTCGACTAACTCTCCCCCATTCCAATAATGCGCGTTCCTAAGAAGTCTTACCTAATAAATCGTTCAATAATAACAGTATGTGTATATTGTTTATTGCTATTTTATCTTACATCTCATAGTTATCATGCTTATGTTTCTGTTCTTTTTTTTAGGTAAATATCGCATCATAAAATGTTCAGTTTCCACAAACCTAAGGTTTACCGATCAACTCAAGGCTGCTGCATATGCAAAGCAAAATCAAGCAGGTATGTCAAAATGTACTTCAAACCAACACACCGTGTTCAATACTTGCATATTAAGTTCAGTAAAACGCCTTGCCGCTTCAGTAAAACTCTTACTTTCTCTGATAATTTGATGTGGCATGTCTCCCTTGTTTCAGCTCGAGATTCACCGATTCCAAAAAATACGAGGACGATTTCGTTGACTGCTTCCAACTCCCTGAGAAGCGATGCGGAGAAGTGTGCAACGCTTGTGTTTTGCTGGTCAAAAGGTGGAAGAAGCTGCCTGAAGGCAATGGAAGAAACTGGCGCCACGTAAGTTGGAACTAAATTCTTAATTAAAGAAATAACTGGAATGAATTGATTGAAAATGGTTGTAATTCGTACCTAATGATGTGGATCTTGGAAGAATATACATGGAAGAATGTACATCTTGGAAGAATATACATTGACTGTCAGCCAGTCTACTATTCACATATTGAAGAAAAGGGTGTAATTTGTATGTGAAGATGCTACCACTATGTGTAAGCTTTTCCTCTTGGCAAGCACTCGCATGAGTAGTGGTATCGATATTTCAGAAGTATCAGACCTCCCTAGTCACACCACATTGCCCTGTTTGAAGATGGTACTTGCCAGATCCGGCGAGCTCTCAGGATGTTGAATGCTCTAACCTGGTGATTGGGAGATCGGAAGCAGCTGATTGAGAATGCGACATCTAATTCTCCTTTTCTCTTCAAGGTTGTGGACGCTCGTGCCAAATCCTTCACCAAAGTTAAACCTCGCCCTCACATCCGCCCTAATTTGAAGAGGAAGTCCATTGATGATGACCACTACGAGCCGGTGCACAGAAGGAAGCCGAAGAAGATCGCTATGCGTCATCGTGATTATGATCTTGGTGAGAATCACATCAAGTCCTGATATGTCTATATAACGTACATTTTTAGCCTTTTTGGCCTTCGTCCCATTCGGATACTCTAGTTGTTGGACTTTGAATGTGCACTTAATCTAAGGAGGTGGCTACTCACCGAGATAAACACTGAAAACAAATGTTAAGGTTGTTGTTAACCAATTTTTTGCAGACTCTGATGGCAGCCCGGATGGCAGTAGGAGCCCCACGCCAAGCGAGGAAGGTGATGATCCTATCAAAGGTCCGATGCCAGATGCTCGTATCTCTGGATTCATTGATCTCAACATCTGGAGAATGTAAGTACCCTTCTTTTTCTTCAATCGTTATGTCTGCATCAATGTTTTCTTCAGAAACCCCAGCCTGGTTACTGCTCCAGTATCTCGTGGATTCATTCATATGTCTCTCGACAGGGAGAAGATCTGCTGCGGTACCATTTTCGTGGGCCCTGACAACGCCATCATCATCGACCGGAGGCTCCTGATACCCTGCGAGAGGCGTATGCGCGGTGGCAAGTGCCTCCCTCTCGTCTCAGCCGGGCAGCCCGCCGAAATTGTCAAGATTGGGCCTGTGCAGAAGTCAGGACAGTTTTCGGACAACTCCTCTGATTCCGGTTACGACGAATCATCAAATTCATCAGCTGAGTCCAACCCATCCATCGGCCGGCCAGCTCCAGTTCCTATACAAGCACACAACTAGTGCCATATCCCGTAACCCAACGGTAGGTATGTTTGCAGCCTAGTCTCGTGTTTGTTATGTTCTCTAATAGAAACAAAGTTTTTATGTATTGTTGGCGTATATATTTTAATGGATTTTCATTATTTATTAATTAGTGTACTAGTTATTATTGTCTTAATTTAAGAACATTTCCCTCTCAACATTCAAGGCACTTGCCTTCAATCTTCAGAGGAAAATGCAATATTGTTTGTGGTTCTTTTCAAAACTGTTCTCCTCTTCTCAAGCAGTGCATGATTTTATTTTATTTTTCGTTTACCAATCTGTCAAGGATATTATTTAATCATTTTGAGAATGAATCGCGCAGATGGTGGTTCAGCTTATTGGCATCATCAACAAAGTCGTGTTAGATTGAAATCTAACTTTGATCACTGTACGTAATTTAATTGCAAATTATGATGAATCGATTAAGCAGAACGTCTGATAACTTGACTTAAATCAGGTAATGCTGGGCATATCACCTGGATGTGAACGCTGCATAAATTTCCCCGGTTTACATGAAATTAGACAGGGACGTGATCCTGAAAATATCGATAATTTTGTATAGATATCCAACCTGGAGTTGGTGACCATCCTGAGTCCCTGGTAGAATCCAAGGCGTTCCTACAAGGCCTTTCTTCGTTGGTGGCTTAGTTCTGAGAGAACCGCTAAAATCAGACTGACGCCGGTGGACTTAGCATATAAATGTTATTATTTAACATTGTTGTGCGACCAACCATCCCAACTGTTGCGTTCATAACAGAACAATAAATTTTACAATAATAGAACAATAATTTTACTTGATGAAATTAAAAAAAAATAAATTGTGGTGACATTTGCACACAAATCATTTAATGATTACTTTCGTGTTGTCTACTCGTTTTGCGTAAATTTGATTCCCGATATATCGGTATTTCTAATATCTCGTCCCTTGAGATCCCACAAGGTCTAACTCAGTTTTTTGGCGAAATGAGTTAGGAACGGATACTTATGCGAAATCTTTCGGTCCGTCTTTCTAGCTCTTTGGTTTGGCCTTTATTGCAATGCAGGAAAAGGCTTTAACGTAGAAAAGCCGCGATAATTACGGAAATTACTACAGTACGTTAAAAAATCCGTTTTTGTCTCTCCTGAAAAGTTGGGAAAATTGAGTTAGGCACGAAGTAAATCACTCCGCGACGAAAACGTGGAAACCCATGTACACTATTAGACCGGTTTCGGTGATTAAACCATCCTCAGTAACAAAACAATACTGTATTGTTCAGTGTATATTTCAGTCGAAATAGACGATTTTTTCAAATACTCTCATTTTCTGAGTTAGAACTTGTGGGATCGATCGTAAAGGACGATCTATACTCATCCCTACAGAGAAGTCGGGGGCCAATATGACAATTATCAGTTTAATTACTTAACGTTGGACATCGGTGTTTTCTGGGTACATGGCTTGAGCAAAAATAGTTCAGAATTAATGGGTTTGAACATCTCAATAATTGATTCTCAACATCTCAAATTATTTGATTCACCCCCGGAATGAAGAAACTCCCCTTGATATCAATATTCAACATTCGTTTTCACATGGTCAGCTCACTCCACCATCTGCTTGATGAATTCTATATTTCACCCATTTGGCTGTTTCAGTCGACAATTTGTTGTATATTTCTTATCATTGATTAACTCGATCTTGGATCTTCGATTTAAAAAAAAAAAAAAAAAAACATTCGAGAAAAACTTGAATGTGAATATTAGTTGAATATTTGTTTTGTCGTTCATTTTGTAAAATGTTTCTTGAAAATGATTGATTGTTCCAAATCAAGGTCAACTGATGGCTAGGCATTAATAGGTTTTTTTTACACTGCCTCGTTATAGGTATATCTTGATGTGATACTTGCATTCAATCATTTCAAAGTGCTCAAATTGAAGTTTAAATTTTTAATGAAATGGTACACAATTGGAAATCCCTTAGTTCCGGAGAGGTTTTTGAATAACAAAATAAAAAGGAAGAAACATCAACATTTTTAACGTAGAAAATATTATGTGGGTAAGCATGAACCTGGGGCCAATCGATTACACTCGTTATTCAGCAATGCATTTCCGTTGATTTTATTAATTTTGAATAGTTTGGTGTCGCTACCAAGAGACTGCTGCTTACTATGGAAAGACTCGTCGTTACCTGTCGGTAAAATAGGTTGTGTTCTATGAAATCACGAAATAGTGTAGTCACAGTACACTGGCATTTTTAGCGCATTTTATTTATTGAAAAAAGTATTTTATTTATTTAGTCAACAAAAAAACAACACAAAAAAAAAAAGAAACTGTTTAGTCATTGAACTAAGTTTTCTACCGATGAATTGTTTAAGCTCTTCCAGTCTTTAAGGTTTTGTTTTAAAATAATAACGAAGTGTATTAAAAGTTAGTTACTATAAATAGGGACTTGTGTTTGCAAAATGATCTCAGTCAATGACTCAAATGCCTAAATGAAATTTTCTTTTCGAGTCTCAAAACATTATTAAAAACGAGAAAAAAAAATTGAAAAAAAAGAGACGTAATTAAGGGCGGGCATGCAATAAACCCATGTGTGTTGAGTCCCACATATCACAACACTGCCTTCATAATGTCATATTTAAATGGAGAAATATTGATGTTTATAATAAAATGAAAAGCAAAGATAACAAAAAAAGAATCTGTTGAAACATGGAATGAATAACGTAACAGTAACGAGCATAGGAAATTTATGGAAAATCTTTTATTTGAGAGCTGGAAACATTTTTAATATTTGTATAAATGAATGTTGTAGCCAAGATGGTTAGGTAGAAATTTTATGGTCGTTCTTTAGTAGTGAAATGAACTCTTGCAATAAAACGAAGTCTTCTGAACTTCATCTTTCATTATCAGTGTGGACTTCGCAGTTCGACATTTAAAATGCTGATATTTTCAGCCATTTGATAGCGCAACGTGCCTCATGTTTGCCAATGAATGTCTTTTAAATTTAGGTTTCAATTTTTTTCTGCACGTGTCTTTAGTTTTAGGCAACCAGCAACCGTCAGTTTTCGATTCGAAGTGTGTGGTCAAGTTTTCGATCCTGTTCTCTATGTAAACACCATGTTAGCTGTGGAAAATCCACACCAGATTAGGATGGCCATTGGTAGCCAATATATCGATAGTATCGTAGGTGAAGTATCGATGACGATTGTATCGTAGGTAAGGTATCGATGACGATATTTATCGATATATTGGCTTCTTCTTCTTTCCATTTTCCTGTTCATGTCTGATGGACATTTAGTGAAATTTACTCATGGAGGTTAGAACGTCCATGGAACTTGTAGAAAGCTCCTCTAGTTCACCCACACAAACTCAAATTCTTTGACAAACTCAGAGTTTTTCATTCGACTCAAGAATTTTGGAAATGTTTGATATATCGGATAGAAAAAAAGCCTCTGGAATTACTCCGCGACCACTCACTGGTGGTGAGTAATCTGTTTGAAAGTTTTGCGAGTTGCGCTTCGAGATTGGATTTAGCACATTTGGGTTTCGAAATTCCTGGTTTTGACCATCACAAGTTGCTATACAATATTATAAAATCTTCATTAACCATTCAAGTGTTTCTGGAGTCGGGATGTATTCCTGGCGACGATCTTGTTTCCCTAACAGTGTTTGTGCACATCTGTTGAATCTTTCAACTTGTTTTCTACTACAAGTTAATTCGAAAATCACATGTGAAACCCAGTTTTGAAGGTCCAATAAGTATAAATCTTGCCTTGGACCTGAAATCTGACATTTTCTCGCTAGATATTAGAGAGTTCCTAAGAGATATGTTCATTCAGATGTGGCCACATCTAAGGCGAGCAACTTTTGGATGCTAACCAAATGTGTCCAGTTTGGCGGAAGTGGTCACACGTACAAGTAACGTCAAGTCACCTTAGCACAACGCGAAATCCATTCCTTCCACTGCTTTTCTGATCTTCCCACCCGTTCAGTTCCCGCCTGTTCATCGCTCAATTTTCTTGATTCAACTTCTGAACATGTCGGGAGTGCTTGATAATTTGTTGCGGTTTTATCTCGAAGGGCTGATGTCACACGACAATTTGTTAGGCGGCAAAAGGCGCTGCATTGTTATCCCGGAGTAAGGTTAAATTCGATTCGTAAAGGTTGTGTCCCGGGAGAGAAATGGACACATGTATGTGGCCGGCTTGAGGCGATGTGTCCGAACACAGCCGACGCGCATGCGCAGTTGAGATAAGTTCAAACTTATGTCCTTAGGAATGTCCCCTTAGAAACTCTCTATTGCTCTCTAATCATCCGGGTAAGGGGAATTACCAGGTGGCCAGTTAGAGCAAAGTAATTTACAACTGACTTGGTGTAGTTCCAAGTTGAGATTTAACATGAGTCACGTTTACAATTATTGGGTCTATTGGTTGTACTCAGTCCTGACTGAGGTCATCGCTTGTGCTTCCAGCGCGGCCAATATTGTGATGGTAAGAGAGAACTCTTGGTGGTTAAATCACCAGTCCCCATCAAAATATTTAATTCAAAATTTAATATTCAATGTTAACTTTCAAGCCTTCCTCCCTACGAAAAATGAAACTATTACCTTCGAATCGAGAACAGCTGTTGCATTCTGCCCTCACTGCAACGAACCTCTATTATAGCGCCTTTTCAGTTTTCTTAATTCTTCTTAAAGTTATTAGTTATTATTAGGTTATTGTTCGAGGTTTTTATTAATGATATCTTCGTTTTTTGTTGATATCTGTCCTGATTAGAGATAGTGCCAAGTACAAAAATTTTACCTCTGTATGGTGCCAGTGTCCTAAGAATATTCCTAGGAGACGTTTTTTGTTTGTGAACGTTGCCTCACTGAAACCGACCAACTTTGTTTTGTGCTTTGATGAAAAATTGTGTTCTTTACGTTAGTTAAGCGTGCTATCATTTATTATTATTGGTGTAGCCACAAAACCATTGTGAGGAGTTGAACCAAGTTTACGTGCATTCGCGCGAACTTACTCTCCAATGTTACCAATGGTATGTATTGTTTTTCTACGTTGGTTTGTCCACTACCCTGACGTGTTTAATGTTTCATGGTTACTTATAACCGGACGTCCTGAAATCAGTATTGACTGCCATTTGTAACTCGGCCAATATCTGTGGAAACCCTTTTACGCACCTAAATTCTGGAATTTAATTAAAACTTCGTTGTCATCAAACTTTGAGTAGTACGGTTCTTCCTCGAGTCATTTTGTATCGCCTTCTGAGATTGTTAAATTAAAATCCAAACGAGTTTGTCACACTCTTTTGGGACTTCCGGTTCAGGACGCCTTTGTATACGTAGTAACCCGTAGATTTCTGTCATGGATACCAAACTGAGACAAATGTAATGCTGGGGGTTTTAAACCATTTCATTAGTTCGTTTTAGAAACCTGTGGTAACTTGTGCATTCATGAAAGCCATATCAGCTGTGAGCAACTGTATTTTCATCATGTCAGTGCAGACTCTAAACGAATCATGATGACGATCGGTTCACGAATTAGTTGATCTAGTTGTGGTGGTTGAACATCCCAAATTATACCGTCCCAACTCACCAAAAATTCGTATATCCTCACCCCAACAATCTCACTGCGTGAGTAGTTATTATACTTATTTTTCTGTCATGTTTACCTGCACTGACTTCGTACGTAGATGCTTACAGCTGACTTACTTTTCAGTGAAAATACACCTGAAATCATTGCATTCCTCGAAACTCATTTTCACGTCTCTTACGCCTAACTAAATGACTGGATGAGTAGAATTTAAGAATTATCTCTTACGACTTAAGGAACATCTAGTCACTTAATTACGCCAAGTGCTATATTAAACTATTGAGCTGAACGATTGACACAAACTGTAACCTTGTAATGTGTCGACCTTCCAAGTTCCTCGCCCATAAATGAAGAAAATTGTTGAGGTAGTGATGAGTACTCGAATACTATTAAAACGTCAACTAGAAAAATTCGACTGAATTTCTTCTTAAGTGTACTTCGTGCTCAAATTCACTCGTAAGATAAATCATTTAGTTCGTACTTACCATTGTTAAGTGATTCGCCTTTGTTAGATACCTTCTCTGTGGAAATGTCTATAAATCGGTATATTCTCCTCCCTAACTAGCCAAGACAATCAGGAAATGAGAGCGTACAAATTGCCATATCTATTACATAACGTTACGTAGCTAAACAAACTTTTCCTGGTTATTAAATTGAATAGTGTATTTTTGTTCTGATTTTTCGCTCAGCGAAGAATTTTTGGCGCCCATATGATGGAGACATCTTTTCCCTGCAATACCTCCGATTGCCATACTGTTATAGGAATTAATGATTTTAAAATGAAGAATGTGATATGATCGGTTACCAAAAGACCATCTCAAGTCATTGTTTTTTGCAATATCGACTTACTAATTCTAATTTTGATATAGAATTTCGTACGGAATTTATATATGTATTATATAAATTTTTAAGAAAAATTGTTAATTCCTAAAGTAGGCTAAAAAAAAAAGAAAAAAAAATTTAAAAATCAGGTAATAAGTTATGGCATGTTAGTAATGTTGTAATGGCTGGTTGAATTTTTGTCGTTGTTCTATTTTGCTACGGACTCTGTAGGACCTAGAACACCCACCGTCAAGTACTCATATAGAAATATTATTTCTTTATTTACATGACGCTCAGAAGTTAAGTTTAAAACAAAATGTATTGATGCTAAGATTTCACCTAGAATTTTATGCAGAGTTGGTTAAGTTCTCGTCGGAATACGAACAGTTCGGTGGGATCATTTAGATTCAATCATACGAGGTATTTCTTTTGTTGTGATTCAATTCGAAATCCTCTTCCCCAAATGTTAATGGCTTCGTAATTTATATTATCGAGACCTTTTAGATGGAAAATTGTAATTTGAAATTGGTTCTTTAGGTGTTATCATTACTCTATGTAGACTAATCAATTTTGACGTCCGCATGTCTCGACGACCTTATCGAATTCCGAACTATTCGTGACATGTTAGTTCTTTTCGCGGGATGATGAGTGAGTTTGGTGGTTACACTTGTATTTGGATGAGAACGTTGTCGAATTTAAATTCATTTTTTAGGGTTTTTGAGAGGATTCTCTGTGGGAGAAACTCTACGGTAACAGTTGCGATCTCAGTCAAGTCCAGATGTTCTTCACTTTGAAGTCTTCCATGTCCCTCCTTGACATCTTATGAGCCTTCTAATAATTTGATTGCCTCTTGTTTTGTCCCAATCCGTCAATTATTGTACAATTCGCTAACGAGAATAAATGCTCATTAAATTAATTGTTCTAACAGAACGCCCTACCAGCGAATGAACCTTTTTTCTCCACTTAAGGCGCTCAGTGCCTTCTAAGTAGTAATCCTGTCAAGTCAATTCGATCGCAACTTCTACCGTATCGTACTCCTACAAATGTAGATAAATGTAAATTGTAAACAAGTGTAACCCATTACATTCCTACTTCATTTGAATTAGATTTTGGACAAATCTTAACTCATTCTATCGAAAATATAATTAATCTTTCCTACCTGAAACAACGTGACGCCTAATGAAAGTGTAGACACGGTTTTACTTGCGAGAATTGTACCCTTCCCCAACCTTTTGTTTTGCTTAACAAAAGAGATTTTGTCGTAGGAAAAGTGGCTTTCTATAAGTTTGTTACCTAGGAGATTGATTAAGTAGACATATTAGGCTGAGTTAATGAAATTTTGAAGATATTTCTAATGATTTGGAATAAACAATGGTTGCTGGTGCGAACATGTTTAGAGCACAGTGCCAATTTATGTGACATTAGTTGTAAGCTTTTATGTAAGTTATTTGTGTTTTATGAATATACTATGATATAACGGATTCTTGATTTTGTTGAACATTCCCTATGTGTAACGTTTTGTTTTATTCACCCAAGGGCGGAACTTAGAATGAACCCCAATAAGAAAATTAGTTGAAGGGCTGCGGAAGACATCGAAACTCGAGTGATAACACGATAAACCGCGGATGCATCATCAAGGTATTTCCCAGTTACCTCAATCTTCAGAATCCACAACATGAGTTTGTACTTTAATAGTGTTAGGCCCAAAAACATTCTCTCCTATGTATAGTATAACGTTTTGTTTTATTTATTCACCCCAAGGGAGGAACTAAGAAATAACCCAATCAGAAAAGTTTGTTGAAGGGTATTATCAAGACATTTGCTACTTACCTCAATCTTCAGAATCGACGGCAACGAGTTGGTAAGTACTTCTATAATAGTGTCAGCCCCCAAAACATTCCCTCCCATGTGTAGTGTAACGTATGAACCCTCATGGTAACCCTTACCCTGGTACAAAGGTATTTGCTGGTTATTACTTTATATTTCATAAGTATGAGCAGGTACTTCTATTTATAACACTGTTGATACTAGTGTATTGATAGTTGAATTATCACGTTTTCTGGAGTTGAACTAACTTCAACATCACGTACTTTTGAACCGATGTTTTCCTACGCTTAAAGATCAATGCATCTTTTCTTACACAGAGTAGGCATTCGTTTTTTGCACACAGATTGCTTTGGCTCTTAATTGAAGAAGGAAGTGATCGAAAACAAAGAGATCTAGAACAACTGGTGTATTTAATATCACAAAACACGTTAACAATGAGATAATTCACTATAATGCATGCACTACACATGTACGGTAGAACACGAATACTACTATTGATTAAACCTTCCATACGTTTGCAAAGGCCAAAATGGAAGGTTGGGCACTAGTTTGGAGCACTCATTTGATGGTGCTCGAAGTTCCAAGAGCAAGGGTCTATTTCAAGGCTATGAAGAAGTACTGGCGAGGAAGGCCAGCTGGAGAGGGCCTTGGCGAACCCCCACTCCTAAATTAAGTGAAAGAGTTTATTTCGAAATTTTGGAGGTTAGTAACGATAACTAATAACTACCTATAGTAACGATAATTACCTATTAAATTACTTTCAGATAAAAACTGTATCATTATACATTTCAGCCTACATGCCAATTTTCAAGTCGATTTTACACCACAGGAATTGATAATTATCCAATTCCTGTGGTGGCAGAGACTTGAAACAGCCTGACTGTGGCCCTGATCATTTTTCCCCTCGGCCCTTCATTTAATCATGTTCTCTTTGAGTCTAATCACAATAAGGACTGAGAGGAGAGGGTGGGGGTCCATGTGATGAGCAATGTGTTGGTGGCGACTTGCATAAACCAAAGCCCATTTGCCGCCATTGTGACTTCTCCTTAAAAATTAGAAATAGGATTGAAATGTCAACTCATCTATTAACATCAACTCAGCTTACTTAGGATGATGTCCTCACAACAAAACCTACGGATTCTTCCTGAAGGCATGTTACTCCACTCCTCCAAGCACAACTAACATTAGAGAGTGCATAATGGTGTGAAAATGAAAAATTCCTTGTACGTCATTTGAGAAATAATGATGACGTCATAACTATTGTGAAACAGCGGCTCGTGCTGCAACAGTTTCGTCAGAGGGATTTTGGTCTTGGGGTGTAGGCAGTACTTCTTCAGGTTAATGTGATTTCAACTGCTGCATCAAACGTGACTTCTATCTTAAACCTCTATTATTTTTCCTTGTCCTGTTCAGTACATGCTTAAAACTATTTTATTACTTATTCAAGCTGAAAATGAACCGGAAGAAAATGGATGACGGTTTCACGCAAGTCACTAGTGGAAATATTCCTTCGGTAGACGTGGCGTTTACACCTAAGTTGACAACAGATTGAAGAAAACTAAATTGCTCTTCTCGAATTTAGAGCAACAAGTGGAAGATTTTCTGTAGAAAACTAGAAATTGCCCTTCACAAATTTAGAGCAACAAGTGGAAAACTTGTTGCCAAAGAATTGGCGCAAAACGTTTAGTCTCAAGAATGTCGGACGAAGAAGACTCTCCTCTTGTGGAGAGACAAATCTTCCACAAGAGGAAGACGGAAAAAGTTGCTGTATTTAGTAGAAACAGCAAAAAATTACCGCACCTTGTGGGAAACTTTGGAGTAAACGCGACTTTAGGAACAGAAACGGGTCAAGTTGACTGTAGTAGAGGTTATTTGTCAATTAACTGTAGTAGAGGTTATTCTATGGATTGATAACCACTGGAAGGTAATGGTAAGGGGGAACAGTCAGCTGCAGGGCGGAGGATTTTCGCATTCCGAAGTTGGCAGAGTAGACAGGACCAGGTTAGCCAACCACGCTCTCAAATAACAAAGACGTAATTTGAGCGGGATTTTTCAAACTCCTGATTTTCCCTCCCTCCTCTAAAATTCAGGGAAATATATTTTTTTTGGTCCGAGTTTCACTGCACTCCTAAGGCACATTCTTTCGGTATAAAAAACCAGTAAAATCCATGCAATAAGTTGTAGCAAAGCTACATTTAAAGAAAAAAAAAAAGCAATCCATAGAAAGATTCAATTTTATAACTCACCAACGTCTTCTTTGTTCTTGACGACTTCTTTTTATTAAAAATTTATTTGAGAAAAAAAGGCAAGGTAATTGTTCTTTCATAAATGATTTGCAAACACTTTATTTATAGTAATATCAACTAAGAATAGAATTTATCAAAGACATCAATACAATAAAATGATTTTGTACTACACAAGATTCACTCTAGTTACTACTCTTCTAAGCTTACTTCTCGCTAGTATCTTCTTGAATTTTTCAATATTTAAAAACCGATCAAAACCTACTCACGAATGCGTTCAAGTAGGCAAATTAATGAAACTTTCGAATAAAAACGGCAAAGATAATTTTTCTTGATTCTTTCTTCATTGACGAGTCTTCGAGTTCTTCTAATATTCTTCTTTCTTCATTTACGAGTGTTCTCGTTCTTCTAATATTCTTCTTTCTTCGTCCGTTTGGCAAGAGGTACATAGTAGGCAGTGTCAAATACTAGGAGGGTTTCCAGTGCAATAAATATAATAAATGACTAAAACTTTCACGGAAGCTAGATATCACATCTCGATGAAAAACCAAGTAAAATGTTATAAGCGCAAACGTTACTTTACATTTGACAATGTAAGAAAACATGTCTAAAAACTCTAAAAAGAAATTTCAAATTCAAAACGCGATTAGATAAGAGAGAATTGAAAGGTGAGAGATTCTGTGACTTGAAGTCTTCGATCTGAAGAGAAAAAACACAATGAGTTTGATAAATGAAGTACAATAATGTTACAAAGTTACCCCGAGTATAAGAGATGTTATGTCATTAAGGCATCTAGTAATATTGCTTAACGATTAGGTAGGTTTTATTAGTGCAGGTTGATGATGTCAAGTCAGTTAGACGCAGGGTCGAAGTTTCGCAAACGAAATTCCCTTTGTAAAGACTTTTAGATATAAAATCCGGTAAATATACTCAGGGATCAGAACATGAAGAGCTGCTTGAATTGTTCGCGCAGGGAAATGAACGTGAACTAAAATTCAAAGTGTCAACTTTTGATTCGCAAGGTCGCAAGTTTTGATAATAATCCAAAAGTTTAAGGGAGATACCCAGCTCAAAGCTTGCGGTCTCCCCCCCAGTGCAAGCAGCTGGGGAGGCCCTCCAGAAAGGGGACTGATACCTTAGTCAAAGGCCTAGGACAGCCGCCGAGTGCCTGTGCTTCCTACAGGTGGAGTCGAGTGTTCTAGCTCACTCTACCAACTATGCAGGTTGGTACCCGAGTTCACGGTCACCCAAGTTTTGATAAGGAGTAAAACGTCGCACCAATTCCATCTTGCAAAATTTGCAATAATATTAAGCTTTAAGTTATTCTCTTTATTTAATAAAGAACGCTGAAGAGAAATTAAACTTTTGCATCATCAACCAACACATTTCCGAAATGCAGAGGCAATAATATAACTAATTCACACTTAAAACTACATAATATCATTTCAAATAATAAAAAATTGCACTCGTATTGATTCGATCTTCAGTTACGTTATGAGCGTGGGAGTATCAGTGAACGAAAAAGTTCCAATTGGCTATGTACAATCCAAAGTAGATCGTTTGGATTTTGAGGTAAATAATTATTCAACAGCTGCATTTTACGATCCGACAAAGTTGAGATCTTTTCGAAAAATTGTGAGGCAGCCCGCTGTAAGAAGCCAACACAAAACTATATTAAAAGCCAATTGAATAATAACAAATCCGGAGGCGTTTCGAAGATTTGGCCTTTTAAATGGGGGTCGTTAATATTTTGGTATTCACGTAACAATTTTGAAAAGGGAAATATTTACACGTTGATTTTGAATTAAAAGGGTTTTTGGGGGGTTTCCCTTCAAGAGAAGTTGAGGACCCAATTATCTTGGGGGTCCGGGCGTGGATAAAACGTCGAGGGTGCAGTCGTTGGACCATTCGTTCAGCAATGGGTACGACATCGGATCTACATGACTCGAGTACTGAGAGCTGTTTAGGAGGCCCCACATGGATTCGTCGAGATCAAGCTCAGTAACGTCGAAACCGAACTGAGAGTCCTCCAACAACCCTGCGGAACCATCCAGACTGAACTTCATCTGATCCTCCGTCTGCGACTCCTTATGACTGGCAGGTTTTTCAAAAACGGACTGAACGCCTCCGTCCGTAAAAGAAGGTTGCCGATTGTCGGGAATCGTAGAACAGCTTTGTTGCCAACTCGGGTCTTTTTTTGGGTTCAGAGATTTAGAGAAGTTCATTGTCCATTCAAAATCGTCAACCGTGCTCACACTGGCGTCTACCGTATCGGGTTTACGTTCTTTTTCAGTTGGCGGCACTGCGGGTTGAGCCACCTGACTGCCCGAGGGTTTCGTAATGTTAGCTATGAACGGTGATACTGCTGCTGATACTACAGGAGGATCTTTCTTCTTGTCATACGACGAATGAACTGGCACGTGTTTAGCTGGATCCCAAAATTCAATTTTGACTTTTTTAAGTACAGGGGGTTCAGGGAAACCAACAGGTTTGCTTCTCTTCTTATTATTCCTTTCACCCTGTTTGGTGGTTTTACGTGACTTTGTATCTGGTGTACCCTGCAACAAAGCCTCCCCCTCATCTTTCAGACATTTTCCGATATTAAGATACCCACCCTTCTCAGCGGAATTCACCCTGGGCAAACTGTTTTTCTTGTGGGATTTCTTACTTGATTTCTTCTTAACCTGAACTTTACGCCTATTCAACATTTTGTATAATTTAGTAACAGAGAGTTTGGAAGGTTGCTTAAAATTAGTGACCTGATAAAATAAGCCTGTTTCTGAGAGAGGCTCTTCACACCGGAGGCGTATCCACAAGTCATCGGCCATGCTTTGGGGGGTCGATATTCCCTGCGAAACCAAGAAACATGATTCAAATTTGAAGGATAGCGACGCATGTTGAAGTGGACCCTCCCATTGTAGATTCGTTTCTGCGTGGGTAATTGCTGCAAAGTTGAATCTATCCTGGAGTCCCAGTTACCAAATGTCTACCGCATTGACATATATACTCAACAACAGCTACTACAGGAAAAGTACACAAGACAACTACGAGTACCATAAATTGCTTTAAAAGTACAACATGATATTAGCAGATTATGACGCCATTGATCCTGGGCGCAAAATCACCCTGCTGAGGGCCATCAGTACTCTTAAATTCTAAACATTAAAGTTTTTGCCCCGATGGGTAAAAAATTAGTTTGGGTCTCCCAGATGACATTAACTTTGTCTCTTTTCAATCTCAATCGGCTTTTACTATCAGATTTACTCAAGTAGCAAGAATATTATTTACCTCAGCAGAACCATTTAGCAACGGTGCAGGTTCCTGGGGAGTTTTCAGGCTCGAGGGATTCATCAGTAGTGGTTTACATCTTATGTTCGGGAACATACTGTGGTGGTTGGCGGCTCGAGAAGTGGCGTTCAACAGTATCTGAAGAGGAAATACCAATGAAGTTGATATGTTCAAATAATTTCACCAGCGATACTAACGGCATTCAAGTTTGAGAGGTCTGGCGACCTCTGAGATACTATGGAGGGAGTGTCCTATACAGTAAAAGGATGTGAAGGGTTTGACGTTAATGTTGACATTGGGAAATCTGTTATGAAAAATTAGGGTGGAAGTCTCACAATAGACATTCACACTTGAAGAGTTGAATTAAAATTAATTAAACTGCTTTATGGGGAAACTGATGGAAATGATGCTCTTTAAACGACGAGGACTTGACTTACTTTCACACTTTCGACGACATCAAACTTCTTCTTGAGGAAGAAGTCCGTTATATTCTTGATCTCCTTGGAAGGCTTAGGGAAGATTTTCGGGAGAGCTCTCCGCCGCTCCCGGAAGTCCGGGGGAGGACGAAGGCGGGCTGCTGCCTGCTTGACGATTGCCTCCTTCTCATTGTCTTTTGCAATGTATTCCCACAGCTTGTATATGAGGACGTAGCGCATATACATCAAATCGTCGATTTGACGACTCGCCGCTCGTTTCACGACGTACCTAAAACAATAGGGAGCCGTTTTAGTGATAGGTATTGGTATGATTTGAATAAAATATACAACGGACTACATCCGAACTTGTGTAGGCATGTACAGTGACAAGATCGCAATGACATCTAACGATGATATCGTGGTACACATTCAAAACCAAGAGCGTTTGTCTAGAGTAGGGGCTGCAACAATATAATAAAGTAGTGGAGGTTTTTGTTGACTAGGAAACAGTAGAGTATTTTGCGAGTGAGATTGGCCAACACTAGTCGTTGTTATCATGTGGGGTCAAAGAAAAATTCTCTATGGGCGATTCCAATGGTTCATTATCGAAGATAATAAACCATAAATGGCACAGCAACCTAGGGAACACAAATAACCCAGGATACCCAAAGTTCAAAGTTTTATTCATGATATTTCCATGGCTCCTGCGTACTTACCTGTATATTGTAGCGTAAATCCTGTGATACATCTCATTCGAAGGATCTTCTCGGGAAGGTGGCCTCAATTTTAGTACTGTGTCCAAAATGTCACCTTCTGAATTGCCTGAAAATTAAAATCGTTCTTGAGATATCACACGAAATGTTGGCACCACTCGAAGAAAATTAACAATAGAATAACATTGTTATCCACCTATTTTTCGATAATCTGTGCTGTCTTGCCATATCACAAAACAATGGAGAAATGTCGTGTTTTGTGGGGGTGAAATTTGTTGTAAGACCTCAACATTTTGATCATCAAATCCAATCAGCGAAATTTCCACCTACATTTGATAGAGTCGAGCGGACAATGCAATAGTGCACTAATCAGCCTGGTTCAACACCAATGTAGAGGAGATATCGGACTGCAGCCAAATTTCGAAATTTCATTACTCGACGCCCTTCTTCACCAACCTGTACTATGAATATTTAAATAAATGCACGTAACTAAACTATTACGAGAGAATTAACAGATTCATCAATCTTACACAACATGGTGTACAGTGAGGTTACGATCTTGCTCATTAGCTCGTCCATTTTCTTTTGATAATGATCTTTTCGCTCCGATTTCTTCTTTTTCTCAGGCGCCAACGACCCGGAGCAACTAAACCACAAAAAGAGGGCGAAGTTAGGAAAAATAATTGAAGTCACTCATTACATCAATTTTAAACTGATTCAAACGATTTAGTAACAGAAAATGTAGGTTTAGGAAACTCACGTTATGATTTCCAAGTCAATGTAAATTGCCAAGAGATCGGACATTGCAGAGAGGTAATTGACATTACTTTGAGGCTGTAACAAAAAAAAGTTGCGGTTTGAAAAACTCCGACCGTCCCATGATAACATTTAATTTTCGTCAAAAACATTGAAACAACAAGAACATCATAAAAAGCTAACCGAACAGGGTAGATGCCTGGCAATAGTAGGTAGAGCTGAATTTGAACTATTTGTTCAACAACAAAAGCATGACATAAGGCCTGTTACACTACAGTAGTGCCATAAAGCCTGTAGTGTAGGATTTCGGATGCATGTTTCGAATTACTGTTGTGTCGTTTGTTGTTAACACAAAGGTGAAATGCAAACAATTTGACGAAACAATTAACAAAATGTAAACAAACTTACTTCCGACATTTCTTTGTATATAGTGTTGAAAAACATGAGCCGCTCTTTAATTCTATACTTGTTTTTCACGTTGTCTTTTTTTACAGTATCCGTTAGCTTATCAGGATCTTTGTCTTGTGTTTTCAGTTCACTGAAATGAAAACAAAAATACCAATTTGAGATACGAGGAGTAGGTACCTGACATAAATCTACAATGTAGGTAGTTATAACAGGCTGCCCCAATTAACTAGACGATTTTCAATGGACTCTATAAATATCCGAGTTAAGGCACCAATATCGGTTCTTTCCGAAATCTTTGTCGTTGTGCCAATACACAAGAGTAACGGTGGCTCCTTTCGCAGGTAAGCTCGAAGGGACGAACACATTCTAAACGGCTAATCCCTCATCAATCAATGTAGTTCTGCAGGTATCCGATCCCTTATGGCGACACTTCGACGGATTTCGATGAACTGCTGATTGGAGGGCAAACGTCCCATGTTCCAGTATAAAAAGAACTTCAATAAATGCTCAGGGGATGAATTAGTTGACAAATTAACTAAAAATTAAGTCGTTAGTATTCCGGAAAGCAACAAACCTGAGAAATGACGAAACCAGATTTATGAGGTCTTGCATGGAAGCACATCCGTAGTTCATTTTCACCAAGTTCACAAGGTGGACTTTCTCCATTTTAATTGTATTGAGTAGTCCCAATAGAACTTCAGTTATAGATTCGCTGATAATGCTAGAAATGAAATAAATAATCTAAATAAAACACAACCTACGCCTCCATATTTCATCACTGTCCATTGATCTAAGGACTTGAAATTCCATCGCGACATCACAAAAGTAATTCATAAATTACATTGGGCTTATGTTCGCTAGACTCGACAGTTTTGGCGAAGGTCTTCAGGAATTTTCTGAGGTAGTGGATAAATCAAAACGGACAGACGAGGTCCTTCGCACACCCAAATCATAAATAGTTTTACATAACCACGAATGTTATTACCAGAGTTTTTGTACGTATGGTTGTCTTGAGCGTTTATGAAATTTACAGAAAAGAAGAATTAAATTTAAAAAAAAAAAAAAAAGGTACCTCAAAATGAAGGCTACGTTCTTCAGACGTCAGGAAGGAGAGAAATCAAGACGGTAGGTGAAGAATCACATCATTCACAAGGCTAAGCACAATTGAAAAAGCACTCACGAAAACTGGGGTGATAATGGAAGAAATAGAAAAATGAATTAACACCTCAAAATGAAGTAGAAACGCAAAAAAGAAGACAACACTACTAATCTAGAACAGCGAAGCAAAAGCAATGCAACTGACGTCCATTTTTATTTAAATTCATTTTCGAATTTCCACTTTTACATGGATACTAAAATAGACAGTTATTTTTTTCGGTATCTCTACTTTATGTGTTCAGCGTATGGAACTTTTTCATTTGAGTTATCCCTCGTTGTATGTTTGCTGTCATGGAAGAAGGAGCATTCATTCTTCCAGAGTTTGCTGTTCATAGACAAGTTGTGCGGGACTGCATAAGCAAGTGTTAACAAACTGGCCTCTCCCATCTTATAGTATCCACTACCATATAGTATCCACTAATTGCAGATTGCATCGAAAGTCGCGATACTTCCTTATTATAGAGTTTAATTTTAGCTTTTCGTTTGAATACTACTACCATTTCAGTGAATGTACATTTACGACCGGGTCGTTCAATATTACGGCTTGACATGAACAGTCGGGCGCGGGGTGTGAGCGTTGAAGATGTCTAGATTTTCGCCATTACTTCGATACACGCTGTACTCGGTCGGTGGTGGTACGGCTCTCTACGTCTTTATATCCCCTTCATCAGAGATTCCTGCGAAAGACCCCAATAGAAATGACTCACAGCGCTACTTGGTACTGGAACACATGAAAAAAACCGCAGAATCCAATCAATCGCGTTTTAACAAGCCATTGGAAATCATTACGGCGACAGACGGTGAGTGATAGTAGTTGAAGGACCTTCAGTCTAGGCCTTAGAACGTTGTAGTTTTCCTTCGAAGAATTGGACAGAAATATCAAAAAACAACCTTGCCATAAATTTATGATGATTCACATTCCGGACACGATTTTGAAACGTAAAGATCAAAGGCAAGAGGAGTTGCAGAAGAAGCAGGACAGCCAGCCTTCACAGGCTGAGGTGTTTAGAGATACTTTCAGGGAGAAAGAGTTGGAAATTGAAATTCTTATGTCATCAGTTGAAAAAACCCCGGATAAATTGGATTTGGCAGATATATTTGATAAGATATCGAAGAGTATCAATCAATTGACCAAGTATTTAGCTTCATCGTCAATATTCCTTATCGCTTACGATGTCAAAATAAGTAAAAGCTCTATTCAAACGTTAACTGATCGAGCTCTTGAACTGGAAAACAAGTATTTGCCTCGAAAAAAGTTCACGTTCAAGAATCGCAGAGATATGAAGCCTGTCAGTGACAAAAAGACAGAAATTAAACGGAATGTGGAGACTGAGATGATTGATGCTAACTCAAACGCTTTTACAGTCCATGATAAGACTGATGCCACGGTGTTGATAGATCACGGGGATATAAGAAATATGGATGTGACATTGTCGAGATTGGTGAACTGTTTGGTTGTCATCCACGGGTCACCCAATACTCTCCACCTGATAAATTTGGAGGGATGCAGAGTTGTTTGCGGTCCGGTGACGACATCAGTTTTGGTTGAGCACAGCGTCAATAGTGTATTTGCGTTTCCTTGTCAACAACTGAGGATCCACAACACCAAATCATCCGATTTCCACATCCACGTTACAACAAGAGCAATCATCGAAGACACTACAGGAGTGAGGTTCGGCCCGTATCGTTACTCCTACGCCGGACTAGACAACCACTACGACGAATCAGGTCTTGATCGGAACAAGAACAATTGGGACGATGTGGACGATTTCAACTGGCTTGTCAACAATAAACATTCTCCGAATTGGTCGAAGATACCCCTTAACGAACAGGAATCGTTTGTAGAGGAAATGAGCCATCGCCTGAAGACATAAATCACCTATTAAACTGTTACACCTAATTACCTATTGAGCATTTCATTTTTGGATTAATCTTCAGTTGCTACCAATCTTTCGTTTCTTCAAAATTTCCGTTGAAGCTAAGGATTATTATCTTAAATGTACACTTGAGCTAGGTTCACATGGTTATAATCGGCACTCAGGATCCCGTAAGCTGAATCGTAACATTTTGCATTAAATGGCACGTCAGGTATGTTATCAAATCAGTTCATACACATAGGAAACTTGGCCGCTGAAATCAGTTTACACTATGGTGCTCTTGTGACACTACAGAAATGTGGAGCTGGGATCCGTGGCCCGATGTCCTTCTTTTTATTGAATACCAGATCACGTTTGCACTGCACCAATTATAATGTCCACGTCTTATTTTATTTTGAGAAATACGTTTTTGCAAAATGAAAGAAGAAATCTGTATAAAATGATCCAGTGTGAGGTGAGCGCAAATCGGACTCAGCATCCACAGGTCAGTAGGATTGAAAAAGGATTAATATACCATGTAAACCTAGCTCTCAGATTGCTGTTGAATACAGGTAGCCTTGATAAGGCCTTGTACATTCTCTGAAGATGCCATGAAACACATCAACAGTACGATAAATTACTTATAATACGAAGCTACGAGCTGAAAACTCGTTTCAAGTTGTTGGTACATTTACTTGTAATTGGATTAGTCTGATTTGACCATTATTGGCTGAGCAGTAACTGTCCTGGAGTACGTCATGTGGTCCCAGCTGATATATCTAATAGGTGCCTATCTGCTGTATTGAACAAGTACTCTGACTCGTTGTATTGGAGGTTTTGTCTCCACAGCAATACCAGAATACTCCATTGCTAAGAAAAATTCATTTGAGCTAATTAATATCATTTTTATTAGTCTTTGAAGCCAAGTTCGGATGTTCTTGTCATTCGTAGCACTAGTCATGACAATATTTTAGAGTCTTGCTATGAACACCATCGATGTCACCCATGAGCTGAAAGCTTTCATCGATCCACTAATAATTAGTAGATATTATTGTAGTTTACATTTCGGCTGAATTTCGATCGAACTACTTACACTTGTAAGTGTCTTGTCACTTACATAACATCCGCTTGTTACAACTTGCTGAGGGCATAGTCCATGGTTCTACTACCCATGAAATGCACTGCTTGCAAAATCCAATGTTTACAGTCTGTTATTACTAGCTTGCCAATTGTTCTACAAAGAAGTTGAAAATTGTTAAAAATACCAGCATTTTGAGTATTTAATTAATTGAGACTAATTGAATAGGTGTGTCGAGTAACTCAGAAGATTAATTGTTATCCGCAAAATGTATTGCCTGTACAGAGATTAACACAAAAGCACGTACTAATGTAGTAGGTACGTTTGAGGTACCGTGTAATTATGAAATTTTGATAAATAAATTTTAATTTAGTATCATCAGTCTTATTTATGATTAGATACCCATTCTTGTAATCTGTGAACCCTGACAGACTTCTACAGTTGGATTCGTGGGCACAAGGAACGTTAATAGCAATTCGGAAAGGGGTCTTTTGGAGTTGATCTGAAAAAAAATCCTTGAGGAGCAATCAGGAGTGCTGTACTGTGCACCAACTGAGTCCGTCATGAAATGAGAACTCCGATGGAGGGAGGTTCGGTTCGGACTTACAAACCCTGTTGAATGACTGTTCCTATCACTAGCAAGTGAAGTAGTTGCCAACCTGTTACAATATGACACACGATTTTTCAAACACAAACTATTAGGTTCAATTCGCGAGGTGAATCTATGTAAACAAACTTTTGGCCCATTTAATAGGAGTTGACACACGGGCGCTTGCCCCCTCACCTCTTCATCACTGCCCCAGTCAGTTTGGAGACACGCACGTCCTATAAAATAATCCACACCTCTCTTCTGGAAATACAGAACTCTCCACTTCGAAGTATTTTTTTTCTAGTCTGTCCAAGGCCAGAATTGTATAAAAACACACGAGACATCCTGTAAAACCTATTGCTTCAACATTCATATTTACTGTCTTTATTCATATCTTATTCAATAGTTGGGACTCTGACGATCCTACCCTACCCGATATGAACCCTCCACTCTAAACAGCTCCCACAACTTTCCCAAGGTAATTCTCACTATGGAACAACCACATAATTTTGATAAGTAGATAATAGTCATTAGTAAGTAATATAAGAAATAAGTAATAGATATTAGTAAGGTGTGCAAGCAAGCCAAGTTTCTATACCAATGGTCATTCCACCTGTGTATTCCTCCTCTGTAGCCCTGAAGATGCAATACATTTATTGCGAAACGTCGGCCTAGAAAAATTGGTTTACTTGGACCAAACCTCGATACTCCCAACATCAATCCTGTAAAAGTTCTGATATCAGCTCACTCATGGCGTGAAACATCCCATTCCTGGACCACTAAGGTGAACCAAAAACTTTCTTTGGGTGGTTAGGGATTTAGCACGAATGCACCGTCCCAAATAAAAGGCACACCTCCACCCCTTCATGTGTGAATCACACTCATCGGTACGACGACGCGTCTGCTTGACACCTATTCTTAGTGAATATACATCAATGTAGCAACAGTTGAGCCCAAAAACTCTTCTAGAATGCCCCATATACTAGACGCTCCCCCGTCGGGCGCCCGATCATTTACCTCACAGACACCTCGTTTAATTACACTCAAATTCAACTTTTTTATTCTACACCCAATATCCAGTGGTGAAGAAAACAAGGTACATAGGTGTAACTCAAGTTAATTTATTCGTCATACAACAAAAAGTAGTAATAATTACCTGTAGGCCTTTGGCTTCAAATATAATAAACTATACAACTGATAAAATTAGTTATGAAACAATAGATGGGTCTAAATAATTATCAAACAAAAAAATATAATACAGGCATTATTGATTATAAGGCGGACAATTGAGAAATAGAATTGTCAAGGAGGAAGACAACAATCTCAGTATCAACTTGGTGGTGTTCATGAGAAATTTGAGGTAAACAATCCATGTACAAAACGTTGGTTCATTTGAGCAACCACAAGACTCAAAATGGACAGTAATGAGTAAATGAGGCTGGTTCAAATGTTGGATTTATGTGTTTCCTACCTCAATTTACAAGATGGTGAGGTGTCTTCCTCCTTGACGAAAACAACGTTTAACGGAAAATTGAAAACATAACAAAAATAAAGACGATTCCCAAACTGTTTCACCGACTAATACAGAAACAATCTTTCACACACAAAATCTTCTAGTCAACGAAGTCTTGAAAACCCTCGACTTAATGGAGGGTTTTTGAACCAAAAATACGTTAAATATGAACTTATGCGACGTAAAACTTCAAAAACAATTAATTGAAAAGCTCGAGAGAAAAACTTTAGTCAGTCCAGTTGTAACACGAACGAATTAGTGGATCGATCTTGTAATGGCTGATGAATGAATCACAAACCAGCATCTCACAGGCTCGATTAGTGGTACAAACCTAAATCACGTTTTCTCCTTTTTTAAACCAAATTCAGCTACCAACAAGGAGTTTTTGCCTCGGCTTACCAATTGTTAATAACACGTAGCTCTCACTTGACAAAAGGCTGGATATTTTAACAGATCACAAAACAAGAACACAACAAACGCGGGATCAACTCTACAATAAACAGTAATTCCGTATTGCTTGGCGATAACGAGATGGTTGATGGAGACCTGTAGGGGTTTGAATCGATATAATCAGGAGCTCATCCAGAAGAAATCAGTTAAATACAAGATGAGAATCAGTAGCTTTACAGAGATCTGTCCGAACCTTGGGCTATCGCTTTTTGAATGCCCTGTTGGCGCACAAAGAACTATGAATGATGTTGGGACGTTGATATGGTCGAACGAGTCTCTGTGCCCAAGGTAGAAACACCACTATTCATAGCGAAGAATTACCACAATCTGAGGGAGTAGGTACCCACATTTATAATAACACTTTGAAGCTGTCATTTTTCATCGTAAATTGTGAGAAATCCCATACATTCCCACTCAACCACCTGTCACCAGCAGACTTTCAAAAGACACTAATGCACTGAACAAACTAGCAAGAAATATAAAATAGTTCCAACATATGTACTAATAATTGTTATTACATTCAAAGAAACGTTGTGCGTACTTTTTTTTCAGCTCAAGTTAACCACAAAGATTTCAAAATATGGGTAAAATACAAAGGTGCCTATTCATGAGCAACACTACGATCAGAGCACACTAAAACATTCAAACCAGTAAGATGAATATAACAGTCAGTGGAGATCAGATACCTCGATAATAAACAACGGCGTACACTTCGTGTTTGTTCCAGGAGGCGACCCTGAGCAAAACTACTTCAAGCAAGTTTTTTGTTGCATAGTGACTCACTTGAACAAGGTTGGAATACTGGAACGAACCTTCTAGTAATAACACCAAATACAATTCAACAGAATAGAAAACAGGGGTGACATCACACTAACTTCAATGAAAATTAAGGAAAACTACAAACTCGCAGTCTAACCTGGTTATGTATATTAGAATGAAATTGAACACGAATGAGTCTTCCATCGACCGGGTAGAATGAAGTAGACAATCATATAAGCAAAATACACACCTTTCACAAGCCCAAATTCTTTCCTTCATCTTATTGCACTTGAAATTTTTGAAACTAGTTCAATCTACACCAATGTTGGCTTGATAAAGTGATAATTTTTACATTGAATAAAATTTCATTCTGAATCATACACACGAACAATATAACATTGTCTATGACAATAAACTCTCTGGTTGTGCAATAAAAATTCATAAATTCAACAATACAGTATGCAATTAGCAGTCATTCCAACAATTTTTTGAAACGTACTCAGTTTCCATTCAATGTTGATGCTAGTTGTAAAATCTGCGAATTAGTACAGTTCAGTTTAGCCTTCATTCCAATACTTGAACCATCTTTCCATTGGGAATCCTTAAGAAGTAAGTCAATTTGAAATTTGCAAATCATTGATTTTCCGCCATGTTAATAATACCTATACCAATTTTTAATATGTTTATAAATTCATGTTAAAATAATATACAACCTCTGAATTATAGCAGCAGGTATGTACAGGTACGGGTGGTACGGGGTTAACAGGAGGCGGAGGGGCGTTATGCTATTCCTCCCACTCGTCTTCCTCCTCTTCATCTTCGTCTTCGGATTCGTCCGAGTCAGGGTTGATGGCCTTTGATCTTTCAAGGAGAGCCCGGGCGAGAGCGCCGGCGAGGCCTTTCGACTCGGAGGCGGGAGCGCTGTTAGAACTTTGTTGGATCTGTAAAACGGTATGATGTGAATAACTTTGCTGATAAAGCAGTGGCGTCTCTTCAGAGTAGGCAAGGTAGGCACCGCCTACCCTGAAAAAAGAGACTAAAATGCCGATTTTTGTAGGTTTATTTTTCCCTGCAGAATGAATTCCTATTTTTGTCCACAATTATTGTGCTTGGAAAAGCTAGATTGCCAACTAAGTAATCAGTGACTTGGCACAACTCTCAGCGAGATAGGGTGTGAAAAGAAATCAAACGAGCCCACCAGAACTGAACCTTCATGCCAACCTCCGATAGGCATAGACAGAAGAGACGATAGGCATAGACAGAAGAGACGATAGGCATAGACAGAAGAGACGATAGGCATAGAGAGAAGAGATGGAGGGAAAAGGGGAGGATAGGCGACACCCCCGTCACCCCTCGAATCGCCTGATTTGACCTTGAAATGGGGTTTGTGAAACAGAAGGGGGTATTTTTTACTTGTTCAATTACGTTTTCATTTTTAGTTTATCAAGTGTCTTGCGTTATGTAGGTAGATCGTATTTTGTCACTTCGTTGGTTATTTCCGTTCATTGGTTTCTCGGTGTTGGTGTTGTATTGATTGTGTTGTGATAATGACTACGCCAACTTCAGACGATGGAGTATTGATGCTTCTCGACTCTCCTTTTCCACCCTTGATGCTGATAAACGGGTGATTCTCCAGAATCAGGTAAGAAGAAAGGACAAACTTTCATCTGTTTATCCTCCAAGTCTACCAAGATTCTAATCATCTGTGGTTGTGCGCTCAAGTCCTGGGTACCTACTGGTTTTCTTTTCGTCACAATATCAGTTTTAGGAACGCGTTGAGGAAACTTGCCAAGAGCTGCTGGAATTATTTTCTTTCCTTCTGCCGAAAGAAAAGAGGCCTTAGGAATAAATAATCCTTAGACCTATACTATAAACAAATGGGTTACCTATTTTTATATTAGACAATCGAGGGATGCAACGCATCGCCTACCCACCCCATCCTGGCACTGTGAAGAAGCACACCCCTGAATGCTGAGGAAGAATGCAGAACAGAGCCCGAGGACATTGCTGTACAGCTTTTAGCGCTGAGGTATGCTAATAACAGCTAATATTGGGTATGAAAACTTGAATGTATGTATTGAACTTACAAATAGCTTCTCACGAGGACTAACATTTTTAAAATATACTCTGTTTAACAAATTTAACCCCATTAATGCACTTGAAAATGATTGGTGAACGGTATCTTGGGGGTTATCCATAATAACTCGGATTTTGACATTTTCATGTTTTTACTCTGATGATTTTCTTTTACAAAAATTGCGTTGCTACGGAAAAACGTTCACCACTTTTTGGAAAGCTTTCGATTTATGTGAAAAATGTACACATCTCACGCTACTAATTCCCCCCTCCCAGTGTTTCACTCATGCACGAGCGTCATGGTTTACGAGTAGGTTGAGATGGTGTCCAAGGATTCCTCGAAAGCCTTCGATAAACTTCCCCACGATGTTACGTCCTTTCTGATAAGGAGCTTTAGTCTCATTTTTGGTTGGTAGGAACTACTTGATCTGTAGTTGGGTTATCCGCACGATTCAGTGAACAGAAGTTTCACAATATATTTACTAATTTTCCAAGTCAGCTCTAACGAAGGAATTTTCTTGGATGTATATAAATTGTCTAATACAAACCGGATTGAAACCTTGAAGATAATGACAAAACACTTCTCTATTACCTTACATTTCCGTTACGTAGGATGACATGTTGCACCAAAAAGGTATGGGTATGAATTTATACACGCTATAATAAGAGTAAAGCGTCCAATTAATGAGAAAACTAGATGAACAGATAGAAAATACTTATAACTCACTTGGGACACAGGTTTTAGTTCCACTCCTTGCCGAATTTGAGTCAATAGATCACCACGGGAATCAACGGTTTTCTTTGGTTCATTATCCGTATTGCTGACGGGCTGCAAACAACAACAGTAAATAGTATGAGTATTGAGGAACAGGATACAATACAGTTTTAGACAATTTGACAAAAACGTAGCGTCCATACCCGAAGTTGAGGACCATTTCGAATGGCCTCCATGAGAGCTGAACGGGGGTCATCAGGCGGGGCTGAAGGCGGCGCAGCAGGAGGTGCCATCGGATTATCAAGAGGTACCGGAGGCGGAGGAGGAGGCATCGGAGCACCAGGTGCAGGAGGCGGGGGCGGAGGTTTGAATTCACTTTGTTCTAACGGGGCTTTGGGACTTGCTGAAATAGTAGATTTCCATATTAAAAATCATACAAGTGAAATCAGTTAGAAATGAAATAGACGTATGCATCTCCTAGTCGTGATTACAGCAATCCACATGCTAACTGGCGATCAACGGAGCAGTACAAAGTGCCCCTACTGATTACATCTGAAGTGGCCGTTATCTGCGCAGAAGGTACGAGTAGAGCCAGATAATGAGAAAATGTAGTCCACAATCCATAGCCATGCACGTGAAGCCATAATAACACCTTTCATATTAAAATTCGCTTGACACGTTCATGTGAAAGAGTACGACATCGTGTAATTATGGTGATACGCGTCCCAGCCGATCAGTTCTTGCACCAAGAAAGTTCTAGAACTCATTCTCGCTTCGCTCTGTTGCAAATACCTTTAGAAATAGTTTGAGTGGTTGAAACACGTCATGTGGACCCCTCTGCTGTAAAACGCTCAATGCTGTATGAATACTCCAGTCAACACTTGCAGTACTTACGAGGGAGGCTCCTTGGAGGTAAAGTCCTGATGGGCGGCGGAGGCGGTGGCGGAATGGCAGGAGGCGCCCTCGTAGGCGGCGGAGGCGGTGCTTTGGCTCTAGACGGCACGGGAGGAGCGACATCCAAAGCCCCAGCCACTGCCTCCATACCTCCGTTCTTCTGGATGAAGTCGTAAATGAAGTCTCTCGTGTCTTTGTCCCTTAAATGGCTCTCGGACACACCAGCCTAAAGATAATACATACTAGTTATAGGATCAATATTACTACTATTAATATTACTACGATTATTTTACTATTATTAAGACCCACAATAAATACGTTTACTTTGATAACTGCAGCTCAATTCCAATATTTGGACATAGCCGCATGGAAACATCCCCTCGGCATGGTAGAATTGGGGAAGTATTTCCGAGTTGTAGATTTGGCACCTACTAAGCCAACGAAGGAAGGACCATGTACTTTAAACATCATTACCAGTGATTACCATAGAACTGATGCTAATTGATAGGGCCTAATCTTCTTTTTTGCCATTTTGAGAAAATTTATCTCACTTTGATTGGCTGTATCTCGATTAATATTAGGTTTAGGGGAAACGTTTAAATATACTCACATACTAAATTGTAGCAAATTTGATGTTCTACGACTTTGAAATCAAACATTTTGATCGAACACCGTTTAGTTTAGAAGTTATGAGTGAAAACACTAAAAACGTCCGAAAATGTTGAGGCTTTTCGGCCCTTACGAAGTTAGCACAGGTTCCTCGAGTTGAAAAACTTGTCCGGAGTCATCCCGAACCACCCTTTATCTATGCCCTTTTATAAATGACAGATTTTCAAACGGCCAACGAAAATACCAATGAAGATTACTTTGTTTTTGTTATTGTAATGGACTAGTTTTATTTGAAAAACAGTGAGAAATAAATTGATAAAACCTATTGATTCTTCGCAATTTTCTTTTGAATTAACATGCAAAATTATTTACTTCGTTACCAAAACTGATTTTCAACAAGAACTTATCGATTGTGCTGTTATCGCACTAGCTCCTCTGACCGAATACTAGGCATTAAAACTAATTGTTAGCTACCTATCCAATTTAAAGCCGGCGAAAATGGATAACATTGAACAACTCCACCAACTTTGTAGGTACAGGGATATAAGTTGTGGCTCACCGTTATCAAGAACTCCTTCAGTTGAGGATCTTCACGTTTGACCAAATCAAACCCTTTGTTGGGATCCCACCCCACATGGGATATGTGTTTGAAATTTTCTGGCAGACCGATATCCGCTTTTGTCAGCCGCTTCTTCCCTTCTTTCTTCCCAGCTCCTCGAGCTTTATTGTTGATCATATTGTTGGCGGTGGGAGCGATTGAATTGATCTCCGGGCCTTGAATGGTACGGACTGTTCCGTAGTTGTTGTTGTGACTACGATTGCGTTTATCTGAGAAACATTGACAAATTACAATGAAATGAATGAATGAATACTATCTGAATAATGGTGGGCAGGTAGAAGGGTGCTTACCAATTCGTCTTTGTTTTTTCGTTTCTAGTTTTTGGAGGAGAGTATTACGCAAGAAAACCCCTTCATCTTCGTCAGCAAAGTTGAACGCAGTGATACAGTCCTAAATTGAGTAAGAGTAAGAATGAAAACTACCACTGATATTTACAACTGGAATTTACAATTTACAACTGAGAATTTCATCTGAGATTTGTATCATCAAGGAACTGGTTGTGTAATCGAGATAAAACGATTATTTAGAATTAATGTATGATTCGGCATCAGAACACCTTACCTCAGCCTCAAAAGTATGAAGGAATGACGTAGGGGCCAAGTAGTTCATGTTGTTGTAGATTTCGTGCTCCCAAATCATTTGTTTCTTGACGAGACAGAAAAGCCGGAAGAAATATGACCTCCTTGAGTTGTCTTTGACTAGGCAAAGCACTCCAACATCCTTATAATACCACTTATCACTGTCTCGGCTTCCAGTTGTGTATAGTTCGACAACCGTTGTAGCCAGTGTCTGTGAAAATCATAGAGGGACATGAGCATTTGAGGACATGAGAGGCAGTTAGGTATCACAATTTACTTGTCATCAGTACCTGACATCTCGGGCCCAACAAGGAGAACACTAGGTCATTTTCATCCGACGAAAGCAGTGTGGAACTCTTGTACTCGGGCATCGTCAACTTCATTCTGCAACAGTAGCCCGCAAATATAGTGGCATACGGAACAATTTTCTCCCCATTCATTCAAAATTTGTATTTAATACACAACCCAAGGATGTTTACCATAAAGGTAACTTGCCACCGATGTGTGATAATTCTATTCAATCTATACAACTAAAATGTACATTTCGTTGTGACGTTTAGTTTAAAATGCGTATTTAGTTCTTTCCAAGCCTTATTGAGCTTATTCCTTAATTAGCACTTATTCCAATGGAGACTCATCACATTGCGACAATTCTGAATACAGTAGGTAACTGCCTTTTGTTTTTATAAGAATGATACCTAAATATATCATTCAAACTAAAATGTACTGAATGACCAATGTAGCAAACGTTTGAATCACTAAACAATCATTTGAAATGGTGAGAGTGCTTTCATCGTATTGAACTATGTCACAAGATAAGTTGAGATTGTCATAATTTTTGATAAGCTGAAGGGGAGTAAGTACGTCCCTTTCCAAATTAATGAAGGTTTCCTACCCTGGTTATGATACGGATTGAAATTGTTTGGAAAGTAGAAATCAAAACGAATTTTCGAAGGTGAAAGCTGCGTAGAGGACGAATAGGAGCCTCCTTAGGAGGTGTTTTGTACAATTCAATATAAACACTGCCGTTATCAATACCAATATGGCGACCCCATTGCTTTGATTGCCGTTCAAGTATAATATACTTATATTATATGTCAATGAATGTAGCTAGACATTTAGCTAAACACATACTTAGCACATCAATCCATCGGTCTCAACTTATTATAAATTAGAAGAACCCCCACTCACCTATGATAAAACCAAGAAGCAAGATGAGTTAGAAGTGAAGCATCGCAGTCACGACTTTCAGGTGAAATTGGTCGACCAGCTTTGGAATATGAGAAAACAACGAACTAACCTTTTATCAAATTGATAGTTTCAATGGATCTCGTCGAGGACTCCCGAAAAAGACACGTCCGAGACAATTTGAACGAAATGAGTCACTGTAAAAAAATTCTCATTTACTATAATATAGACAGCCACACAAGGTATTTTAGATGATTACAAATCAATGAGTACTTGAATGGATGGATGCTCTCATTTAAATGCCAATCTTTCTTCCATGGTGGTAGGCGTTGGCTGTGGGTTGGGCCGTTGTGCAGTGGAGGAAGTTTTTCGTTCGTGGTAATAGAGATCTAATATATGGCTTATTCGCTAATCACCTAAGTTCTTTTCAACAAAATGAATAAAATCTCCAATCGGGTAATAGAGATCTAATAGATGGCTTATTCGCTAATCACCTAAGTTCTTTTCAACAAAATGAATAAAATCTCCAATCGGATTGCCATAATTATGAACACGTCTTGATCGATAACAGCTTCTGGTGCCACCACGAATTTCCTGGTTCAATTCATATGGAACTATAACATCCATCTTCCAAGCATGGAACACTATGAAGAAACAGAATAATGGATACTGTTCCTGCATCCCGCCTCTGAATTGATTACAAGATGTTCTTGAAGAACAACTCACAGATTGCCTGTGTGCTGTGCTTCTGTGCATTTTTGTAGATGAATTTAACTATACTTTATGTTATTGCTTTGTGTTTTGAATACAAATTATTAAGGACAATAATTTTGTTCATTGCGACTGAGAAGTTACATAATAACTTAAATAGTTGGGTGCAACGATTGAGTTTTTTCAAGAAGCAAGAACTGAAACTTCATAACAACCCAAGTCTTTAAGAGGTAATTACCTCTTATCTTGTCATTGGCAGTATAGACGACGACAGGTATGTAAAGACCTCGAGGTTGACGCTAAACACTTACATGTTGACATTTTGAATGTCGTTGATTATAGGGGTAGACCCTAAATGGCTGTACTCGGGTATACAGACAGTATCATTTTGTGACCGGTAATAATTGGGTAAAGTGGTGGTTGATGATGTATTTTTTAACAATGCAGGAACAGAAATGAATGGACTTACTGAAAAGGTCAACGGACAGGACGTCGAAGAAACTGGTGAACCTGAAATTAAAAGAGTCAAGTCAGATTCCGATCATGACTCAATTGAACGCAGTGGAGTTGAACAAAAAGATGAGGACGATAACACAGGTAATTGACCACTTGATTTACCTCGATTTAATTGTTCTATCTATTGGAAATCTATCACTCTTCATGCTACCTTTCTATTTCAGAAGTTCAAATTAAATCTGTCGACGATTTAGAAGCGGCGTGTTCTTCCAGAGACAGAACTGTTAGCTATTACCTAAACTGCGGAGAAGTTCCGGGCATTTGCAAAGAGAAAGACTGCATTTTAGGGATTGACGAAGCTGGGCGAGGGCCTGTTTTAGGCCCAATGGTGTACGGGATCTCGTACGTGCCAAAAGATTTTGAGGAAGACTTGAAAGGTAATTGAGGAAAGGGTGTTCATATTTGTTTACGAATTTGAGAGTTACCTACTCTGATTGAAATTCATAACATATCACGAACATTCCGTTAGATGGCATAAGGTTAATAAAGGAGTGCACCATTCAAATTGAAACTATTTTGTAAGTGATTAATACATAATTTGTAATGAATTGTTTCATGTATTTATTGGGCAGCAGAGGACATTAATATTTATTTGGTTAGTATGTAGTGGCGTCGGTGATATTAGAAGTAGGGTATGAATGGTTCTCCATTGTTTGTGGTTTGGGTGTTCTGGCATGAGGGCGATTCTTGCAGTCGTAGGTCAGCTTAATGCAGATAAATAAGTGGATGATGAGGTAAAGGAACGGTAAACAGGTACATTATTACAACCAATAATCATTGTTTTATCTCACTTAGAATCCGGGTGCAACGACTCGAAACAACTTACTGAAGAGAAGCGAGAGACCATTTTCAACAAACTGTGCTCCCTCGGAGACAAAGTTGGTTGGGAAGCGGAAGTCATATCCCCAACCTACATTAGCAATTGTATGCTCCGGCGGCAAAAGACAAGCCTGAATGAAATCTCGCACAACTCAGCTATTGAACTTGTCAACAGAGCTTTGGCAGGTGGCGCCAAAATCACCGAAATCTACGTTGACACTGTCGGTAAGTAAGCAGAGACGAGTCTGAGTTCAGGTTTCATGAATTGAAATTCCTTGATTTTTCACCGAATCATCTACCTACATTAAGACTTCTTTATTACTCATTTATTTCAAATCACTTATATTTCCAGGCCCGGCAGAAAAGTACCAAGACAAACTTCAGGGGATCTTCACCTCTCAGAAAGTCACTGTCAGAAGCAAAGCTGACGCTATTTATCCAATTGTTGGCGCTGCCAGTATTGTCGCTAAAGTTACTAGGTTAGTATTTTTTGTCACGATTAACCTCGAGCCCATGTATTAGCATGTTAGCTTTGGGTTATTGATGGGGAGGCCAAAGGGTCTTTACAAGGACAAATGCTCTTCATATAAGCCAAAACCCAAGAACAAAGCAATTCTTTAATGATCTCAGCAGACTTATGTATTAAGCTGCTATGTGCACAACAAAATGAGCTGTTTGTGTAGGAAGATAGTTTTAGAATCTCCAGAGTTTTTTGATTTCTCAAATAGAAGACTTGAGGCTTGACGGAATTATACTGATCGTTGAGAAAACACTCCATAGGAGTAATGTCACAATTATGATGTACCTACACCTAATTTAGAACTAGTAGTAGGTGTTGGGTTTACTTGATTACATAATATGTGAATTGAATTGCGGCAGATGATAATTTTACAGTATGAAACTTGACATTGCCTGGCAGTGATACATGTACCCATGTAGCTGGGTGAACTTGGGGCTCTTAGGCTCACATGAATATTTCCACGGTCAACCGCTATTCTAAAAACTATAGTTGGCCCCTCATACTCGTATTTCTCGTGTTCCTACTACCAGGGATGTAGCCCTTAGAGGATGGGATATGTCTGGGTTGAAGAGTAAAACCGGCGACTCCACCGACGCCCTGACATGGGGTTCCGGGTACCCCAATGACCCCGTCACCAAGACTTTCTTGGCCGAGAGCATGGACCCGATCTTCGGATTTCTGGACGTGGTTCGGTTCAGCTGGTCGACTGCTGAGAAAATCCTGGACGAGAATGCGGTCTCCGTCGAATGGGAGGATGACGAGATGCTTGGCAAGAATAAAGGTATTATCGTCCACTATCTGACGAAGTTGGTAGATACTGAAGAATAGACACTTCCTGTGGTCATACTGTTAATAAGACATTTCTGGAGGTTGCCACTCAAAGGCCGGTTTATCAATTACCCAGTTACACCCACAGATAGCCAGACAGCAGTTATAATTAACTCTCGTTTAACCGGTAAATTCGTTTGTCAGCCTGACCCATTAACCTGGATCGACAGTGGTAAAATCAATCTAACTACGAATTGACGTTTAAACATCTATAAAATGAGGCAGTAATTTTTTTATTTTTATTGAGGAACAAGGCTTGTTATGTTTTATAAACACAAGTACGCATTCTCACTTTAATATTAATTGAACTTTGCTTTATAAATATGACTAATTGGTTATTTCTCGATGTGTATCAGGGGTACAAAAGATACGGAATTTCTTCGCAGCTCCGATCGATTTGACGGCCAAAGAGCGCCACAGGTTCCTCAAAGAAAGACAACTGACGACAGTCGTCGATTTTTAAAGTAACGTTTTTCTACATGTTTCACATTTGTAAATATAAGTACTCTTATACGCTATTGCTGGAAATACTTTGTCAATTGGTTTAGTCAGATTCCCACTCATCTACAGTATCACTCGTTTTGAGCTCTTCAGGGTCGTTCAGGTCTGGGTTCATATCGACGAATCTCCTCGTCAGTGCGTCTTTGAGAACCGATGCAAGACAACCGGTGTCATTAGTGGTGCGGGCGGGTCTCACATTTTGCTGTTCCAAAAAAAAAAAGACGAAAAATTATATTTTCAATGTGTTTTGAAGTATGTGTCATATCCATAACGTGGGTGACACTCCTATTGATGCAGGATAATATACGATTTACACCGAGTTGAGGTCGACCTCTGCAATTGGGATTTAGTATATTTAGGGATTCCTACATTCCTCGTGTTTCTATTTAGGCAGTAGTTTTGATGGGAGGTCGGCTGTAATTTTTGGGGAACTCATATATGAAATTTTCAAGATCCCATCATCAGTTGCCCGTAGGATATCAATGTGCTTTGTCCGAATTCACAAACTCGGTTTTCGCACTAGCTGTTATCATTTGAAAATTCCTATGGGAAGACTGAGTGAAATTGCCACCCCAATTCTACCAGGCATTTGTCAAATACGCCGCTTAGACTTCGCTATTTTCAAAAACTGTCGATGAAGTAACTTCAGTTGTGGCGGTACATCTCATCCATCTTTCACATCCTCACATAGTTTTCCAAGAACCTAAGGAACATTCTTCAATCTGTATCTTAACTCAATTCCTGTAACCTTCATACATCTAAATGAAAGCTTGGTCTAAAATATCTGAATTTTGGAATGTACGTTGGGTTTGGTCCACTGATAATCTCGAATGAATTCCCTCTAAACCTATACGGTAATTTCATCTTGTAATTCGTATTTTTTTTGTGGTATGAGGTCTACTGGCAATATGTGACAAACTTGTAATAAACGAATTTGAAATTTGTAATCAGTAATTGTACCTCAGTAACACGCTTCAAGGTGATTCCTTCACGTATTTGTGAAAGAAAGTTGTCATGGGAATCGACTGATTTCTTTGGTCCATCATCTGCTCGGATCATAGTTTTCTGTCAACACAAAACGTCACATTATTGCTTCATCACTGAAAATTGAGAAGTAAGAAAATAGGAAGTAGCCAGACTCAAGTTCATCGTACCACAACCATAAGTGTCTTCCGACGATAATAATCTAACGACGTTGTTCAAATAATGACGCTGGAAAACTATCTCAATTTGAAATATGAAAATTAACCTGGCGACCTGATAGATCTTAGAAGGATTGACATCACGAGAATGTCATTTTAATTTGAAGAGTCAGGTAGGTGTGTGTTCTTTTGAGTATCCAAGTGATCTTGATTTTTCAATTGTAATTTTAGAGAATTATAGAATGGTTGGGTATGATATAGAAATTATATGCATTGGGGCGATGTGGGCATTGAACGTCTCTAAATCACTATCGCTCCAAAACTCGCAACAGGACACTCACAACATTACATTATAAAGGGAACTTGATGATCCAAGCCGAATCCGTCACCATTCCCATTACCATGGCAAAACGATTCCAAAATCCTAAACGTTGCAGCAGAAATATCTCTTGGAACGTTTGGATCAAGAACATCACATGGAATACATTTCCATCCAGTAAGTCTGTAACGAGTTGTAATAATATAACATTATATAAGAATATAACATCCTCCTGGAGCAGCTCGGACTCCGAGATGGTGTAGCTTGGAATGGTTTAAGGCAGCTCCTAGTGGTATTAGGTCCCTGGGGACGTTAAACCCAATTATTGAACGAATAATGACATGTAGTGTGAACTTAGTGGTACCCTTAGTTGAGGACCGTTACGAATGGCATCTAGAAGAAGATCACGAGGGTTGTCTGGATCAGGCTCTTCTTCCTGTTCATTGATCCTTGGGAGAGATGGTGGTAAAGCGGTAATACCAGTTGGAGGAGGCGGAGGTGGTGGGACTGGAGTTCCAGGTGCCGAGGGAGCTTGTGGACCAGGCCTTTGTGGGAGTGGGGGCCCGCTTGGTCTCCAAGGTCTTTGAACAGGTATCTCTGTAATAAATATAATAATTATTTATTTCACATAAATATTATGTAAAAAGAAAAGCAGTGGCAGTTTTTTTCTTCTATTAGGTTGTAGGTGGTGTTGAGATGCCAACCAAACGGTAACAAAGTAAGGAGCGAGTCCCACCCTTGAAGAAATCCTGGACACAATTCCCACACTAGGTTTAAAATTGAAGGCTCTTCTACAGGTTCCATCTTACCAGGTAGAGGCCTCGTTGCCATCTTGGGTAGTGGCGGGGGTGGATAAGCTGGCGGATCTGTTGATCGATGTTGAGATCGTGGCGAACATGTCGGCGTTAGCTCATCCACAGACCGTGCCACGGCATCCATACCCCCGTTCTCAGTTATAAAGTCGAGAATGAAGTTCCACGTGTCCTTATCTTTTAGGTGGCTATCTGATACTCCAGCCTACAGAACAATGCATGCAATCAATCAAATAAGAAATATATCAATATTACCTTTGGGATGTGCTGTACCACAAATTTTCCCCAAGAATATTCTTCATTGTAGAGAAAATGCTTTGTAATTGATATCAGAGAGTATGGTTTGATTGGTGTGATGCCTTAGTGCCCCGCCCTCCTCCGTCTATCCATCTGAGCAAACCTAAAAATCAATTTACTTTTTGCAAGAACTTCTGGAGTTGGAGCCCCACTGATGGTCCGTTGGTGGTGCTCCATCCAACATGGCCTACGTGTTGGAAGTCGTGAGGCATTCCAATATCTGATATTTCCAGATGTGGCCGTTTTCCTTTCTTCCCCTTTCCACCTTTTTTATTTTTCTCTTTGTTTTTGGATTTAATTTTACCACTTGGCAACTGTGTCTTGACGTCCGAACCCTTGACGTTATTCTTCCGTCCGACTTCACTTTTGGGTTTTTCTGAAACCAGAAGATTGCTAGTTTCAATCAAGGATTCAAAAGAGGTTATAAGAGGTATAGATACGAGCCAATCATCGAATTTATGTCAAACATACTTAGATTATCAGTTCTTCTATTGACCATTTTCATCGTCTGGAGAACAGTTTTGTGCATGAAGGACCCTTCATTTTCATCAGCAAAGTTGAACGCTGCAATGCAATCCTAAATGAAATAGTTACATCCTGGTGAAATATTTCTGAGTAAATCTGTATTTAGTTGGATAGGTAAGCCATAGGTGAACCATTCGGAGGTTTGTACGACCAGCCGTTCGTTCACAATAAGGCATCAAAGTTGGAGCAGATCGAAAGTCAACATGAGGGTGAATCATGCGGCAGCCTGACGACGGGTTTCTTACAAAATTCGTATGATATTTAACGTTCATATGTACTGGCCCAGCTGATTCGAACAGCACATGGTTGTCAGATATCAATTTTTTAAGATCTAGGCAAATGACGGTAGAACCCCCTTCTGGCATAAATAGGTATACATTTTTACAGTTTTAAAAACATAGAACACCACTTAAGTTAAACTTTTTTATTCGCTTTGTTACACGTAAAAACTAAGTTGTGATTTTATGTAGTGTTAGGCCACCCTGATGCCGCTTGCGTGCTTAATTTGCTTTTAATAGGTACCTAACTAAACCCGAACCAAACTCCAGTGTTTTTTGACTACATACCAGTGCTTGTCAGGAGTGTATGGTGTAGGGAATTAGCAGCTTAAGGTGAGTTCATTTTTCACATACTGGACAATATTAGCTTAAAATTTCTGTTTTTTTTTTTTTTTTGCTTCTAAACTTTTTTGGGTTTTGGTAACTGGTTAAATATTTTAAAAGGCTCTGTCTCGAGCTGAACCGAAGCTCTGTGCAAATGTCAAGTAAATCAGTGACAGTGGAGAGGCTGTAGCAAGAAGGAGGCGGAGAAGAAGAACAAGAAAGAAGGAAGTTATATAACTCAGCTCGCAGTATACCTAGCGACTTAAAACTTTCAGGGCTTTCTGTTATCCACACCAAGAAGATACACACCAAATTTCAAGTAGGAGCCGGGATATGGATACTTGGATAACTCGTTTCGTGACGTCCGATACCGTTCGTTCTTCTCAACTTGTTTGCTTGGCGGGCTACCACGTTCCTAGATATTTGGGTATTGTGATTTTGGTGCACACCATTAGAGCAAAAACAACTGGCTGGCTTTTGAAAAAAATAAATTATGTAGGGTTTATCCTTGTTTCTCACGTGGGCTTCGAAAGTATGCAAAAACGGCGTAGACTCCACGTAGTTCATATTGGCGTAGAATTCTTGTTCCCAAATCGTCCTTTCCTCCGTGGGACAGAGGATCCTAAAGTAATACGACCGCTTGGAGTCATCTTTGACAAGGCAGAGAACTCCTGCGCCCTCGTTGTACCATTGGTCGCTGTTCTTGCCCCTAGTCGTGAAAAGCTGGACCACTGTGGTGGCAAGTGTCTGTTGAACAAATGACAAGATTAACAGTGTCCTAGAATAGTTGAAAAAAAAAATGGATTACAAAGCTGTACCTATGCTCGAGTTACCAAACTGACGTTTGCGGTATTTTTATTTCAGTAGATAATTTAAAATTTCGTTCCTAGGCCTCAACAATCCCTAGGCCAAGAAATTTTCTCTCAATTCAAAAAGTGGGCTTAAATAACATTCCCAACCAACCATTTTTACCGAAGTTGTTAAAGACCTTGGCTCATGCATGTGAGTTTTGTTTAGATACTTTCTCCAACTTACCCGACATCTGGGTTTCAATAAGGCGACGACTTGTTCGTTCTCTTGTAACGACAGCAAGCTCGTGTGGTTGTTTGCTGGCATTGTTATCCTGCACCGAATGAACTGCATTTGAATCTATTTTAAACTTATACAGATGAGCAATTGTAAAAAAAGAGAACCAATTTGCCCGAAACTACTACAAAAAAATCCTACAGTAAATTTTGAAAATCTTAGGATCTCTGCTTTCTCAATTTTTGAGATTGTATCAACTCTAAATTTAAGAGAGGCATTGACAACACTAATAGTACTCGGTCCTCAATATAGCATATTGAGTAATGACCCACAACTCCCTTCAAAATCATTTGGAACTGATACAATCATTTACACTACATAACCGAATTTTCACGTAGGTACTTTCACGTTTCTTTACTGCTAGATTTGAAGATCCAGAAGTTGTAACTCGTTCTGCAGTATTACCCAGTGTACTACCTAAGTGGTTTTCAAAGCGAATGCTCTACATTTCGAGCTGATACTATCTCACATTTCAAGTTAAGTTCGTTTCCTCCTTGGCAATATTCCGTCGTATGAATTCACCTGAGTGGTAGGTACCTACTTTATACATTTACCACAACCAGTTTCATTCAAGAGATGTTTGGAAAAGTGATAGACCTATAGATCTGTATTTATTTTGAACCAATTTCATTGTAACCACTACGGGAGAATCATGCCTAGCAGCTAGTACCTATAAGCTCGACCCAATTTAAGTTGGGCTCCAAAAATCCTTGTGAATAGCACTATTTGTAGTATCCATGAATGTTTGGTAAACAAGTAACCTTACATAGCGTCACACTAGTACCTACGGGTTACACATTGTTACCTCTCGGAATGGATAGACGTGGAAATAAAGGAAGAAGATTATTCGAGTTTGCAAGTCATCGTGTCTATTTCGTCTCTCCTCCAATATAACTATAAAACATTTCATAGTATTAATGAGAACCATTTAGGTTCAAAACATGGTTTTTTTTTTTTTTTTTACAATGAAAACTTGAACACTTGAGAGTTCCGCACTATAAATGATTTACAATAGATTTGCAAGGGCCTCCCCGCTATACACGACTACCTTTGCCTCGCTGGCTTTCCTCGATAGCGTCCCCAAGAGGTTTTTCTATCTCAGTAGTGGTGGGCGTTATTGCTACTTTTCCATAACGGTACGTTACGTTAGTTATGAAAAAATAACCGTTATTTTTTTCGGTTACAAAATAACCGTTATTTCTTTTCTGCTAACCTACAAAAATAATCGTTTCGTTTTTCAGTTACTTCCTACATGATAGTTTTTTTCCGTTTCTCGCCATTTTTTTCGGTTACAAAATAACCGTTATTTCTTTTCTGCTAACCTACAAAAATAATCATTTCGTTTTTCAGTTACTTCCTACATGATAGTTTTTTTCCGTTTCTCGCTATTTTTCGGTTGTCAGGTTATTCCGAGCACGCCACTTTTGATAAATAGCAGTTTTGCTAGTAAAATTGAACGTTAACTACTGCGATTCTTGTTTTGAAAAAAATGTTGGGGTAAAAAAATCTTTTAATACAACAATATTTCCGTAGCACGAAACGCACCTCAAAACAACAAACTCGACATCACTTAAGCCATATGATGTTCCAAAGAGCTTGTTAGTATGAAAATGGACCTGTATTTCAACAGTTTGATTCACGATCGTGTTGTGAGGCACAATCTTTGAGCCGTCATTGTGAACGAACGGCTGGTCGTACAGAGCTGCGGATGGTCTTAAAAAATTCTACGGAACAAACTCTATCTAAATATGAAATAAAAAACACACCGTTCTATATGAATTTTTCGAGATATGAAATTTTCAAAATTTCAAAATTCGTTTTGAACCCCTTCCCCTTGACCTAGGGTTATGAAAAGTTTCGAGGACCATTGTGGGGTTGGTCGAAACCCCTAAAAAAAATTTCGTAATTTTAACTCAACGCTAACTGGGCAAAGTGGCGCGGACGGCGTACGACGTACGGACGGATTTTTTTTTTTATTCGATTTTCTGAATCTACGTATCTTGAAACGTAAACCAACAAATTTTGAGGGGGGGTTAACATTTTTTTTTCGTTGGGCGATTCCAATGGTTCATTATCGAAGATAATAAACCAAAAGTGGTCCAGACATAAGTCTGCCAGGATGGGGGAAATTGGAGCTCCCATAAAAATATTAATGAAATAGAATAACCGAAAAGAAATCGAGAACCTTACCTGAGTACAGCTACAGCCAGAAAAACGAGCCTCAACAGTTATGCGTTATAATATAACGCATGCGTTATTTTACTGGTCACGTTTTTTTCGGTTATTCCATAACCGAAAAAAACGAAACCTGTAAAATAACTGAAAAACTTCGAATAACAGAATAACCACTGTTATGTAACGGTTACATTGTAACCGATGCGCTGAGGCGATAACGTTTCGATTTTCGCTTACAAATACGAACGTTTGAACAAAAGACGAACATGATGAAGGATCACTGATGTTTCTTCATCAGCTGTCGACAGTATGGGAGTGACAATTTATTGTGATTGTGAGGCCAGAATAGCCGCAATATAGGAGCGAAACAAAATTTTAGGTGGTTTTATAACCGTTATTTTATCAATTGAATAACGGTTATAACGGTTATTTTAAAATAACCGGTTATTCATAACAGTTTCAGGTTATGCGACCCACCTCCAGTGTTGCCAGATGTAGGGATTTTTCCCTACACGTAGGGAATTTTGGGGGTGCATTGAGCGTTGGGAATCCCTACGCTGAACGTAGGGATTTTTGGTCAAGCTAGGTTACGTGATTCAAACACTGGCGAAATTCTAATAAATTGAATAATTATACGATTTTAGTACATTTATTCGTGATTGGAAAACCACTTGTGATAGGAGAAAGGTACCAAATTGTTACAACCACCCTATCACACCAAATATGATGAAGTTGCTTGCGTCACAGAGCTTATACGCTTCTAATAAAACCGAGCAATCCCTCGATAGTGACGAAGACGATTTGATTGGTTTTTGATGGTCTCTTTGATGAATAGTTTTTGATTTATTTTTGATAACCTCTTGAGATTAACCAAAGATTTTACTCCTCTTCTTTCTATTTTCAATCCCAAATTTTTCTGTTACTTGTTTTACTATTACTGTTTTACCATTTTAATTATATTTTCTCCTCGTAGTCATTCTTGGTCGTCGACATTAAGATTTTTTAAAATAGGTATTCCAAGACTAATGTAACCAATGCTATACCATTCTTGAGCCTTAGTAATAAGCTTTATTATATTTATATTTATCTCAGTGATATTTCCTGAGATAAAGTAGAGTAAATTCTAGAGTACCTAACAATTATTGTCCTGAAAAAAAATGACTGGACCTAATCTAACTATTATTGAGACAGCAATAAAAATTACATTGTGCAACTCAGTGGTTCAATGGTTATTTCAATCCTCAAACCAAACCAGCAGCAATGAATGCAGTGATATTGTCGTTTTGTAGATGACTAGGAGGGAAGTGATCTTCTTTTGTTCTTTTACATTTTCAGCAATCGAAATTTTACGCGTAGGGAATTTTTTAACACGGTAGGGAATTTGTAGGGAAAAGTAGGGATTTTGGAAACGGTCCGTAGGGAATTTCGAGGCAAGTTGTCTGGCAACACTGCCCACCTCTATATCTCAGCCTGATGATGAGACAATGAGTCTGATGATGACGAAGACGTGTCTGACCCTGAGATTCTCAGGGTCAGACACGTCTTCGTCATCATCAGACTCGTTGTCCAAAATAATGAATTCATAATCACGAGAACATCGCCCTTCCAGCATGTTTCCACTCGTTTCTAGATTTGTATCGGGCGGCGCAGGTGGAGTTGATGGCGATTCTGATTTTCCAGAATTACCGGAGCTTTTCTGGGTCTCGTTATCACTTTCTGAGTCGTCTAAAACGATGACGTCTTGGAGAAGAGCCATTGGACCAGGCAGGTGATTCCTTAGATGTTTTCTGTCGATGATTCAGCTCGCTGCGACATGTGAGTATAAGACTCTCGAAAACGAGTTGATTCGTGATAGATTAGTGTTAGGAATTCGGGATGAGGACACAAAGAAGCAGTCAATTTGTGATCCAAAGCTAACCCTGGATACAGCTATTAACACATGTCGGGTGAATGAGTTGGCTGTCAATCAAATGAAGTCTATGCAGGGTACTGGTCCTACTGGCCAAGTAAACAAGTTGACTCGCCGTCATAAAGGGAATTACACGTCACAAAAGCCTCGTTCTAAGAGCAAGCCTCGTATTCAACACCCTGTAAGTATTGTGGCACAATACATAAGCATGATCGGAAATCCTGTCCTGGATATGGCCATAAATGTGAGATCTGTGGCAAATATAACCACACTGAAGAGGTTTGCGGTTTTAATCGGCAAAGGAAGAGACAGGAACAAAAGTTCAATCGATCTCATGTCAAGCATGTTGAGGAGGACGAACAAAGTTATGACAGTAACGAGAGCAATGGATCATGGATCGATGAAGCATTAAAGCTAGAATCTGTCAACAACATTGGTGATTCACAGCCTAAGCGTGTGTGGTTGGCACTTCTCGATTTTTATGCTGGAGGCTGCGTGAAATCAGTTCGGTGCCAATTGGATTCTGGTGCAACCATAAATGTGATTGAGGACAGAACGCTGAAACAGATCTTTGGGAACCGCATCAGAATTCAACCAAGTACAACAACAATACGCGTTTTTGGGGGGAACATAATCCAGCCTCTTGGGGAAATTAGCCTCCCAGTTGCAAGCAAAAACGTCAGATGCCAGCTAAAATTTCAAGTTGTGGGTAAGTTGAACTCAGCCAAGCAGGAGCTTCCTCTAATTTCAGCTGAAAGCTGCGAGCGTCTAGGGCTTGTCAAACTCTCTGAAATCAAACAATTGGGGGAAGCCGACGTACAATCAGCCAAGGAAATTTTGCGAAGTTACAGGGACGTTTTTTCCGGAATTGGCTGTCTGGAGGGAGAATGCGAGCTCAGTGTGGACCCAGCTTTCTCACGAGTCAAGCAGAAACCTCGCAGAATACCGGTACCCCTTCGCAATGAACTTCAAGCAAAGCTCAATGATATGGTTCAAAAAGGTATTATTGTCAAAGAAACAAAACTCACAGAGTGCCCTCACTTCCATGGGAACGAGTGTCATTGGATGCGTTTGAGTTTAACAAACGCCAGTTCATCATAATAGAAGACTCCTACTCCGATTTTTTTGAAGTTGAGCAGGTCGCCGACATCAAAAGTTCCTCTATAATCGAATTTTGTAAGAAAACCTTTGCAAGACACGGAACGCCTCACGTTATGATCACCGATAATGCTCCCCAGCTCGTCGGAAACGATTTTAGGAAATTCGCAGAAGATTGGGAATTCTTACATGCAACATCAGCTCCACTACACAGCCCAGGTAATGGGAAGGCTGAGGCTGCAGTGAAAATTGCGAAGAACATGCTGAGGAAATGCAGTCGGGATGGATCGGATTTTCATGCTGCTCTATTAGAATGGAGGAATACTCCTACAGTGGGAATGGATTCTAGCCCTGTACAAAGACTCATGTCCAGGCGAACTAGAACGCTCATTCCTATTTCGACCAAATTGCTTATTCCCACAGTCGTTCCAGAAGTTCAAAATATGATCATTTCCAAGAGGCAATTAGCCAAATTTCACCACGACAAGACTGCAAAAATACTCCCCGATCTGGTCAATGGCCAGGAAGTTTTTGTGAAACCTCAAACTGGAAGAGTATGGAGCAAGGGAACAGTTGAACGGAGCCACGGGAATTCATATGACATCAACACCGATGGTGGAACATATCGCCGAGATCGCACATGGTTAAGACCATCGCATTCAGTAAAGAATACACAACCTCGGAAGTCGGTCGTCATCCCCAAATCTCCAATGCCGGTTCCTCAGCACCAATCGACGACTGTATCAATCGGAACTTCCCCCGTCAAATTCAAGACGTCATCCCCTACGCCAACTAAACAAATGAGCAAGACGACACCCACGACTTCGTCAAGCTCGTCTCAAGCGGAGTCACCGAAAGAAATTGCAGTGTCCCGTTTTGGTCGGAAATGCAAACCGGTTCGAAAGTTTTCGTTTTCGAGTGATGATTCGGGCGCGAGTGGCAAAGGGACTTCAACTAAAAGTCAAAGGGATAAATAAACCATTACGTATAACAAAACCATTACATCTTGTACTTTATATTAATTTTGTTCTGCTGATTCTGTTTACTACTTTCTAGTTTCTACTAAGTTAAATTCAAAAAAAAAAGAAGGAATTGTTTGGTAAACAAGTAACCTTACATAGCGTCACACTAGTACCTACGGGTTACACATTGTTACCTCTCGGAATGGATAGACATGGAAATAAAGGAAGAAGATTATTCGAGTTTGCAAGTCATCGTGTCTATTTCGTCTCTCCTCCAATATAACTATAAAACATTTCATAGTATTAATGAGAACCATTTTTTTAGGTTCAAAACAATGAAGGTGGAAATATCGATAGTTCCCTCATTAATCGATATATTTTCAACATAGTAAACGAATCCAACAACTTAGCCAAATTTTAATCCTTCTTTGTATTTATAAAATTCTGTAAACATTTGCCATATCTTCAGTATCTATGTTGAATTACAAGCTTCTCTTCCGGCTGGTTTTGATATATCGATTTCCATTCAATTTCCGTTATACCGAATTGCTGTTGTCGTAAGGGGTAATAGTATTTATTTATTTATTTTAGTAATGGTATTTATTTTCCCAACGCCCTCGGGTGATATTCCTTGAAATGCTAAAAACAAGTATAAGCAATTCCGTTCGTTGTATTATATTATAAATTATTTCGCACAGTTTATATATTAGTAAAGGAAGACGCTTCGATGTGTAGCATCCATGGTGCCACGTCCATTCAGTAACAGCTGATTTTGAGATTAAGGACTTGATTCGCGAAGTACGAGCTGATGCTTGAACGGGTGTTTAGTGAATGCTGTATGAATTTAAGCTAAGATTATAGAAGTGAGCATGTCGTTGTGATCTAATCGTCATTAGTTCTGAGTTCTTCGAAGTGTATCATCATTCCGTATTTACTCGTTCATCAATAACATCCTGTAAATCATGGCCAGTCCGAGGACAAGACGCGTTCTGACCGATCTAAAGACCCACAATGACAATATGGTGAGCTAATGATGTTGTTTTTTGTTGCTCATACCGAATTGTATAATATCCCCTCCGCACTTTCTTGTAATAATATTTACCGTCATTTTTAACGTTCACATGAATATCCGCATTCACTAGGTACATTCTTATCTTTTGGTGTAATACATTATGCTACAAATTTTGTAGCATGTTCTTTACTTGGCATAGATAGGTATGTTTGATAGCTAAACCAACAATTTATTTGGTCCAAGTAAGTACCTGATATCAGCCTGTTGTCCGAATTTTTCCAACTTGGGAGCTGTGCAATCAACGCATAGTTTCTCGCGTTTATACCAGGTCATACCAGGTTTTGATTTAAATGAAGAGGAAAACGTTGGAGACCCCTCTACCGGTTCTAAGTAGTTAACTATACCTACCTTATGATAATGATTGTATTGTATTTGAATTCAGAAATGTTTCGAATGTGGGGCGCATAACCCCCAATGGGCCTCAGTAACCTATGGAATTTGGATCTGCCTGGAGTGTTCCGGGAAGCACCGGGGCCTCGGAGTCCATTTGTCTTTTGTCCGGTCAATTACGATGGATAAATGGAAGGATTTGGAGCTTGAGAAAATGAAGGTAATGATTTTTTCTATTATTCTATTCATTAGGACGATTGGCAAGGTTATTGGCTCATCGCCGCAACAACAATAACTGAATAAGATGGGATTGAGTTAATCAAGTTGGAACTCGAATGGATTTCGAGACCTGGATCAAGAGACTTGAGGTGGAGCGATGGGATGACAGTGGGGTGTATGTACATCGTACACTTTGTACTTTTGAAGGGTCTTTAAAGTATCTCAAACAATTATAATGAAGGCTGTCTCTTTTATCGGGAGGAAGGGGTTCACACACGATTCGTTCTGGTTTTTATTCCTCACTGTTATAAATTTTAATATATTTAATATATTTCCTCACTGTTATATATTTAATATCTCTTTGTAGGTTGGCGGTAACAGGAATGCTAGGAACTTCCTTGAATCCCATGACGACTGGGCTGATGCTAACACCATCCAACAATGTTACAATACGAAGGCAGCTGCCCTTTACCGCGATAAAGTAAGTCTACTCTTCTCGTTATAGTTTGAATGTTCGTTATTTGCACCTGTTTCTATAGAGACGGGTTTCTATGTCAAATAGCTGGAGGTCTATAAAAAATCCGTTTAGCACATTTGTCATCAACGAAAAACGAACGGAGTTGTCAGTATCCTTTAGTTTTTTTCTGGCGAGTTTTCCCCTTAAATACCATAAACATTATGGTAATGGTATTTAAGGGGAAAACTCGACAGAAAAAAACAAAAGGATACATAAAGTATGTAAGGTGAAAGGACCAGTAGTGGACATAGTTAAGAAATTTCGCACTTCTTTTTGTCATAAAAATTATACTAGTGCAAAATATCTGATTTTGTGCAGTCCAACTGGTACTGTAAATGTTTCTGAACAATTTCCACTGGCTAAATAATATTTTTAAAGCATTATTATTAGGAATAAGGCCGAATTTCAAAACCATTGAAATGTACCAGTCGAGGACACCTGAAAAAGGCGGTGTTGAAAAGGCGGACACCTGGTGTGCCAAAAGCGGACAGGGTGTACTATTCAGGACATAACAATGCAGGTTGAAGTGGGAAAATAACTAGGTATGCACCTAAATAGGTATTAAGTCTTGAAATTTGTAAAAACGTTTACTTAATCATGTCAAAATAGTTTTAAAAATAGGTAATCGTAGGTAGGCATATAAGCTTCTTTCTTATAAGTAGGTAACCAGTCTTCGAATCGACACCTGTTGTCACTATGCTAAGTGTATACTTCGGCTCAGTTTGCGTTCTTATATTAGTCAGTCTTCCAATTGACACCTGTTGCTATCACTATACTAAGTACATATATTAACTTTTAGTTTTTCAAAATTTGACCTTTTGAGATCTTATGAACATCTTGATAGTTGGGGCAATACACATTTCCTACCCTAGAAACTTGATTCATTACCACAACAGTTGCACATTCATCAGGTAATTTTCTAATGATTTTACAAACACGAGGTAACTTCCGTTTTCTTTTCAGTTGTACCAGTACATAACTTCCTTCTTCATACTGACTCTCAGTCACTTCCTATCGCATCATCATGTTCTTTTTCATTCTCGTCTCTACTTGTACCAGCTCTCTGAACGTTTTCATATCCTCTTCTCTTCTCCTCTGCATTCACTGCTCCATTCTTCTGCTTTTCTCCCCCATTCTCTCTAGCGGCTGTGGTTTCAACTTCATCTAACTTTCCTTCTTCATCTTCGGCTTCCATGATTTCTACATCACTTTTGCTCTCTGTTTCTTGATCCTTTCCATCCTTGTTAAATTCTGATCCCTCCGTGATTCCCGTTTCCCTTTTGCCTTCATTCTGATCCAATAGATGCGATACCTTGGCCTCTGAAGTGTATTCTTCTGCTGTAATATCCAACCCATCGAGAACCCACATTTGCTGAATGGTATCATCTCCTTCAGATCTTACCACGGCATCATAGCCGACCTGCTCTATGAAAGCAGCTGGCTGTAATTCATAATCATGAGGTAGAACAGGAATATCAACAGAGATATTCGCTGGGGGATGGTTGCCAGCTCCGCTCAGTATGACACCAGCAAATGCAGTTGTCTCATAAACATCTGGTATTTCGGCATTTCTCTCACCGGGTTCCAGATCAGAACAGACTGATTCCTCATCACCTTCCACAGGTCCCCTCTCTTCAGGTTCACCGTCCGAGGGCACCCATTCCTCGCTTTCAGAAGAGGGTTCAGCATATGTTATGGATTTCTTTGCTCTGGCTTTCCGTTTAGGTTGTGTATTTTTCTTCTTTTCTCTTTCCAGTCTTTTCTGATTCTTCAGCTCTTCTTTTTCCACTCTTTTCCTCTCTCTTTCTAGTGCCCGAACTTTTTTCTGTGTTTCCATCTCCTCCTTCTTTTTAGTTTTGTTTTGGTAATAGTCTGAACCAGGCATTAATGTCCGCGAATGAAACTGCACTTCTAGATAATGTCAGGTTTTGTGACACTCTTGAGGATATCGTAGGATTCCTTCGGAGAAATCCTCTGTACCAAGAACGACCTGGACTTCCATTTTTTACATGTTACAGCTCCCTGCCAAGTTCAGTTAAAAGCCTTCCAGCACTCTCCAATAGCTGGTTTTTAGTTACTGGAAAATCTGAACGTGAAGAAGAGATTATCCAGTCTACCAATAGTTTCTCTTCATCTTCAATAAATTCCGAATTAGTACCCATTTTCCTTGAGACAGGGCGGAGATCTTTGAACTTATAATGAAGTGATACTCTGGGTACATTGTTTTCTCTTGCAGCTGCAGCGACTGCTTTACCTCCTTTCACATCTTCAATTGCTTTTCGCATCTGTTCTTCTGAATATCTCAAAGTTTTCTTAACAACCCTGCCTCGTTTCACTTTTGGCTTACGCTTCTTTTCTGACCTAGGGAAAAGCATAAAAATTTTAGAAAATAACATCACCTAGAACAATTGAAGTAGTGAACTAGTAGAGGACACCTTTAGGTCTAGTGAAGGACACCAAGAACCAGTAGAGGACACGCTAAACACCAGTGTAGGACACCCCCTGTCCGCTTTTAGTTCTACCCCTTCTACACCACTGAGAGTCGATTTACTAAGGCCACAGTAGATGGAACAACCTAATACAATGAAAAAGCTGACCAAATCCAATAATTGATACTGAATGAGAAGCGGACAGGGGTGTCCTCTTCTGGACTTTAAGGTATTTTAACGTACTAGAAGAGGACATGCTTGTATACTTGAAATGGTGAATCAAACAAAGTAAAAAACACGTTTTTCCTAGAAAAATACTATATCCTAGTGATGAGAAACAAAAACATATGGGGTTTATCAGGGAAAACAGAAAGAAATCCTTAAAACTCACCTTGATCTCCTTGCCATTTTCGCTAAGCAACAGGCTGAAATCACCAACTTGAATAACACGTTTTCTTTGAATAACCTCAACCTTTTTTGATTGCCTGTATTCTTCTTCATTTTGCTCTTGCTTGGTTAGAAAGACATGCTGTACAACATCCATGCAGAAACAAATACCTAACTTGGCTGGTACCCTTATTTTTTTTAGTTTAAGGGGAACTGTCCACCACCGGACCCCCTGTCCGTTTATGGTGCTTTCACCTTAAGGCGTAATTTTACACGTAACATACGAGGTAAGACGGTGTCTACTGGTTGACGAGAAAATGTGTAAGAACAAAACACGGGAAGAACAAAAATACTCCAATATAATATATTATTATATATAATATATTATCTTTATGTTTATAGATATCAGCTTTAGCACAAGGCAAAGATTGGAGTGAAGCCACGGCTAATGTTCAGAACTACTCTTCGTCAAAATCGAAAAGGTATATTCAATTTTGTATTTTTACCACTAATGCCTCGTTTCGATATTTGTAAAAATTGATTAATTTTCTGTATATTCAATCAACTTTTATTTCACCGTTCTAATATATAATATATATTATAGCGCTTTACTCTCATGGATTTGCTTTCCCCATTTGTGCAGCAATAGTGAAGAATACCGTTCCGACAATTCCCACCAGTCCTACCAGGACATGTCAGCTGGCGATTACAGCTCTTCGTCCAGCTACCAAAATTTCAATGCTCAGGAATTTAAGGATGAGAAAGACGCCTTTTTCAATAGGAAACAAGTAGAAAATGCTTCTCGGTCAAGGTAAAACCAGTTCAATCTCTATTGTATAAAATATGACAGTACATGTGTAGGCTTTATTGATTAATTTAAGGGTGTGCTTAAATGGCACAAGTTGGTTGAAAATGATTTGGTGTTTGATGTATTTCTCCTCAAGTGTTATTGGAAGTACTAATAGTATAATTCAGTAAATCGTCCTATTCCCTTACCTCTTGCAAAACGAACTCAACTGATTCCCGTGAATACTCGCAGGCGTTGGAGACTTCTAGCAGATTCTTATTCATCGCATTTTCCCTTCCTTATTTCGATGTAGTTGATATGACTTCATTTCCGGTATCGTTCGATAAGAAAATCTCAACTACTGCTTCGAAACGTTATTTCACAGAATCAAATTATTGTGAACTGATCCCGCTGAAAGTCTCGAAATAAAGGGGCCCTCACACTGAGTAAAAATACGTTCAATATTTTTGAACAAAACTCTGACTATACCAAAATATTGAGCGCCCTTTGTTTCACAATAATTCTCCACACACTCAATATTTTTGCGCAAACACGACATTTTCAAAATATTGTGTAAACTTTTGCCAGTGTAAATAAACTGAATAAACTCCTCGCTGTTCGTAAATTGCTAGAAATGACCAGAAATTCGTTAAGAATTGGTAACAATCTCTTCGAATTTCTCGGGTACAGAAAAACCTCGAATCCTGAATATGGTTTCGGGCTCTGAATCATCAGTGGAGGTCAACATCGTGGGCTGGTCAGGTATCCCCGGAGTTGAAACTATTTCGCTACTGATTCACCCTGCGTCTGAATTCTGCTGTACGATCCTCATTATTCTGCTTGTATCTTAAGACTTCACCCTCTGGACATGTTATTCCCATTACTCTAATTCCATTTAAAATTTACAGTGATCTACCTCCAAATCAAGGAGGTAAATACTCGGGTTTCGGCTATACGATGGATCCACCCCCAAGAAGCTCGTCCCAAGAATTCTTCGATACTGCCGTTTCGTCTTTGACAAGTTTCGGATCCTCGGTAATGATTAATCAAGTCTTGTCTTACTGAGACGTACAACCACATTTACTTTAACATTTTCACATTCAAAATTGGCGTGTTTACTTTTTCTTTTCGAATTTCAATAGGGCTGGTCGCTGTTCTCAAAATCTGCCTCTAGGATCGCTTCGAAAACCACCGAGAGTGCCCTCAAGATCGGCAACATAGCATCCCAAAAGGTGACCGAAATGAGTGTTACAATCACTGATAAGGTTTGTTTCGTTTCGCTTGTTTGTTTCCTTTGCCATATTTCCGTTTGAGAGCTCCTTTTTATTACTCTATAATTTCTTTGTTTCTTAGTCCCTACGTTCTTGTTTGATATTTCCCTTTTCATTTTAATTTGCTTCCCGCATTTGATTGTATTTTGATCAGGTTAAAGAAGGAACGTTGTTGGATGACGTCTCTAACCAAGTCTCTGATCTGGCCAGCAAGGTAATTAATATTGTGTTTGAGCTTAACCATGAGATTTACGGTAAAGGTTGATCAACACTAATTGCGTCAAAAAGCCACTTTTATTACTTCTGATGGGATAAAGTGGTTTTGGAATGAAATAACGATTACCCTGAAATAAAATCCATTCATCACCAAACCCAAACACAATGTTCGTTGTAAGGCACATACGCCATACTATATTCCTTATCTAAATGTGTTGTATTTAGTTGACTTGATGGGCAGCAGTATGAAACTTACCTCAGAAGAGCTCAGCTCGGATTTTGTTGTTTTTACAATGTTACTGTTAGTAGTGGAGAGTGACTTTTGCAGGGGAGTGTCATGCTCCAAATAGTCTTTACGTTGTGCTACCATTAATATTTGTTGGATCTATTTAACCTATCCTCCCCCCCCCCTGTCCCAAAGCCAAAAATCGACAATATTATAGTAGTTGCCCTCATTGCCCAATGGCCACTATCTTGATTTTCAAGATAGTGATGACTCCCAAATTTCGAGGTATTGCTCAATCGGTCCATACTAAGTTCGAACATGCTAACTCGCTTAAAAAACCCCCCACTGATTTGGCCATTTACAAGTAGGAGTTAGGTAAATTCAGTTGTAGTTATTCAGTTATGAACCTGATGACACCCTACCCCCCTCCCAAATTCTGGATCCGCCCCTGGGTTTCAATCGTTCTGGGCTGTACTTATTGAATTATTTACCACAGTGTTTGAATGTCGTGTTGTTGGCAGGTGGGCGATTTGGGAAGAAGAGGTTGGCAAGAGGTAGCCGGAAGTAATATTCCATCTCCTCAAACCCCAGTGTCGCCATCGGGTTCTGTTTCTGACGTCGACCGGAGAGGGCGACTGTCCAACGCGTCGGTGTCGCCTACAGGTTCAACTACTGAGAAGTCATCCCTTCTTTATGAAAGCGCAGTGTCGCCTACGTAAGTCCACACAATTGTTACATGCTGACATTTCGAAAAATCCCCATCGTTTAACCGGTGGCAGAGGCCATCGTAGTTTTTATCAACATCTGAACATTTCATCATTATTTCATCAATCCTCATTCACGGTCTTCTTATTCAGATCGCAGAAACCCACTAGCGGCCATGATTCATCGGGATGGGACTCGTGGGAAGAATTCCCTGAAACTGATTCAAAGACCCACTAGAGCTTCTGGATTTCTTTCAACTTCGGACAAAACTTTGCATTTGGCTTATGTCGTATTTTCTCCTTGGGTACTACCAGATGGATTCCTTGTTTTACATCATCACATTTTTGTTGATAATGTCTTAAGAGAGGTTCATTGAACTTACCTTTACCGATAAAATGGGATGTAAATTAATTTCTTTTTTATAGATTTTTATTGTTGCACTGAGAGTTTTATCTAACAAAGTTTTGTTTAATCCTTCCATAAATTATCATCATTCCTGTGCTAGTAGCTTGAGTTTTACCTTTACCGTCATAGCGATAGATTTTTCAATTTCATGAAATTCTTTGAATTTTTCAATCAAAACCAGTGTCCTGATGAGTTAATTCTGGCCAATCTGTTGTTGCTTAAATTCTGCATCAGGGAGAAATAGCACACATTGTTACTTACTCTTAAACATAGAGCACAGAGTCCTACGTGCACTGGTAACATTCACCCGTCGCGCATGTGGAACTCTGAAGATATGTGCCGGGTTTCTGTGCAAACCCAGTGTTGTAATAGGGCGATTTTAGCTTCGTAAGAACCCTTGAAGTGAACATAACACGAAATAATAAGCTAACGAGTGACAAATTTATATTGCTACCTGGATGGCCCCTGCGTTGCACAAGACGGTACCAGTACGTTTATAATGAGCAGGATGTTTACTTTATTTCTGTTTGTTTCCAAAAACCGCTTAATTTGATTTGGTTGAATAAAATTGATAATTTCATTGAGGTTCCGTTCATTTATTCTTCAGGGCTGCGATAAATAAATTCATAAGGAAGAGCTATAACTTGGACATCATTTTGAATCGCAATGTGTAAGGTGTACCTGTGGTTTATCAGGTACGTTCCAGGTCGAAATTGTGGTTGAGGTCAAGTGTGGTTGGACGGAAACGGACCGCTCTACGTTTAACCGTAGAGATTTTGAAACCTCCGTCTAACCTTTTCATGTGCTTCGAGTGCTTGTTGAGCCGCTCGCGAGCGTTCCAGGTCCACCTGCAAGCTATCTAAACAGGCAGTTGACAATGATCAAGAAGGCAGTGGACAGCGCTGCCAGACTCCCATAAATGGTATTTTGATATATTTGATTAATTAGGATAATATTAACTATCAATTTCACTGTCAACTCCCCTCCTCGATACTCAGAAAGGCTCATCAGAGACATTTTCAGTCCCTCAGACTAGCCCATTGGGAATCACTGACATGAGCGGTAATCTTGGTACTAATTAAGTAGCTTGAATTTCGGTGTTCAACCCCGACAAGTGTTCTTTAGTTGATAACTGTTATATTGTTGTTAACTCTCAGTTGCAGTGGTTTGTGTGGACCCTGCACAACCTATGCAGCTTCTTCATTCAAGCACTTTTGTGGAAAAACTAATTTGCGTTTGTTTTTCTGGATAGACTGCTACGAGTTGCTTTCTGCCAACATTGATCGTATCGAACAGGCTCCGTTCAAATTTTTTGATTTTTTCATCTTCATTGAGCTCTCAAAAGATCTGAAAGTTTTATTCTTGTTATGTAAGACTAATTGAATGTATTTTATTGAAGTAGTCCATTGTGAATGTTCGTCGCCTCGAGATATTTGCAGTGCTCTGAGGTTACATTAGTACTGTAACCTCAGACAGCGTTATCTCATTCATATAATGAAACATCTCTTCATTAACTGGTAGTAAATGACACGTGTAATGAATAACGTCACATCATACTTCCAAATATGATACGTTTATTGTCTCTTATTTGAATTGTAAATCAATAATTTCGACTCCGTCGGACTTGAGTTTTGGCAAAAGTCGCTAAGTAAAGAGCATAAGCGTACAGTAATTTTGAACTCATTCAGTACAACCTTTACCAACTGTAGACATCGAGCGCGTCAACTAGAGCTTTCACGAGTACACCACTTTTTGTGATCAACCCAAGACATCTTTAAAAACCCCTGGAAGAGTTTTCTATTTTGAAATTGAAACAAAGAGCCGTGTTTTTTTGATAAACAATGAAACTTACACTAGTACATCTGGTTCATTTAACACCCTACCACCTGGTGGTAGTGATGTTAAACTTTTAAATCGATAGCCTCCGCTTGGTGAAACGAATCTAGAGAAAAGGTTTCCACACTCCTGTGCGCCTTTGCCTGTTATCCACGAGAATACAACTTTCTTAAACTTGGAGCGACTCAGGGAATGATAATTTAGCATAGGGACAGGCAAAATCCTCAATAGAAAGGGTAATAAGCATGCCGCGAGGGGTATTTCAACCTGGTGTGCGGGTCCGGGATTAACGCTTGCGTGGAAAAACGGACGTCGTATTCGCCACTGCGCGGGTATTAACATTTTCGAGGGTGCTTATGGTAATACATTAATGTTGTTTTGTATACAATAATTGGCTTATGGAAAAAACTGGAACAATTATATTTAGGATTGTTTTTTGAAATTCGCAAGGAGTGCAGGACAGAGAAATAGGTGCCCTCCCCCTCAGACCAGAATACCAAACCCCAGGACACATTGAACCAAAGATTTATAAACGTTTATTAGCTATTTGGAGTCTCAGCCTATAGAAGACATCATTAAATTTTAATAACTTTTTGTAAGGCTTCCAATGTGTTCATCCTCATCCCTGTACAGTTTGGGACAGGTGCTAAGAGGTTATTGTTGTAGTTGCTATGTGTGATTGTATGAAATACCTTTCCAAGCATGAGGCTGATGGGGAATCCGGCGATCCGTTGAATTTATCAGGTTTCAGAATACGTGCGTCCATTATAGTTTTGTCAAATAAATTGTGATAGTATGAAATACCTTTCCAAGCATAAGGCTGATGGGAAATCCGGCGATCCGTTGAATTTATCAGGTTTCAGAATACGGATACCGGACTATGTTGAGCACATACCAATTTCGACTACTTGAGGGCAGAGGTCCCTTAAAATCAATGTTGAGTCTTTCAAAAGGGGCTTTAGCTTTTATGAGATGTTGATTACAGTTTTTGAAGTATCTAGGTTTGATTTCAGCACAAGTAGGGCAACTACTTGTAATTGTCTTGATATCTTCAATCCCACAGGGTAAGTTCTTGGGCAAGGTGATTTCTTGGTAAACAAGTATGCAGGATTTTAAATTTCCTCACATTCGCTAGATGGTAGAAAAGTGTGGCTGATAAAACCGTGGCTGATAAAGAGAGAGGTTACCCACAAACGGCTTAATCTTCAGAGACATTCAGGAGGTAACAAAGACCCTTCATGGTAACTTGTACCACTGCCCGCACTAGCTGTTGTAGGTTTTTTAACTGGGGCTTCTACTTTGGGCAATAATTATTACTCAACAGTCTGATTCTATTTTTATTATCTATAAAAAATGCACATTTTAATGATCCAGTGTAGAATTTTGGGCAGAATGAATGTTACCAAAGTGTCAAACTTATACAAAAAGTAAATAAACAACATAAACTAATAAAATTGGCATCACCTAATTAGTTAAACTGAATATTCCCCAATAAAAATGTCATTATCAAAGAATGCATAAACACACTCAGATCTCTTGGATCGGGATTTAGACGCACTTGTTTTGACTTCACTTTTAGAGTTTTTCTGGACTTCGCGAGGTTGTGGAGTCACATAACAAATATCATCATCAGAACTGTCGAGACTGAGGTCATCAAGGGAGATAGCATCCTGGTCTATCCCCTTCAAATCGTGGTTCTGCTCTTCAACGCGGTGAATCCTCGTAACTCTCGGCCTTCTGGGTTTGTCAAGTGCTTTCAAGCGATCCGGGTCGCATTGTATCAGGTGGTTCTTCAAAGACGACATCGACGAGGAGCGAAACCAGCAGACGTTGCACGCGTACGGTTTTTCCCCGGTGTGCGTTCTCATGTGCTTATTGAGGTCGGCAATGCCGATGAACCTGAGTAAACAGTGAGGACAGTTGTGGGGTCTGTTGTCTTCGTGTAACATGACGTGGTGTTTGAAATTCGTCTGATATTGCGTCCTGTAGGAGCAGTAAGGGCAGTCAAAGGGGAAGACGCCATGGTGCCCTGCAACGTGTTTCCTCAATGCTGACCTGGGAGAATAACAAGAAGGTGAGCAAACGTTTTGTCGATTCTGAGCATCTGTGTTGTGATAATTAGAAATAGGATATCTGCGGACTAGTGAGTAACTACCTCCGTGATGGTTTCGTCAATATGCCAACTAAAGCCCAGGTGTAGAAAAGTTACAGAAATACACAAGAAGTTACATATTGAATTGGTGAGCTTTTGTCAAAATAATTCATGCGTTTGATATTCCTGCTAAATTCAGATTACTAGTGTTATTCTGTTGTTGAATCGTTAGTTTTGATTGTAGAGAGGGGTATAATTACCTAGTTTAATAATAACTTAGTTTTGCAGTTCATGTTTCTAGGAACAATTTTATTATATAAATAGGCCTCAAACTAAAATGAGAATTGTCAGTCTCAGCTAAGATATACGTCATAAGTGAACTTTTACTTCCAACAGTAAAACTCAAGGATTCTTGACTGTAAAACATTGAGCTTTCGACGTGGTCAAGTAAGAAAAAATAATAATAATTTTGCCCTTAACTGCAATAACCTTACAAGTACCTTCAATAGTATATCTGGCAACTCTGACTATAATAATAATATGATTATATATTATACATAGAACATATACAAATCAAAGTTACCTACCTGTGAGCTGTGACAAAATCACAATGCTCGCAAGTGAATGGCTTCTCGCCGGTGTGGGTTCTAACGTGGCTTTTCAGAGATCCACTTGAAATACACCTAAACATAAATATGAGATTTGTTAAATAATGCAGTAGGGTAAAACACCAATTATGACAATGTAGGGGAGAGATCTCTCTTCAATTCCATGCTTTACGTTTCAAGAAAATAGAACTCAGGTATTTATTATCAAACAACTTTGATAATTATCACAAAGCTCTTTTTTCAAACTTAGCTTTTTGTGCCAAATGTTAACACATTTGCCTACAGAAATTCCAAGTTTTGATATTTGCAATTCCTATTATTTTTCCTGCAATTTTTACTTAGGGTAAATGGCGAAAAAATACTTGTGAACATGTTGAAGTATATTTTCAAAGAACATCTCAAAATGGGCTTGACCTAAGTAGACCTACACTTGAAACGACGTTATACAGAACGAGTTACGGTTTATTTCACCACTTTCGAGTGACTAGAGTTTCAGATCCTTATTATTGCTTTTTGGAATTGAAGGTTCAATATTTGGATTAGTGTCAACAATGACCCTAGTTGATGGACACCATCACAAATAGGTAGGTAAGTATGTGAGAATTAAGATTGACAGGTTTTAAAGTCTTGAGGGTTTAGACATGACGAGCTTTACATAGACGTTGAACGTTCGCACGTGGGTATGTAGTAATGATACGACGCTACTTTAGAATTACTAACACTCACTTGTAATCACAAAAACTGCAAACGTAGGGTTTAAAACCAGTGTGAATGCTAACGTGCTCCCTCAAATCTTTCTTCCATTTGGTCCGATAGGCGCAGTATGCGCACTTGTACTTCTTTGATTGGACTCGCGAGTTGGTAGAGTGTGCCCGTGGGCCATCACAGCGCTTGCATTTGAAATTACGTTTGCCAGAATGCATTTTCGACCTGGGTCAATGAGAAACAAATGCAGTTACTGCGAATAACTCATGTAGGTACGTACAAGTGGCTGTCTTCCGGAACAAAGTCATAACGGTTTAGGGATGTCGATAGATCGATAGTACTATCGATACTATCGATAGTTGTGGGATATCGATAGGGGTATCGATTGGAATGGCTCCTATCGATAGCTCAAAAAATAACTTACCGCCCGCCACGGGAAGCGGGATTCCCAGAAAAAATCAATTTCCTGGGTAGCTCAGTTTGAAAAAAAAAAAAAAAAATCTAACAATGATGGGTTCTAAGAACATTATAGACTGGTACAAAAATAGAAATTTCAATGGAAATCTGAAAATAGGGAGTGGGGAGCAAGGTTTTTCCAGTAGGTACCTAACTGACTTCATAGCTTCATACTAGGCTTCGTTCGTACTGACTTCATAGCTTCATACTGACTTCATAGCTTCGTTCGTCAGCTTTTGTCACAAAAGTTTTGTGCGGTCGCGGTCCTCTATTGCCAAAGCCAAATCATAATTTTCCGGGATGCCTCCGAAGTCTGATGTGTGGGCCCATTTCCAAAAAAATGCGGATGGAAAGCCATTGGTGACATGCAGCATTTGCCTTCAGATATTGAAATTTACGTCCAACACTTCGAACCTGCGGGATCATCTAGTGAGGAAGCACAAAGATGTTTACAACCCGAAAGAAGCAGTGCCATCCACTTCAACTAGCGTACCAAGTAAGCCGAAACAGCGAAAGATTACCCCTTTTTTTGAGCCTAAGGTACAACCCTACCCTCCCAACAGTGACCGAAAAAAACAAATCGACGATGCCGTAATGCGAATGATTACAACAGATTTGCAACCATTTAGCATTGTGGATCGTGAAGGGTTCAGATATATGTTAAGTGTTTTGGACCCTCGCTATAATCTTCCCGATCGCAGGGAACTATCAAACTTCAAGCTTCCAGAAATGTACGAGGCTATGCGCAATCGGTTGCTTGATGTTCTACAAGAAGTTGATTACGTGAGTGCCACAACTGACATGTGGACATCACTAACTACAGAATCATACATAACAATTACAGCACATTTTATAGATACCAAATGGAGACTTCGAAGTTGTGTTTTAACGACTACAGTCATGGCAGAACGCCATACTGCCGAAAACATTTCACTGTATTAACAAAATGCTTTTCTGAGTATGGAATTTCAGACAAACTCGTTTGCTTGGTCACTGACAACGCATCAAACATGATAAAAGCTGCCGAAATAAGTAGGATAAAACACCTAAATTGTTTTGCACATACGTTGCAGCTGCTTCTGAACGATTCTCTCAACAATGAAGTGATAAAAGTTATAACAACAAAAGGTAAGGATTTGGTACGCGCTTTCAAAACAAGCCATGTTGCCTACCAAATACTAAGAGAAGAGCAACGAAAGAGTTCAAAAGAAGAGCTTAAATTAATCCAAGATGTACCAACTCGTTGGAACAGTACTTTTCACATGCTAAAGAGAATTTTAGACATCGGTGATCCTCTTCTAATTGCGACTTTAAAAATTGACAAGCAGTACTTCACTACTCATGAAATCGATATTTTGAAGGACGTTGTTGCAGTTTTATCACTTTTTCATGAAGTAACGGAAAAAGTTTCTGGAGAAAATTATGTAACAGGATCCTTTATAATTCCTATGATTTATTGTTTGAATGAAGAGCTCGACCGTACTACAAATAAACTTCTTACTATTGAAGGAAGAGAACTTTTAATTCGTCTTAAAGAAGGAATGATAGCGAGATTGGGGCCATACCAAACAAGAACGGTAACAGCAATCTCTACCCTACTTGATCCACGATGGAAAAAAACCCCTTTCCACAGCAGCAACGTTCTTCAGCAAGCACACCTTAAGCTTCAAAATGCTGTAGGCCACTTTCTAAAACGCGCTGAATCCGAAGTAGTGCAAGCAGCCTCCTCACAAAAGCCATTCATTTCAACATCTGAGCAAGAAGACCAAGGGATTCTACGAAGTCTGAAAGAGAAGATAAAAAATGCCGAGGCCCCTAAAACCCCAACTGCTGATGCCATTATTCTGCTCAAAAACTATTTTGATGAAAAAAATCTATCTGACGAAGATGATATCTTAAGTGACTGGAAGGACTGTGCGAAACTGGCTCCGCTTGACATGGAGGCAAAAAAATATTTATGTGTGCCTTGCACTTCTGTACCATCAGAAAGAGTTTTTTCGAAAGCTGGAAAAACTGTTTCGGTTTACAGGAGCCGCATAAAACCAAAAGTCGATATGCAAATATTTTGCCAAGCAAACAAATGGCTGTTGGATGATTGATTCTCGTTAACACGCATTAAACCATGTTCCATATTCTTTGTTCTTACGATTTTTGATACTACAGATTTTTAAATTTCTATTTTGTGTTTTGTGTTAAATTTCTATGAGTGTTTTTCTGTTTTATTAAATAAGTTGGAAGACATTTTTATTATTTCTCCCTTCAACGATAACCAATTAATTTATATTCAATAAGAATCAGCAGTATGAAAAATTGATGATGCCAATAGATCACAACATTGTGGTAGTGCAGGACAATAACTAATCCAACGTACTAAACTATCGATAGTATCGATAGCTGATAAACAATACCTACTAAACTATCGATAGCTCCAACTATCGATCTATCGACATCCCTATAACGGTTGATGTAACCATTTTTTGACGAAAAAGAACCCAGGTTCACAATAATATAGGAACATAACAGAATTTATACGTTTTCATACGAACAGATGTGAAAACAGTGAACGGAATAGTAACCTTCTTATTCTTCTTCTCTTGTCCTGACTCTGTAGCACCATGGCGGACATATAGTTATTTGTATTCTAATCTTTTATTAGAAGATGAATTAGCGCTGTGTACTATCTTAGTTGGAGTGCAGTAAAACTGAAGGGGTAGAAAGTTTCAAATTAAAGGGATTGAACTCAATAATCCCTTCATCTGGGTTATGCAGCGTGGTAGATAAGACTGTAGTTAAATAATATACGTAGTGCACTGGGTGAACTGTAGCAATTAGTACAATATTTACACAAATGGAAGCGTTTACTCTTTCAACTTTTTGGTTGAAGAAAGGAAGGAAAGACTGATGAAAATATCTTCTCTAATGAGGTTCTGTGTTGTCGAAAATGTCATCTCAACCTCTTTACCTTCAATAGGTATTCAAAATTAGCTCTGTGGGGGGAAAGCAATCTCCTATGTTCACTACATCATGTGACTAGTTAACAGATCCAAATCCTACGAGGGCGCTAGAGCTATCGATCCAAACAACCTACGTTCCTCACTTTGCCTTTTTCAACTTAAACCAATTGCGCCAACTTGACTGCAAAATATAAATCTAATTGGAATTACAGAGTACATCTCATCACCCTGACAGCTTGAAACGTTCAAAACGTTATATCTCAGTAATATTTGAATGGAACGGTGGTTTCTGTAACATTTTTTCATGAGGGATCAAATGTAGAACCGAGAGAAAATTGTTAACGTGAATCAGTGGAACTTCAAGAAAATTTCAATAGTGGAGAGCAGTAGATTTCAACTCATTTCTGCTGAAGAATAATAACTCAATAGTGGAGGGTAGTGAATTTAGTTGTACCTACACATTGTTGAGTTCAATTCCTTACTTTTGTTCAAAATCTAATGTTCACAGATTGTTCATTCTAGAATTTTCTTTGATGCTTCGTTGAAGGGAAGAGCGCGTTTTTTGAGCTAGGTGGTGGATGGTTGTTTATTGCTCTGGTATCTTGATATATTAATGTGTTGTGTTAGGTTTAAGAATATAAACTGTACTGAACATTTTTTTGAAGTGATATACCTACCTAATATTAAGTGGATAAGTTTCGTTTTACCAAGTGGATAAGTTTTCGTTTTTCACACTTGCTGTGACACAGTTTTCCTTGTTTCTTTTCTTTCCTGTATATTAATCATGTTTCATGCCACTCTTTGTAATGGTCGTAAGACTTATACAAATAAATTTATAATAATAATTTTCTTTGGAAATCTATATTCAAAACGTACCTCGTTATTTCCGCTGAAACCAAGCAATTCTAACTTTCGAAACGTATAAATGAGCTTTTATCTAGGAACTTTCCAATTGCTTTTCTAGGTGCTAAATAAATAAACCAGAAAAAAATTGTATTCAAATTATTACTTACAGTATTATGGCAAACACAATATAAAATAAGTAGCGTCAGGGGAATTTGGACTAGATACCTAATAGTACGAGCAGGTAGAAAGAAAGTTCTAAGGTACGTTAACCGAAGAAGCAATTTAAGTAGAACCAAAAGTGTAGCTACATAGTGCTAATCATTTAAGAAAGGTAGGTTATTGAGGTCTGGTGCCATAATTGAACAACAATGAATGGATTATAATTTGCTAACAAAACAGATTTTGTATAGTTACAAAAGACACTTGAGTAATTCTGCAGTGTCCCTGGTTATTACATGGAGCCAGAACAGGCCTGTCGTAGATCGAACTAATACCAACTGTGCAAGCTAATATCGTATGATATTTAACAAAACGTTCAACTGACTAGAGGTTTGTTTGCACAGTTGGTGGACGGGAAGCTGTCAATAAGAGGTGGCTAATAATTAATTTCAAAGGGGACAGTGTGATATATATTCCGAGTCGAAATAGACCACAGTGATGGTAATGTCGTCTCTGAAAAGTCTGACGACGTCTTGTGGGAGCGACAGGAGTTGCGAGATGCGAGAGTGTTCAACGCCACCGTATTCGGAACCACCGAGAGCGTTGCGGATGAGGTGGGTTGCTGCGTTTCTATCAATGGGCACCTAGAAACAAAAAACGGCTGTTACTGTAAAGGTCTATATTGGATGTGTTAATTATAATGAATAATTATTACTGTTTTAGCGGAGTAGGGGTCGGATAGTTTGTGAATGACACGTCCTATTTCCTCCGATTCAACATTGCCTATAGAGCGCCCCAAATTGACGACAAAAAATGGCGAAAGAAAGAAAAATTGAATAAAAATGAATACAATTCTTAAGGAGCTCCTTGCTCTAATAATGAAAATACGTACAAAAATTAAACTTAAAATAACTTGTGAAAAATAATCAGTCAACAGCTTCGCCGAGTGTCCATAAAGGTGGAGTACGTTTGTGGGAAAACAGTAGTTTTCTGCTCAACTCTGGTCTCCTGTTTTACCCAGTGGTAGCAGGCAGAAGATAGAGCGAGAATGGGGTTGTTGAGAGGTGATGTTCCTACTTCCGTAGATGCCGGACTTGTCAGCCAATATGCTAAAGATCCAAGAATTGAGGCGGGATACTGAAAATCCAGATAGAGGAGTTAACTCAACTAGTTGAGGATGGAAACGAAATGACGTTCACGAGCTGCTCTGACCGACAGAAGATGGCGAATCACAGTCTAATTGTCATCAATGATCAAAGATCTAGAGTCACTGGAGGATCACTGTGCCTTATCATCAATAACACATACTTAATACGGCTTAAACAATTATTTTTATTTTTTTAAATCTGCTCGAAAGGTTGCTCCACATGAACGGTACCACCCCAGTAGATCCCCGACGATTTCTAGAGGGGATTTATTTATTTACAATACGGGTCGAGTGCAAATGTGCAGCAAATGAATGGCAAGGAAATAAATGGTGGAAAGAGGGAGGCGCTGCAGGAGGAGATCCGCAGGCTGGACTTGACAGCATAGTAAGGCTGATAGAACAAGTCGACGGCGGGGAAGTTCGACGTAAGGTAATTTGCTAATAGAGTCAGACGAGAGAGTCTGCTGGTAATTCTAGGTTGAGAAAACTCCACTCGCGAGATTTATTCGTGGACTGCCGGAATCATCCGCGTGCTGCTTTTCCTGTCCAGAGGAAGGTGGGGAAAATTCCCTGCTCAACCAGACCCATTCGATAAGGAAACGTGAGCGTGACAACGGTAAATTAGGATAAAGCAACATACCTTGTTGAGTCCTTCTTTCCTTTGTTCTAAAATAGCATTGATGTCCTTAAGCTTCATGTTATGCGGAAGCCGAAGGGGACTCAGAGCAGCCTTTCCGCTCATGTGCTCACCCACCATCCGTACAACCTGAAACCATCAAAACGTTCTAATCAAGCAGCATGAATAAATGTGCGAATTGCACATCTACAAAGTACCAGCTGATCCAAACTAATTGGGACCGACCCTTTTTCGGATTAGCCGGAATTGCAGATATCAGTTTCTAGAAAGAAATGTGAATATAATATGAATAAAATTTATATTTTGTTTTATATGTAACACATCTTTTGTCGTTCCTATTTTTATTTTAGAATAAATAAGTACCAGAATAAATAAGTACCAAGCAGATAATTGAGGACACCATGGTAACAAGTGTGGGGACAGTGACTCACTCTCATCCTCCCCGCTTGCTGTAGTGCTTTCAAGATTCCTTTACCATTTTCCATATTTAGAGTAATTTTTTGTTCGCATCTAATCTTGTCATTCTGAAAAAAATCTACTCAGCTCCTCTATTTTGTCCTGTCTATTTCTTGGTCCAGGGTGAAAACCCCCCACTAACGCCCTTGGTTTTAGGCTAATTCGGATGGGTCTCTAGTGAGATTCTACAATAAAAGATGGCGCTAATAGTACAAAACGTTTGTAGACGAAAACGGTACAGCACATACTTGGACCAATGTACGCTAATGTTCAAAAACAGTTCCATAAATAAATACTGAGAATTGGAGCCGAAAGCTCAGAATTTTGAGTTGGCCATAGGTTTTGAGTTTCATGGTACATGATACGCTAATTTCAGATGAGAAACCGCGTCGGAACATTTTAGATGCTCATGCGCTACGTCTGCACAAGGTATAGGACGGTATGGAAGGACTAACGAGCTCAGAACTTGTTAGGGTCGAAAAAATTATCAAAATCTGGCAAGTAGTTATGTATCTAGGTGTATTGAGGTTGTGTCACACTGCCAATGCGCCTTCCTTCCTTCAGTACAAAATATCGCTTTTGGTAACTAATTGTCGATATGTATTTATTTATGGAAATTGTTTTACAAATTAGCGTACATCTATCCAAGTATGTGCTGCGGCCCTTATTGATCGACCCCACCCCAAATAATGCTGAACAAGTGATCGCAAGGTGGACTAGGTCAAGGGTTAGAGGGTGAAAACCCTAACTGCTGTGGATAGGATGTTCCATAGGAGAGTTAATAGTACACCTACATAATATATTATATTTACCTGAAGAGGAGACACAAGATCCCACAACCCATCAGACGCTATAACAAGGAACTTGTCTTTGGGAGTGATCCTGTGATAAACAACGTCCGGCTTTGCAGTTAAATATGGTGGCGTCTCGTAATGCGGAGCGATGACACTTTTCCCGTATCGTGGCACGGCTAATTTCTCAAGTTCTGCCCGACTCCATTTGTACCTAATTGTGACATTTTTTATACGTAATTAAAACAAGTACAAATACAATACAAATAAGAAACTCTTATCATTGTTAACTGACGAACCTGAAATCTCCGAAAGCTCGAAGAGGAGCCAGTTGTCCCAACAGTCTCTCTCTCTCGATTATTTTCTCTCTTTCTGAAGGTGGATGCTCACTTAGAATCCTCTCGACTTCGTCTGAGTTGTCACTGTTATGTTCTAAACTTACTTTTTTCGCAGTCCATGTTTTACTTTCAGATAAAGTTCCAACAACTGCCTAAAAGTGAAAACAAAAATCAAACTGAGCAGTATGATCTACAGAAGCCAAAAGTGAAGTGATCAGAACTAATTTTGATGCTCAAAAGCTGATCATGTCTGCGAAGATGGCTAGAGCCCACGGTTGATATGCCTTATATCTACACATCTAGACCTGGACCTACAGAATGAAGAATGTAGAGGTGGATTTATTATCCATGCTCTAAAACTGTTTAAGCCCAGTGAAATAAGAAAAGAACCCCGTTTTTGAGAGATTTCGCTTAGTAGCTCCATACCTGACAGTCACCAACAGTTGCAACGTGAAGATTGCAGTCTTGAATCAAAGCTACACAAGCAACAGCGCCGGACATGCTCACACTCAAAGTTTTACTACCTGTAACAAGGTTACGATATATACACAGGACTTGTTTTAGAAACCCTCCAAATTTAAGAATACTTGAAATACTTGTACCTACCTTGCATATCGGTTGATGCCTCTCTGGAAATGTCGGAATCCAATCGGAGAAACGTCGATACTAGTGCGTCAGGAACTGTGGGTACCTTCTGACCCGAAGTATAAGCCTTCGCAAGATCATCGACATATCTGTTGAAACTTCTCGAGTACAAGGCCTTTAACTCGTGGACAAATTCGTACCTGTTACACAACATTTAAAAATCAATTTTTATCTAAAAACCGAACTTTGACAGGATGGTAAATTTTGAGAACCAATTTTTATCTAAGAACAGGAATTTTGTCTTCCAGTCTTGGTCACAAGGTTGGGAATGAGAGGTTGTGCTTGATTATTCAGAGAGAAACTTGTATGAATCAGCAACCATTGAATTTTCCGCTCACGAGATAGATTCAAATACACTATCAAATTCTCTCACCCATTGTCCTTCTGTTAACCAGCCCTTATACAACGAAGAAAGAAATGTATACAGCTATTGATTAAAATGTCACAAACCTGTCATTGTAATAATCGATAATTCGTGTTTCTCTCTCCTGAAGAGTTGTATTCAGTTTGATAATATACTCAGGAGAAAGGAGGCTCGCTGCGACGTACTTGAATAATCTTTTGGCCAAAACCTGAGCGCAGGCAGCTCCCGCGTGGCCATCGAACACCCCAATCAGAAGATCTGATGGTACAATAGGAGTGTAAATCATATTAAAGAAACAATTAGGTAGTTAATTAGTGTTAAATTTTGAACGAAACGTTCGGATTTTCGAGGGGTACCTAATAAGTAAGTTTGTATCGTTCAGTATTGGGCCAATTAACCATGCAGATCTATAACTTAGTTTGGTGTTATAGAGGCGTTACTTACGGCAAAAGTTCCTTTTGGTTTTATTAATTGTGTTCATTTTCCGAAAAAGCGTGTACATGATTGCGTTGAAAAAATTTGTGTGCGGTGTTGTTATAGAGCTTAACTAATAATTGGCATAATTACAATACGATTCAGTACATGGCATTCATGGTTCCAGTCCCCTTACAATTGTGGCCATAATATCCAGGATTGCCATTCGTGTCCCCCACAACATACGAGGAATGTATATTATTTTATGGTGTTGTTAACACAGATTACAGTTTCCTGACAAACAGCACACCCAGCAGCTAATTTGGGGAGCTATTCATTCTATTATACGAGTTTGTTAGTATTAATACTAACAATATAATTTTACGATATAATCTATCAGTTAAATATCTCAGAAATCTCACCATCCGACAACAAGGATCTTCCTTCAGCACGAGTGTCCTCAATAGGGTTGTTGGAGGGGAGCTGGTTGGTATCATAGGATTTCACTGGTCCGGAATCAAAATCATGAGAGTATTCGTAAGCCCGAATTGCAGTAGTTACCTAATGAGTAAAACACATTCCTGTAGTGAATTAATGAATTTTGAAAACTAGTTATTCGATATTATACCTACAGTAAATTTGGGTGTATAATAATCTAGACTAGTTGCTTCTACTCAAATTCAAAAGTTTTGTAATTCTATCAGGGTCGCTGGACGAATGGTGTGTGGACGATACGAAATGTTACGTTTCATTCTTTATCTCATCAACCTAATTTTCTGTTGAAAGATAGAAGACAATAAAGAATATCATTCTACAACCGCTCTCTCAGTTGTTTCACTAACGCACCAATATTTAATCGAGGATGAGAGTACAAATAGTGAGTTAATCACACAAATATACCACGTAATCATTTCGTTTTTACAAAACGAAGAAAAAAAAATCAACTGTAAGAATAGACAAACTTCGTTCGGAGATAGCCGTGAAATATTGAGGTTGTACCCGGGGATTTGAAACTTAGAAGACGAAGAGCAGGAGACCCAGATATTTCTGCAGCTGCCGAGACCATTTCGAGCACTCAAATTACAAAAAAATAACGATTTCGAAAAACGAGAGACGGCCATAACATTGGCACGTAAATAAGGCCAGAGAAGGTTTTAATAAAAGAAGGTTACGGTCATCTGTTTCCTTTTTTTTCGTTGTCTATCCCCTCAAAAAGAGATTTCTATGTCCGCAGCGGTGGTTCTGAATTCTGGTGAATTGGTGATGGAAAGAACTAGATTGTTTTTTAAAAAATTCCTTTTTGAGATGTGGAATAAGCTGATGATTTTTTGAAACGGCAAATGGTCTGCAACATACTTTTTTTCCAAGATAAAAACAATTCACTATTTGTATATATCAATAGCAGAAAATTTTGTGGAAAGAATACAGCAGCATGAAAACGATTTGAATGAACGTAGTGATAGCTTCAATTTCGATCTGACAGAATCTCATCAACTGATGAACTATTTGTTGATTTCAGTCTGAAGGTTGTTGGATATACTAAAAAAACGACGTATGACGTCATTAATTATAGAATTAAATACTACGTAAAATACTTGTAAAAATGAAGGCAAATTGTAAAAACTTGGTTTGGTTACACGGATACTGAAATATGTACAGTATAGTATCCATGTATGACGTCACCACTATACAGCTTGAGCTTTGATCGACCACCTTGTCAAGTTGAATATCAACCTTTTTCCGAAAAAACTGAAATGTAATAAATTTGGATATTTTTCTGGAGACAAATATTGAGTGAATTGTAGATAGATAAAATTGCATTCCCACCCAAGACTTGAAGTTTGGTCAGCAGATCTAAGTGGCTGTGGATCAGTTGGCCACTGACTCGAGAAGGTAGTGGATTTTAGTCAACTCGTTCAGTGAAAATAGACGGATTTCCGAAATGAATTTATTATGTTGAGAGGTTTGTTATTTTTCGTTCTACTTATTTCTTCAATTTGGATTCATATGTGACTCTCGGAATCAGGAAGAGCAGGACGTTTGGCCTACAGGACCGTCCGATTAAACAGTGCCTTTGTGAGGATTTGTCGAGGTTTCTGAGTGATTACACAGTTTTTGTTTTGGAATTTTAATCGTTTTGAGGTCATTTCTTTGGTTGGATTGCGTCCAACATTCGAGGGCAGAACCGTCGATGTTTGAAATTTAGACAAAAAAATTTGCACTATTTCAGCCTGGTTCTGTTAAAAGTCTCCTGACTGAAGTTTTCGCAGCATGCGAATGCGAACGTCGTCTCCCTGGTGACAGGGTTTTCACGGTGGGTTGGAGGATCGACTGTCGATCCGTTTTGCCTTTCATTTTTCATTCGTAAATTGCAATGGATTCATCTGTTTGACACCAACGGAAAGGCTCATAAATACTGATCGAGTTCACGAGGGAAATTACTGACTCCGAAAACTCCGTAAGTGAGCAGATGGTCGATTTTTTGTTCTTTTCTGTCGTCTTGAGTACGTAAAGTGATTTTGCCTACAATTGTGCTTTTCCTACAGACCCCAACTTTTGAAAATAATCATGATGCAACCTTCTACCGAAAAGTGTCTATAGAGCTTAGTTGTTGGTTATTCATGATTTTGATAACTCAAGAGGTTCGTGTAAACCGTTGATTAACCATACTTTTCGCCCCTCGATCGTACTATTAATATAATCTCGATTCTAGATTAGGTACTGACTCAATGCTCACATCAATTGTTTCCAAATCGTCAACACGATATAATTATGTAGTATTATAAAACCACGCCCGTTGTTGCATCTCATAACATGTCATTTACCGATTTTTATCCCTCTCTATATCGTCACTACATTTTACTCGTAGAATTCCTTGTGAATCGTTGGTATGGTCGCTCGATTTGTACCGATGTTGCTTTCCAATTAGTAACCCGATTCTTACGTCGAATTAGTCACGATTCTTATACCGCAGACCTACTGTGTTGGTACCTACATAAATGGAGTGCACGTTCTCTGTACAACCGACTTCATGAATGGATTCTCGAAGTCGAATCTAATTTTATTAAAATCTTCTGTAAAAATCAGGAAATACATCATCGTCGGTGCATACTCTTTTCAAGGTATCAAACTATGTCGAGATCATTGATGTTGCACAAATGTGCTGATAACCATTCGACACTTTATTGAAAAGTTAGTTGTAGCTCATTGGTTGTTCTTAGGCGGTGTATATACGGGTTTCATTTGATGATCCTCTGCATACTTCTGTGAAAGAGGAGATACTGGCCAAATTTCTTTAAATTCGAGTGTCGTCTCGTTGTCTGACAAGAAGACTAATCAGTCACTCTAATGCTCTGTTGGTGTGATTAGGTACTTCATGAATGTACTCATAAGGTACATAAAGTTACGAAAGTTCTAAATCACCAATAATTGCTCTGTTGTATGTGATCATTGAACTGTAATAGTTATGCATAGCGTTGGGGATGGTTTCTTGGATTCAAGTTAGCATCAAGTTATGTTGTGGCATACATCTCAGTGGCTGTTGTCAGGACTTTGACGTCCCAAACCAATCTCAATGCTTTGGTGTATCTTATTTGACTAAATCTTTGGTTGCAGAAAGCAGATGAAACCAGGCACACGAATGGGTGGGAGCAATGGAAGTGGGGAAGAGGAGGCCACCAGCCCTGGTCCCACCGACGACAACGAGGACAGCCCAACAGACTGTGGCAATGACTATCAGCCAAAACCTAGCGGCGAGGGCAGTGGAGCCTACATTACATTAGCTCTTCCTTCTGGCGTATTTGTTCTCGGAGACGACGAAGAAAGCGAGGACGCGCCCCATGCATCTTCAACGGCTACACTGTCACTAGAGACTCCTGCTCTCACATGTGACGAACCCCCATCCTCCTCCTCCTGCCCAACGAGCATCGCACTATCCTCCATGTCACCACTTTCGAAAAGCACACCCCTTGTAAGTAATATTGTGCTTTATCTGTATGGGTAATTCCTGTGGGGTATAGGGAGATGTCTTATATCTGAAGTACTGCGATTGGAAAGTAGTAAAAAAAATGAGGTCCATTTACTTACTTGTAGGTACTTCGTATGAATTTGTAGTTGTAGAAGTTGGAAGATCTTTGGTTTAAATTGAATTTGATTTGAACTATTTCTCATCAAGCAGACAGGCATTGACCAGTGATGTAAACTCAAATGGGTTATGGGTATCGTACTGATGGACCCTTTGTACTCATGGGTCTATATCGAATATATCTATATATACATTGAATATATCTACGACTTCCTTAGCCTCATTAAGCATCTAATTGAATTCAAAATAGGTACCTTGAAAGTAACAGTTGAGAAATTTTAATTCCACATAAAATGCGACGAATTGAATTTTCAATTTAATTAAATTATTTTGGTCAAAACTTCTACTGTGAATCCTATTGTTGTTTTTATTTTCTAAAAATAATTTTGTTCATTACAGAGAAAACGGAAAATCGATATGTCGATTGATTTACGCTCGAGTCTCCCTTGCAAAAAATTGTTCTCAGAGGAAATCCCGTCCAGGTATGTTGAACTTCCGATGTACGAACTTATTTCATACCAACATTTTACTGTGATTTCTTGTACCAACCATTGTTAGTTTCATCGATCTGATTCGCTTGTCAAAACTACGGTATTCTGATATCTTTTTACAGCCAACTGTTGGGAACATATTTGCTATACACCTTTATTTCGACAGTCAGCGTCTACATTTTCCCTTTTTGCACTCTACGCTTCGTCACTCATCTTCCTTAATGCCTATTTATTGATACAATTTAATTTATGTTAATTGATTATCATTGATTGACCTTTGTTCGATTGTCTTTCAGTTGCAAGAAAAGTCCAGGTGAAATGAGCTGTGAAAAAGGGAAAAGCATTAGGGCCATCATTCCCTCTAAGGACAACCCACCACTTGAAATTACCTTATGGATTCAGGAATACCAGGTATTATTTGCTCTCATAATGAAACAACCAATCATACAAATCAAATGAGATGCGCTCAGATGAGCCATGGAAACCACTTCAAATTAGACAACATAACGATGGCATCCGATGATAATCTCGTACCTCAAAACGGTTAATTTCACATGAGTGTCAAAAAACTGATCAATTCCCAGTTACGAGGTTTTCATTTTTAAAGTTGCGTGAGATAAAAGTATCAAATCGATCCCAGAAAATACTTATTCTCCTCGCCAATTCTTGTTAATGAATTCAAACCTCCTCAATTTCAAAGTTCTTAGATTACTTATCTCTTAAAAACTTTTCGTAAGCTCGACTACTGTGATAACCTCGTACCTTGGAGACGGACAAGATACGATGTTATTCCAATTATCACGGCGTGCTCTAAAAAGAGGTTATCATTTAGGCTCCTAAAAGGGAGAACATTCATTTCCCGCTGAAATTTGAACCGTCAGTCGATGAAATATGAGGTTTTTATTCAGAAAAAGCCAGGGGAAAAAATGGCCGAATTATTGGATGCCATCGATAACCCGTTCTGGCCCGTGAACTGCTGTGAGTAGGTTGTTGGATACTTGTATCTGCTCATACAACCATGTATACATCCATAACCATCCCGATGTGGTGTTAATCTTCACTACATTGAGTAACTATTCAAGCTATTAGTACTGTAGGAAAAGAACGGTTGAATGATTTGTTTTCGAGGACCAGGTTACGAGAGAGGTCTTGGTCATTTTTGTTCACTTATAAGTATAAATAAGGTATCAGTCCAGTTTCTGTTTTCTACCTTTTCTGTTTTTATAAATTCAAAAATATGCATTAATTTGTTGCAGAAATGGTCACAAGCCCTAAAACTGGTTGCAATCGACAAATTGGTCGAGAATAGCGAGGCCCCGGAAGTGAGACATATGATGCAGCTAATCGAGCCGCAGTTCCAGAGGGATTTCATTTCATTACTGCCAAAAGAGGTAAATTTCACATTAAATTTTGTTACTTCATTCGTTCATACGGGCAGGGTGCCGCGGTGGTCGAGTAGATACTTATATTACCCTTAATTGAGAGCAAACTTGTTTTCCCTTCGCAGCTTGCACTTCTCGTGCTGTCATTCCTTGAGCCTAAAGACTTGCTACGGGCTGCCATGACTTGCCGAAACTGGAGGTTCCTCGCTGAAGATAATCTTTTATGGAGGGAGAAATGTCGGCAAGCAGGGATCACTCGAGAGTCGCCATCGTATTCGAGCAAAAGGACGAGGCACCGGTCGCCGTCCTCACCAACATCCCCGTGGAAAGTAAGTTGAACAATGAAAAACTCTCGTGTCCCTCGATTCCGAGACGTAAATACACACTAAGGGCAACAAAACATCAATTTAACTACGTTTAATAACCCTAAACGAGTTAATGGTACCTTCAACCCTTCGATTGGAGTATCTGTGCCCTTTTAGCTTGAAAATTTTTAACTCAATTACCCTATATGCATAATAAAATGAATGATCTAATGCAAAAGTTTCAGTAGAATCCATGTGCATAAACAACGAATTTTGTCTAAAAATGCTATCCAAAAAAATCGAACTAGTTGCCGTAGCAGCATCAACCACTACGTGAATTCCAGTATTTTTACGGGGAAATAAGGTCGAAAAACTGACTGATATGGGACCACCCTATTCTACTGCCTTTAACAAAATGCTATAAATCAAAATCACGTCCAGCTATCTACATTTAAATTTTTTTGATGTACGTCTCAACTTCTCTTGATAAAATCTTGAGTGATGAACAAAATTTGTGGCCTAAGTGATGCGAGGGACACACTGAGGGAGCAATGGGTGCTGGGCGTAGAGCAAACTAAAGATAGTCAACATGGTTTCGACAGCAGTGGTGATGTTATGCGGATCTTTAATGGTTTTTAAAAGGACAACTCTTCACTCCATAACATTTGCATTATTGGGACGAAAACATGCCTGTTGTCATTTTCTAGATGAAATAAAGTGTAGATTATTACGTTTGGAAACAACGATCTTACTTTGACATTCCACGTTTGTGTGTTTAAGGCGGCGTTCATGCGGCAGCACAGAATAGAAATGAACTGGCGGGTAAAACCCATCAGGCCTCCTAAAGTGCTCAAAGGCCACGATGACCACGTCATCACTTGTCTCCAGTTCTCCGGTAGTAGGATTGTCAGTGGAAGCGACGATAATACTTTAAAAGTAAGTAGCTTTTTAAAACGCGGTGTTTCGCCGGCTCCTGTTGAATGTACGTTCAGTACTCAATTTTCCCAATTGCTTGTAGGTTTGGTCTGCCACAACTGGGAAGTGTCTGCGAACCCTGGTGGGCCACACTGGCGGCGTTTGGTCCTCCCAAATGTCGGGTAGCACAATCATCTCCGGCAGCACAGACCGCACGCTAAAAGTCTGGAATGCTGAGACGGGACAATGCATTCACACCTTGTATGGACACACATCTACTGTCCGCTGCATGCATCTGCACGGTAAAAAGTAAGTCAAACCCACCATTGCAGAAATGTATCGTCAGCTCAGAATTGATTGATTGAATAAATCGTTGTAGGTTTTTGAGTGACATGACGAACACGTCGAACACCAGTACAGGTAATAATACTCTGCATAATACCAATCCTTGTGTTCTTAGAGTTGTCAGCGGTTCTCGCGATGCGACCCTGAGGGTGTGGCACATTGAAAGCGGCGAGTGCCTTCACGTCCTTGTTGGGCATCTGGCCGCTGTGCGGTGCGTACAGTACGATGGGCGCCTCGTTGTAAGTGGAGCTTACGACTACATGGTGAAAGTGTGGAACCCTGAGAGGGAAGAATGTCTCCACACGCTCCAAGGCCACACTAACCGCGTGTACTCATTGCAGGTTGGTTATTTATCCCTATTTAAATTTATATTATGCAGTTAGTACATCGAAGATGGAGAGGCAACATGACCTAACTTATTTTCCCTCATTTTACGGGAGACACAAAACACTCCATTTATAAATGCAATAACGTTACAAATTTCATCTAAGATCAAAATTCTACTAAAAGTTACTTAACATTCAATTTTTGGCTGAGACAGGACAAGTTGTTTAATATACATATCAAGAACAAAGTTGGTCGATGGTTTGTAAGGGATTGTGTTGTGGTTTTCTGGCGGAAAAACGCTAAATTAACGTCACCAATCGATTGAGCGAGAAATTTGCTATATATAGCAATAGCAGGATAGGATGCTATATAGGCTCAGCAGGAAAAAGTGAATCCAGATTAAATTTGAGTAAATGGACCTTATTGGGATCGGTTGGGCACCCTGTAGTCTGTACGGGACTGTAGGGTCCAGAAATGGGACTCTGTTCCATACAGGGCTACAGTGTCCAGTAAAGGGACCCTTTAGTTCGTAGGAAAAATACTTCACGCCCGATAAAGGGCCTTAGAGCCAAAAGCAAAGCTAATATTTTATATCAATAAAATTCCATTTTCTTACATATAGATAAATGTGATTAATATAAATGAATTTAATATAATATATTATATATTTATATATTCCTACAATTTGGTAAATATGGCATTGGTATTTTGGTATATTTGGGTATTTGGTACTACACATGTACCTACGATTTTCTCCTTTCAGTTTGATGGCGTACACGTGGTGAGTGGGTCACTGGACACCAGCATCCGCGTCTGGGAGGTTGAGACCGGCCAATGTCGCCACACGCTGATGGGCCACCAGTCGTTGACATCTGGAATGGAGCTCTCCAACAATATTTTGGTTAGCGGCAACGCTGATTCTACCGTCAAAGTCTGGGACATCCTCTCAGGCCGGTGCCTCCAGACACTTTCCGGAGTTAACAAGCACCAATCAGCCGTCACTTGCCTGCAGTTCAACAATAGATTCGTCATCACGTCGTCCGATGATGGGACTGTCAAACTGTGGGACGTTAAAACCGGTACGTTCTTACCCCCACTAAATAATTGACGGTTAAACCATACGTGTAACCAGGATGAACGCCCCCCGTAGTCCAGAGAGAGTAGAATACCCCTGAGTAAGCTGTTGCGGGGGGAGGTTGAAATTGTTTTGATTTTTTTATGGTCCAAGATCGCATTCATTATAATATAATGATTATAAATATTATTATTTTTGCCAAACAATCATTCAAGGGCTATCCAAAAATCAAAGAAAAATGTGTACAACATTCCACTCCTCTAATCAATTGTCATTTTAATAAACTACTTCAGTCTAATCAGAATAAGACTTGTTCATTATACACACGTTCAATTAAATAAAATTACTGGATATCATTTTTAGGTACTTCAGCACTGAAAAGCACACCAAAATAGAATGTATTTTTCGGACAATTATGTGTGTATGGTAGAAGCTAACAGCCTCTTATAATCAATCCATAAACAGGAGTTCTCAATGTGAAAAATAATATGGTATCCAGTAATTTTAACCATGAATTTCCTCTATTTTACTAAGTGGGCCAACCGTTGCTCAAGGAGGGCTAAGCCCACTATAGACCCCTTCCCCCTAGTTCCGCCAAAGAAAAGTTACAGTCATGATGCATGATCGAATTTTCGAAGCCGAAGGTATTCGTACGAATGAGTACAACTGGAGTAGTTTTACACAAAGTAACATTAGGGATGGAATCAAAAATGTATTGAATACCAGAGGAGTATTGGACACTTAACCAATTTTTTCTCCTTTTTAACACCCTAGTTTATAGATTTTTCAACGCTGAACACGATGGTGAAGTCAGGATAGCGATATCTAATATCATATAAGATTTAATTCTGACTTCACAATCGTGTTCAGCGTTGAAAAATCTATAAACTGAGGAGTTACACGGCAAAAAATAGAGACAAAAGTTTTCTATATAACCAGTAGGTAACATTTTACATAAAACCAGTTATTTCTTCGAAAATTGGCTTTTATAGCCATGCTGCATGACTGGATTTTTTTTCTCGAAATTTATGGGCAAATCCCACCCTAAAACTCCCCAAGAACCCCTCCCAGAGTGGCCCGATTTTCCCCATCTACGAACTTTGCCTTTCGATTGCCAAGGCAGATTTGAACATTAAATGTTCAAAAAAATTTTTATCTCAGTTCTATCGAGAGTTATCGTCTGGAATGAGACATACATAAAGTCTCAAAGATCAAATTTGCACAAAAAATCTGTCTTGGCAATCGAAGTCCGTTTTAGACCATCCTGAATTCACTGCCAGTCTTTTGGCAGTGAATTCAGGATGGTCTGAAACGGATTTTGGTTTAAAAATTGTTCGGAGGTTTGAGATTTAAAAATTTTGGACCGAGAACACAACACATGTAAACATGTTATGCCCTGGTTTCAGGTGAATTCATTCGAAATTTGGTCGCGCTCGACAGCGGGGGCAGCGGTGGAGTTGTCTGGCGTATTCGGGCCAATGAAACGAAGCTGGTCTGCGCTGTCGGATCCCGAAATGGTACCGAAGAAACAAAACTTCTCGTCCTCGATTTCGACGTCGAGCCTAAGTGAAGATGAAAGAAACGAAGGTAGGGGAGGGTCGTCCGAGGGGAATCTGTCTCTCCCCACTTTCGTTATCACCCGTTTGTCGACAGAAAAGGACACAAATCCTTCATTCTTAGCTAAGTCCAAGCTTGAGAGAGTTTTTCTTTTCACAACCCCCCTTCCCCCCTCCTCATCGCTACCTTGTGTCGATTCGCTGAAGCCGTTGAAAAATTTAAAATCACTAAATGTATTTCTGATTATCAAATGTATCGGTGTTTGGTTTAATAATAATACGATGTTGAAGGGCGGACATGCGACTGCACTAACCTGCCCCCACCACCAACCAAACTTCCCCTCGCAGTGTTGCGTATTCGCTAAATGTGCGCTTTGCCGCCGAAATGGTTCCCGTCTAAACGTAAATGTTCGATTGGGTCTACGTGTTGTGTAGAATAAACGTCGCTTCATGTGTGTTCATATTCATTGTTTTTGTAAAACGACAAAACATACTATTTTTTTAAAGTTTAATTTACTTTTTTTCACCTCTGGGCAGTAAAATTATTTTGTTTGAGATGTTTGCTAAGGTGGCTTCCCCACATTGTTTCGTCTGATTTGCTTATGTTCCTTTGGTCTAACAGAATTCACGATCAACTCCTGGAGGTGGACACTGCGATCTGTTTCACCTCCACTTGTGTATTTACTGTCGTGTTTATTTTTCTTATATTCTTGATTGTTTTTTTCGAATATTTGTTCAAAGTTGGAATTTTTTTGGTACCATTGTATGGTCAACTTCAATTTATTTATTCTGTTCCCGTGTTCAAAGGAAAACCGTTCAACACACGTCATTATTTGAAAATTAACTAAGTTCTCTCTTGCGTTTATTTAATTGAAGATCGAATTTTCTTATTTTCTGGCGTACATCTGCTCACGTCAAACATGTAACTCAGCATCAGATGCTTATTAAATGTTCTTTAATATTTCCGTCTTCACATTCGTGTAGATTTGCAGACATTCATGTTGGTGGCTCGGTATTGCGCAACTTTGCATGAAGAAGTGTTGTGTTACGTATTTCAAAAATGCCTTAGTAAACACTGCACCACCAGAAGGTGGAGACGAGGAATGGAGTTTGAAATATCTCCACTGGTATATCGTTACCACAATAATAGCCTGCTTTTTTGGTAATTTTTGGTTCAGTGTACTTTTGGGTACCCTGATTAGGGTAGTACTAAGTTAAGCACTTCATGCTGGAACCAACATGCGTAACTCCCAGTGCATTTGGGAAAAATGAGATATTCGTTTCGCATATCTGTTGATGCCCTAAAACAAAAATGACCAACAAAAGCAGATTGGCGTTTTTGGCGTGGTGGTAACGATATGAACTAGAGCATGTAGCGGGACTCGGATTCGAATGGTTGAAACACGCCTTGAATAGGGAGGGACTTGACCAAACTGATAACCACCTTGAACCAAAATCTTTTCCGTTTCTGTTCTTATCAAAGTTCTCCGAATGCCCAACCCTGTTAACACCACACAAAATGTCGTCATAACGTCAAATAAAATGTTACATAGGCGTCAAATTTTTGTCACACTCCCTCACAGTTCCTGTAAACCCCTAGAAGACCCTTTTGGACTGCAAACGCGTTTCTTACGCGTTCTCGTTGCTTCGAAAAATCGTGAATTTCCTCGATTCCGTCGCTCGTTCAATTTCACAACCCCCGTGCGTACCGACCGCCCTCTCTAAAACTGCCTCCAGAAAATGAAACTATATAATATATATGAAACTAAGTGTGAATAAAAATCACTTACCCGTAAATTATTTTCAGCCAAATCGTAAACGAATATCTCGTGCGTTTTATAAAAAGAAAAAACACGTGAACTAGCCGTTGAATATTTTTTGAACTTGTAAGTTTGTAGTTGATTATTAATGCGGAATAGATATTAAGGAAAATGAACATGGCATTCCAAGATCGTAATGATGATAGGTGTACTAATTTAGTGTGGCCATGTTTCGTTTAAAAACAACGCATTACTAAAGTGCTTGTATGTAAACAAGTTATTGAATTATAAATGCTAATTTGGAGAATTCGTTGAGCTTGTCCTTTCTACACAAAAAACCTTGCTAGATCAGTAAATCAGTAAAAGTGTATATTGTGATTATGTAGTAGGGACCCTTACTGTAATGACGGGATTTTGTATCATAAGGTAAAGAGAAAAAAAAAAAGAAGATAATAATCTATGAACGATTGAATATGTGCTAATTTTGATAAGAACAATACATTTTTAGTTGAGTAGGTGTCTTATGTTGTTACAATATTTCCTGTTGTGGTTGTTTGTCGTCTGTATTGTGTTAGTTAATTTTTGTGGAGGGCCAACCTGCGGTTTTTCGACCGACGTGTCAAACTTGTTGGGCCTAACCTGAGGTTTACTTGGTTTTGTTGCTGGAACATGTTTTAACCTGTGGTTTTATTAATTGGAACACGTCAAACCAGCGGGTTGTCGAAATATCAAATCTTTGGTGTCTTTGTTCGTTTCTGTTGATGCATCATTTTTTGTCGATAACTTGTGAAAGAAGCGAATTTGTCGGCGGATTTGAGGTTTTACGAATTGATTAGTTTTCTGCAATACACTTTTAATTCGATCATTTCAAAAGAACTCTGTGGTGGTTCTTTGTTTGAGCTGTATCCACGTACTTGGTTCCAAACTGGTGATAGTTAATACATACTTTTATCTACGATTTGTCTTTTAATTGAAACGCTTGTGTTGCAGTTTGCGTCAGCCCTACCTCAGTATAGTGTAATTTACTGCTATGTTACCATTCCAAATGGAGTAGGAGTTTTTACAGCGCAAGTTGCGTAAGGTCACGAACAACTAGCCTCTAAGGATTATCAAAATAATTAAACCTCCCCAGTTATTAATTGTATAGATAAGTAGACGAACCTAGTTTAATATTTTACTTAGACCCAGATAATATGCTGTACAGACTCCGTGCACGCTAGAGGGAAAAAACACACTTCCTGCCTCCATATTGTTTCCTGATGAAAGCTTGTCAAAAACTGGTGCATCAACATTTTTTTCAGTATTGTCCTTTCATGTATAGAATCTCCTCGTATCCTTATGCTCCCCAGCGGTAAGAACTAGTACGGTTCTTACTGTTCAGTTCCCGCGTGAATTGTCGTTATAAAGCTATTGAAACAAATGCAACGTGAATGGTGAACATTAATATGAAATCAAGTGAAACCGAAAATACTATTAAATATGAGAATATGCGAGTATTTGAACTCGAATGGGTTGACTATGTAACAATTTTCGCTCTGAATAAATTGAGTGTTCTTTGTTAAGGGTTTATTCAGAATGAAACAGGCTGGGAACATTGCTCAAAATATATACGTTTTATATTGTGTGATGTAACTTGATTATGTATAACAATAAACATTACATAATTTAATCCCAACGAGTTATTTTGATTCAAACCCCACTATTCTCTGGAACGAGGACAGAAATGGATGCCAAAAGTTTAATTTTAATTGAAACTATTTAAAAAAATGAGGCATATTTATGAGAGATCGAATTGTACAGCCAGTTGTGTAGTAGGTCGTATTGTAAATGCCCAAAGCCCAGTTCTATACGTTGGGCAGAAATAGTGAGTCAATTTTCGTGAATCTTAATTTCGAATCAAAATATTGATTGGCCATAACAGCGAAATGTATATGGAAACACCCTCTGCACAGGGAAGATATTGGGGTGGCACTCCGAAACCCTACAGCCCTTTCATGTAGAAGACTTTCAGGTTCAATTTTGTTTACAATGATTATTTTAATTAAATTAAGGTGAAACACGATTGTACATGAACCCAAACCCTCAATAGGTCTTGTCTAATTCCAAGTATAAATTTATCGACATGTTACCCTAACATTTCACCCATCTTCCTGGAGGTCATTGTGCGAAATCTTCGGAGTAGTTCACTAGTCTAGAATCTAGTGTATATCTATATACATACTAGGTTACAGTTCAAATTTGACTGGTGTAAAGTATGATACGTGATTTCTCCACCAAAATAATTGGCTCTGCTAAAAACCTTATTTTTGTTGCTAAAGAAACCAAGGCACAAGTTTCAATGTATATGCCGTCGATGAATAGGGTAGTGATTGATTGAAAAATACACACTCAGAATAAAGTTCATAATATGTAATATCACTTTAAAATCGTGTACCTACGCACAATTTATAAACAGAATAACCTAATTACAGAAATGACTCAATGTTTTACATTGCACGGTTGGCAGTCTTTGGCTGCATGTTGCGTGTACTTCACTAAAATTTAATACAGCTGTGCTGACATTTAGCACCCTTGAAAAGTATGAACGGTTTGAGGTAGGTTCCTACCTAGCAGATATCGTTAATATAGGTTGATTATTAGACACTAAGTAGTAGGAATGAAAAGGATTCAGGGTGGGCACGATGTACAGATTGCCCGATCAGAGGCTGGAAATGGATTCAGACGCCGTTTTGCCTCCGTCGTAGCTACTCAGGCTGGCAGCTTCGCTGGACTCGCCCGACCTGCTGTAAAAAGAAGTGCTGTAGCGTCACATTACGAAAATCCTCAATTACGAGTCCCAACTACCACATCAAATTTTTGATTACAATTACCAGGCAAAATCCTCTTGAGACTGCTGCTTCCGATAAAACTCCTTTTTCAACTCTTGTAAATTTTCCTCGAGGCTGACAACTTCGTCAGTCTTATGGGCTAACCTGAAAATAGACAAAAACATTGTAAATATAAACCATTTCTGGGATAATGAATGCATTGAAGATAGATAATGGATGTACTAATGAAACCTAAGGTCAACTTGACCCAATCATCTAATATCTTGGACCAAGTAGGGTACATACAACCTTGAAACAATCAACTACACGGTTCACATGTACACCAAGGAACTATGAGTCTGAACTTACTTGGCTTCTTTGATATAAATTCGGATAATATTCATTTGCTCGATCAAAGGGTCTTCCAATTCGTTGGCCTTCTTGTTAGTTTCCGGAACCCAACCTTGACCTAAACTCAACTGAAATCAGAACGAAATAATTTTTAAATAAGAGTAAATACCTGTATAATAAAGGGACTGATTATAGGTATCTTGTTATAATTTTACCTGATCTGTCATGTTTGGTAATTTATTGGGAGAAGTATTTGATTTTTGAGGTCCAGAATGATTCATCTTTGCCTGCCTCTTCATTTTTTCTCCTTGAATTTTGGCGGTTATTCTCTCCCTGCAAACATGACGCATCGTATGAGGAAAGAGCACATTTAAACAGGACCAATATCAGATATGAAACGGAAAGGGAACTTAGTTCACTCCCAAAGGACAAAGAAGTGAGAATGGTTACAATGTGAAAACGTTTATATTCAGATACCTTCGCCAAGGGGGGCTGCACCTCCCTCCCTCCTTTCGTTTTGAGCCTTACACCTAAATTTCTAATAGCATAGAACATGTTTTAGCCACGTTTAGCATAGAAATTAGCTTCAGAAACCACTCAGCTGATCCTGGGCCGCGTCAAGGTAAAGTTTAAGAAGGCTACATACCAAATTACAGATTCATGGAGTGAATAGCATAGAAATTAGCTTTAGGAACCACTCAGCTGATCAGGGGCCCGGGCAGCGTCAAGTTGAAGAGGCTACATACCATACTACAGCTTCACAGTGTGAATTACACAGAAATTAGAAAACGTATTTGATTAAATTACCTCCGTCTGAGCTGTATTCGCTCCAAGTCTTCTTCGTTGGGAAGATTGGGCAAATTTAGCGCCTGCTCTCTGAGGTACATGGTACACGCTGTGCGAACCATATTCTGCAGCCTCAGTCCCTGGCCCTGAGGAGGATTGTCCGAATCCGTTCCTAATACTGCGATTTTCGAACTGCAACAAAATAAATATAGCTAATCTTAATTATAGCAGGAATGACCATTTTGATCTCACTCATCTATGCCAAAACCAAGAACTCGGGAACCCCGCAACTAAGGAAACTGACAATTGAACAGGGGTAAGAGGTAAATCCTGAAGGTTTCTGTCGCCAACAGTTCGTTATGGTGAAACCAAGTTCTGATTTGGAGTTTTTTGAACATTGCTCAAATATAGGTATTACATTATTAATATTGAATCATTTGAAAATAAAATTGGCTATTGTGAATTGCTCTTATACTCCAGTAGAAGTTCTCCACCAACCTTAGCGAATCAATATGCTCCGATAATCGCAACAGCTTGACTTTGGCGAGTTGAGCTTCTTTCAGACTGTAAGTAGTTTCTCCAGAGCTGCCAAAATATGAAAACAAGAGAATTGAAATTGATGAGTACAACACATAATCGTATTATGTGATTAATATGTTGGTGGCAAAAATAATTCTTGTTCATAATATTACTTTAAAGAGAAAGCCATTTTAAAATATTCCTTATTGAGTTTTTCAGCTTGGCTTCGGTAATCAGCTAAGCGTTCGTAGAACTGGCTAATGATAGGTTTGCTCCTTTGGCTCACTCTTTTCTCCTCCCGCACTTCCAACAACTGGGAAAACAAGTTGAAAATTTTTTGTTAATATCAAACCAAAAAGATTAGAGAGGTATTGGTCGAAAATGGAATCAATTTGGTTGCTGGAGGGGAAAACGAATGTTACAACATGAAGGACTGTAGCGTACTTACAGACATGCAGTGGGTGCAGAGCCTCAGCTGCTGGAGCTCAGTAGATTGCTGTGCACTTTCCGCCGTCACGTCTTCTTTGACCGGCTTGTCCAGAATTCTCACTGCACAATGATGAAATAATTGATCAAAGGCACATTTTACTTTATTCTTATAAAACATAACTTCTCCAGCGAGGAAAAATAATTTGATCTTTAGACTGATACCCACGTGCAGTAGAGATAGCCATGAAGTGGCTGCAGTCGTTACACATTACGCTTCCGCAGAGCCTACAGTGGTGCTGCCGTCTGGCGAGGTGAAATGAACCAGCGCAGTTTGGGCATCTCGGGACAGCACTGCCGTCGATCCAAGGAACGATGTTCTGTTCATGAGCTGAGGACAGAAAAATTTATAATAGATTTCCTCACTTTAAGGATGCATTCCGAACATGAAATCGAGAAAAAATGGATTTATCGTTTAAACATGGGTTTGTATTTGAGTAGGGGGTCATTCAGGAATTCGCAGGACGCTTTTTGGCACCCACAAATGTAATGGGGTACTTTTAACCAAATTGGTTACTAGTGCAATTTAAGGTGACACAAATCTCAAACATCATCACATCACGTTTGGATCCCTTCAGGGACAAGCCCAAACTAAAATTATTGGCATGCTCTAACAAGTTCTTAAACAATGAAATTGCTTGTGTTTCACGTTGTTCAATTTCTCACAATAATGCAATTTTATTCATTCCATTGGTAGCAGTGCTGGGTTTAAATGGCGAAGTAGGGTGCCTCTTAAACCTGAAATAATGCTTGAGCAAAGCCAGTTAAATACAAGTCGCACTGACAATCAAAGTTTGCTGTCGTGATTGAAGTTAACTGAACCCACAAACATAAACGTAATTCCAAGGTTTTCTGTGAAGAGGAGACATTTTTATATCAACCTCTGTAACTGTACAGGACGCATCTCGCGGTTTTTAAATGCCTCGTTTTTAGATGATCAAAATTATTTATTACTTCATGTTTGATTTGATTCATACCTTTCCGTTTTTGGGGGTCTGACGGCATTTTGCCGAGTAATTTCTCGAGGCGTATGATCAGTTGGTTCGTTGGGACGGATAGTCGCTGTAATCGATCTTCCCGAACTTTGGTGAAGAGAACCATGTGCGAATTTGTTACACCTGTAATCCACCACAAGATGAGGGATTGAGTAACAGTAAAATTTCAGGGGAGAAAAAATTATTCAAATCCATTCAAGACCGAGAAAGCAATAATTAACAGATTTAACTTGTAGAGACAATTACGGCGATTCTTCAAACGGCGATTCGTTTTCAAGCTCTAATAACGTACATATTGTGAAGAAATTATAAATCGTTACCTATTTCTTGAGGGTCGTAGGAGAATTCGAATTCGTTCATCAAATATTTCGGAGATTCGTTAAATGGTGATGAATAATTGTCTTGCTTCAGAATTTTCTTCTTGGCTATGCCAAATAAATCTGCAAATGACAGTAGGAGGAATATGAGCACCCTGTTATCTCAAACAACTACAGATAATTAGGTTGAATAAGAACATGTTGAATTCTTAACTATACTAATCTCAATTATCGCAATCCAACAGTGAGCTTGAGACGTACAAGTTATACAAGTGATTCTGATGGCTGAAATGGAGTTTCATACTGTGCCTAGTATGGGGATTGATGGATCCCTTGATGAAAGGTCTTTAGTGAACCCTAGTGTCAACATACCCTGCCCATCACAGAGCGATATCAATCTCATGACCCTGTGAGAGTATTTACTCTCTTACACTCAATCTAGAATTAACACTGAGAATCTGACGAATACTTGATTATGTTGAATACTTATACAATTCAACAATGAGCTTGAGACGAACAAGTTATAGAAGTGATTCTAAAGGCTGAAATGAAGCTAGGTACATGCAATTTCAAAACTAGAATTTGTATCCATATACATACATAACTACTGTGCCTACTATGGGGATTGATGAATTAACTGAAAGGCCTTTAGTACTTTAGTGTCAACATACCCTGCCTTTAGTACTTTAGTGTCAACATACCCTGCCCATCACATAGCGGTATCAATCTCATGATCCATGGAGAGTATTTATTTATATATCTCTTACAGTCAACCTAGAATTAACCACTGAGCAACCATCAGGAAGAATCTTCAAATCTAAACAAACCTCTAAATGTTTTTATGAGATCCTGCTCGTCAGAATGTTCATCTTGAAAGTGAGAGAGCAGATTTTCGGCAGTTCCTCTGTCAGATTTGCAGATGGGGCAGATGAACCCTTCAAGAACGGGAGTGTCTCCGGCAGAAGCCATACTTGATTGAATATCACGAATTACTACGTGGGTTCACGAACACTTACACAGTCTACTAACAACTGATGAAACATAAGGCGAACACTTTCATCTATCTAAATAGTTTTCCTATTTTCTAAACATCACATCGTAATCAATCCTCAGTATAGAACGGTTACAGTCAGCGGTCAAACAATCATAAATAGCTAAGCCACCGCTAACAAACACCAATTTTTAGTAGAATCACAATAAAAGCATCACAATTATTACGATTAGCATCCACAACTATGTAGATTACATGGATACTCCGTCAAAGTATCCATGTTCGTCCATCTTAAACCCCTCGTCATTTCAAATCCACTGAAACGTATAAGCTTGAAGTTAACATTTAAACACAGTAAACTCTACATATTAATATTTATGGGTTCATGTTTTTTTTATTGATACATAGACTCACCGAATTCTGAATGAGTCTTTTGGTTTCTAAATTACATTTGAGTAGGTACTCGTACTTGGTGCTACCTATAATAAGTAGGTACGTACCCAACTTTAAACTTACTGCCCATGTTCTTCACATAACTGGTTACTATGATTAATAGTAGTGGAATAATGGGAGTTCTAAATTTGTACAAAACGCTCAAGATATCAACAACCAAACCACTTTATTACTGATAACGTCTCTCGCTAATTACCCTTCTCTGGTTTACTAAATGGTCGACAGAGGCGCTGCGGCTATCATTGCGGTGTCCCAGGGTTTGAAAGGTGCGACGTGGCTAGTAAAAAGCTGAGGGTGTATGGATACTATAAACCTCTCGCACTACCGAAACGTCGTTTTGTCGAAAATAGTCAATGCTTAATGAATTAAAATTCCACTCTTCAAAACGCCTTTATCGACTCCCAACCCTGTGTTAACAATAATTTAATCTCATGAAATTGTCGAAATCTAAGGTTTCCAAATGAAAATGGTATTTCAAGTTGGAAACCCAAGAAATGTGTGATTTTGCATTCTTGTGTTTGGTTAATCACTCGACGCAAATCAGTGTTGCCTCTACTGCAGTAATGAGTCAAGTTGAGTTGAGTAAAGTGCAATAATGGCTACTCTATAGGTTTTCGTTTTTACGATTTCATTGTTTATTTTGTGGAGTTTGTGATGTGTTTTGTGGTTCGACACAACTGTAATTATCGAAGGATTCGCACAAATCAGGTACCTAATATTACTATAAGCGCTAAATCTAAGTAAGTGCATTCAATGTTTGGCCTTTCCGTGCTCTCTCCTCCCCTTCTATATGGGAATGGAAAGCTGAGAAGATCCATTAATACAAGTAGGTTAAAGGTATTTCCCGTGATTTTCCGCAACAACTCTGCATTCCTTTGCTTACTACTACGATTTATTGGTGGTTTTGATGGTTTAGTAACGATGATTTGTGTTTGGTTTGCAGATGTGAAGGAAATGGGTCACATCCTCGAGACGGGCTCCGTCACGGACATTTCAAGAAATGTGTTACCTCCTCCATCAAGAATGTGAAAAGAATCCTCATCAGGTTTTGGCCTTATACCTGGGCCGCACGATGCCTCAATGGTTTCTAATGAGAATTTCGCTCCTGAAACGTGTTTGTGTAATAAAGTGAGATGAAAATGTGTTTTTTCGGGGTTGTGTACGCCGTGCCCGACAATGGTGTTTGTTAGGGTGAGTTTTCGATCGCGGTTCAAAATGCGTCGTGCCGTCATGTTTTTCGCGATGGTGATGTTATTCGGTTTCGCGAAATCGGAGGAAAGCTTCGTGAGCGTTATGGCTTCGGATAAACGGGTTTTGGACAGTGAGACGAGTGAAGTTTTTAATAAAACGCTGGCATCTAAGGACAAATCAAATTTTCCAAGAGGGCCTAGAACCCCTCCGACGCCGCCCACCAGAGTGATACCATCCTATTCGCCTCCAAATAGGATGTCGTTTACACCGCCTCTTCCCCCGCAGTTCGCGCACCCTTTTGAAAACAAACCCATTTTACGTGGGAGTAATTCGGACTCTGTGAGTGTTGCGAATCGCAGACCAATCCCTCCTCCTCCGTTCAGGATGTCCCAAGAGGAACTCATACCTATCCGACCTCCGGACTTGGTACCGCACGATTCGAAGAAAAAGACTCTGAATACTCCTAGTTTTAAGAAAGTGGCCGACACGTCAACGTATTCCGAAACGTCCAGCACGACGACGTCCAACGCGAGGAACGAGACGTTCGATTTCGTTCCTATTTTGCCGTATCCGAGCGTGTCCCGTATCTTGTCAGGAGGATCTGGTCGGAAACCGGATAGTCTGCAAGACATATTGGAGAGGACCAGGTTGGAACACGACAAAGAGTCGAGAACTATTAAACAGGACAAGGTGAAAACCATGTTGCAACCTCCTGTTAAGCTGGATTTGGATAAACCTGACGATGAAGGGGCATCGAAGCTCAAGGAAAGCCCTACGCATATCAGAAGGGAGCCAGATCTAGGGAAACCCAAAGAGCGTCCAGCACCTGCGAGGGAAGACGATCCTGAGCCTACAGAACCGCCTCCTAAATGGGGCGAAGAAACCAGAAAACAGGAGACCTCTAGCGAAGGAGGAGATGTTGAATCTGAAGCCGCCCCACAACCTGAACGCCCTGAACCCCGCACCCGTCACGTCCTTGGCATAGCTTGGGATATACACGTATATCTCATCGCTGTGCTCTTTGCCATACTTGCCCTTTGTTCCCTGATAAATATAATTAGACTGATGTATTATAAGCATTTATTAAGTCAAGGATATTTCTTATCGGTGCATGGTATTCTGCTCGTTATAGGATGTATGAGAAGTTTTTACTTATTCTATGACGCTTACAACATTAACAAATCCTTGCCAGTCCCTATTTCCAATTTGTTGATGCACATGGTGTTCCCACTTCTCACGTCCGCGTTTGCCATTCTATTCTTGTTCCTGCTCACTGCCACCGAAGTTAAGGCCATGAACAACAGAATACAAAGAGTATCAATTTTGACGATTTTCATCGTCTTGCATTTAGCAGCCAGTTTTGCCATACACTACTACGCAAACGAGACACCGTACTCGGTATTGCTACCATTGATATGTCAGTGCGTCTTTATAATTCTGTGTGTGGGCCTCGGTCTGGCATATCTGTATTTATACAAGAGCTTGTCACAGTCGTGCGTCCAGAAAGCCAGTCATATGTACTGCTCGGAGGGGGAAAGATGGAGTTTGGCACATGCTGTGCGCGTCACCTTGGCAACTGCCATGTTGAGCTTGTTGATGGCTGCTGTGCACCTCTATGGTATGCTGGGCGACTATGAAGGCCTCACGAAAGACAGGCAGCAACCGTGGTTGTGGTGGGGTTTCCAATTGTCTGTCCGAGTCATCGAAATCAGTATGTGCGCGTTGCTGGCATGGGCCGGGATGCAGAGGGATTCGACTGCACTGCCTGAACAGCCGGCATCAGTCGAAGACATATACCCCGCCATCTGTACGGCCAATCAGGCTTACACAATGCGCTCGGCCAAACACTACGATGACACTTTCCCCCTCAATAGCCTCCATCACGCCCACACTACTGAACGGCGATCCATTAAAAAACATCCATCCTTAGACCGTAGGCTACAACCTTCACCGTCCATGTTGGTGGCTGAAAACGGGTTTGTTCGGTTCCGTACCATCGCAGACGCGGAACTCCCGGAAGACACGTATACCACTGCCAACAGCATTCACGAATTCGCGTGAATCACGTTTCCTCTTACCTTTTGTAGATGTTCCTGTAGTCGATGTTATAGTGGATTCGACATTCCCGCTATTATGTGATTTTTAAAAGTGTTTTTCTTTTAAACCGTTGCTGTATTTTAGAAATCAAAGCTTAGGTTTATATAAGGATAATTAATATATTATATATCTTTAATTGGTCTAACTTGACCAAGGTCAGAGTCTGATATATTTATAAAATGCAAGACAAGAAGAAATTCATTCCTCTTTCAAAAAATCGTGGTTCGTAGCCAGGTACTCATTTCGTATTTTTTCTACTTCAATTACCTGTGAGACTATTTTTTGTGATTACTATAATATATTTTGGTCTCTAGATGTACCTATCCGTTGTGGTTAATTTGGGGGAGGAAGGGTTTAATGTGTGATGATGACATCACGTTTTAGTAATTTTTGACTAGGATTGTAACTCTCTTTGGAGGATTATATGAAATTCGGAATGTTGTCTTGCTGTGTGAGTGGCAAGTGGTGTTTTAAGGTTTTTTTCCAATAGGCATTTCATGGTCAAATTTGGGTGTCAAAACAATATGTTGATTCGTGTTTTGGGATGGTCACTTTTCAGTGTTTTTTTCAACTAAGGGGTCTCTCGGTTTAAGTTGACATAGATGGCGTTAGTTATATTACTTCTACCAATCCATCGTTTCTTGGCGAGACTCTAATTGTGGAAACTTGGTAGTAATTCCGTAAGCAAGTAGACAAAGACGCCTTCATCTTGTCGCCTCTCTGTCAATCAGCTTTCAACGTTTCTAATCATCGTACTGGTTTCATTTTCCACGAATAACACTACTATTCAGTTATCTTGATTGGGGCCCTAGCCAGCTAAGTCATACTCAAGCCAGTTAATGCCACCTTTAACCAAGAGACCCACCCCTTTGGATCAACGTTCGATCAATCATCGATTATGACGTAAATAACGCACCACCCCAGAATTCCACAGTCCAAGAAAGTCAATGACATTTAAAATCAAATATTCACACGTCCTCGCGTGTGAATGGGTGTTCAGCATTGATCCATGACATCTTAATGAGTGTTACAATCAGTTTCCACCTTAACAATTTGCCCAACGAATCATGGCCAATATTACGTTTTTTTAAATAGTTTATTCTCATTAAACACTCTAATTCGTGCTCTCTCAGCCCAAAAAGTTCCATTTAAAAAAATCACCGTTGGGTCTTAACTCCACGTTTTAACAAGAAAGTTCCTTTACATTAAACGAGTTATATTTTTCTTCCTCCCTCCATATCGTTTCTGAATTCGGGTCATTTAAACGTAAGACACTCGTGATAATTTTGACGTTCTCTCCTGACTTGTAAATTTGTTTCGTCCTCTGTAGATTTCGGGTTCTTCATTTTGTATATTTGATGCTTAGGTTTAAAAAAAAAATATATAATATATTGTGCATTGACCTTTGAACGTTTTTTCAGGGTTCAGTTTTCGGAAGATGCAGAGTGATATGCTCGATACTTATTTCGTCCTTGTTAGGTTTCGTTATATAGAGTCACCTTTGTAGACGTTTCTCCCAACATCCTGTCACACCATGTTATTTGTAATAAAAAAGTAGTTGAACGAACAAAACGTAAAATTTAGAACGAGCACAAAAATACCATGTTGTCGCCCTATATCTTCAATAAACGAAAAAGCATACATTTTTTTACGGGTTCAATGAAACCTGTGAATATTTCAGTTAAGAGGGTTTTCAAGCCCAATATCAATAATGAAGCCAATAAGAAAGTCTTACACCCCCATTTGGTTGTGGGATCGTCCGCCCAATTTGAAGAGAAAAAAAATTGATATTAACAAGACATTTAAAAACAAATCGTATGATATATATAAATAATTCACAGAGAATCTATTTATTGTACTAGAATAAGAGTAGAGTTAGAATTGCTTTGCATTTTACTCATTGAATTCTAATAGATTCTTGATCTTCGTTTAAGTGTATAGAATATTAACCTAGGAATCTCAGTATTAGACATTATTTACTTTGTAATGTTCTCATTATGTATTATAAGCAAACTGTGTTATTCTCTCTTGGCTATGTACTTAGGATTCTCGCAGTGTTTCAGCCTTTGTATATTATCCCGATGTAGATATTTTATAAGTCTGTGTAAGCGACAGATGTTTTCGTTGAGACGTCCCATCACAGGAATACATGAATTTACGATGAACAAAAAGAACTTTTTGAATAGAACGTACCTACGAACCCTTAAAAACCCTAATTGCATTTTGAACAACTCACTTGTTACTCATTCCCTCATAAAGAGTAGTATACGAACAAAAAAACCTTTCTCGACTGTTGATGTTCAATTTTCTACCGATTTAAGTTTTTCTGTAAAGAGAAAAAATAAATAAATAAATACAATTATTGAATAAATTTAAAAGGCAGAAAATATTTGCCCACCATGCAATTGTTGTAGAAATGTCGTAAAAATGTTGAACCCTTCAGGTCAGTGATTCTTTTCTGTTGCTCTTGAGTGAGATTTCATGTATTCACAACCTTGTACAAATATTGGAAATATATACCTGAAAATTACGTTCGGGTTTTAATTGTATTAACCTTACCCTCGCTACAAGGTGAAAAGGTCCTTTAGGTTATCCAAGATATTATATAAATTGGATGATAATTGGGAATAGTGGATGATTAAGAACCGTGTTTTGAACAACATGAAGGTATCGGGAAAAAAGGTTTAAAACCTCTTCATATCGAAATAATTAGCTAAAACGCAGTCTCTTCCTATTAGGCTGTTCTGCCATATTGGAATTACACAGTTGTAAGACAGTGGGTGTCCAGACCAATTTTACAAGCTGAAATGACTTACAAACTGATATTCAGGTTAATCCAGCTGAATAAAACACCATATGAACCATATCGCAACATGATAGTGGCTACGTTGTATTTTTTTTTAAGAAATATTGTTAGGGAATACACACAATACAGCTTAGCCGTCTGTTCTCAGACTGTCATCTAATGCTTTCCAAATTTTTGGGCAGAACTTTGCCAGCGCAGTTATATTTTTCACAAACAAGAGGGGGCAATGATTGTTGCACACTACGGTCGAATCATCAGTGATAACATCTGGACATATACCAGCGCAGCACAACGCGTCGAATATTGCTTTTGCCTGTTTGTTAATGTCAAAAGACGTTTCTGCTTTGGGTTGGTTGGCCATGATCGTCAACAGGTAGTATACTGACGGGTTACATTTCTCGTAACTAACGACGTATTGACCGGAAATATGGACTTCCCCGGCTTTGAAATTGATGAAGCTCCTTTGAGTGATGGCGATGCCGGGGCGAACGACAAGCCCTCCGTACCGCCAAGCCGTGAGCAGCATAGCTTCCTGCTCGGCCAACTCGCTGCCGCACGTCCACCTTCCTGATAAGGGCGTTTCCTTGAAAAACCGTCTCCCCTCCACATTTATCGCCTGAAAATTCTTGTAACTTTCAGTCAAAATGTTTTTGTATTTGTTAGTAGGAACGCCAGTGCCGGACCGTTTGCACTTCAATTGCACAGCGTACACCACCAGCTCAGCCAGAAGTCTGACAAACGTCTCCAAACCACACGCTTCTTCTATTGTCAAATCAGCATCGTCTTTCAAGAAAAACACCGAAGGGTTCCTAAACGATAGACTGCTCATATTGTCATTTTTCACATCACTGTGAAACAAAATGCTTTTCTTAGCCAACTGGTGGCACTCCGAGATTCCCATATTGGCTTTCCACTTCTGCACGTTTGGGTCCGAATTTTGATCAATCACTTCCTTGATTTCAGCGGGTATGTTTCTCCTCGTCGCCAAGAGCACTACACCAGTCATTAGGAGCCCAAAGAAGAGTGACCAACCCCCAAAACAAATGAGATAACTCTTCCTCTCCTCCTTTCTGAATCTCGCCGCCTCGTCTATCAAGTTTTGCTTCTGCTTCTGTATGTATTCCCTGTAGAAATCCTCATCGTCAATTTTTTCAGGCATTTGGGCGAGCAGCGCATCTGTACAAGTGGGCTCATCAATGAGCGAAAAGTTGTGCTCATGGCTCGGAACGAAGAATCCAGTCAGACCTTCCCCCATTAATGTTATCAACTCTGCCACACTAACATGCTACTTACCCCATGATCTACACGTCTAACCACCTCTTCTCATTTGAAACGTTTTGAAAACAGAATCTACTATTTCAGTGAGCTCTCTAAGTATTAAAAGTACTGTTGTATTTCTTGTTACTTCAGTAACAAAATTTGTTACTGTTAAAGTATTTAATACTTGATCGACTGTTTCCAGATATCTACTGAAGCAAATCATTACAACTATTTATATCAAAATTGAAGGATGTGCCAGGGTGAATAAAGGGTTAGAGCATTCGTCATTCGAACTCTAAAACTGTCCCCCCCCCCCCCCCCCGCAACTTTGGTGCATATAAAATTGAACCACTCAAATTTAACATACTGTTTCGTAATCAAAATCCTCTTTCGTAACCATGAGTGCAGTAAAATGGGGTACGCACATGAGGAATGAAAATAACCGATTCGTTATCTTATTTGAGTTTCCATGTCAAAAAAACTTCACAGAGGTCGATAATCACAATTTAATTCTGATTGGTTTGAAATTTTAGACGTAGAATGGCGCGCGGTTGTGACGTCACCCAGGATGGCTACCGGTTTTTGGTTTATTATATTCGATAATGAACCATTGGAATCGCCCAAAGAAAAAAATTTCACTTTTGAATGACCTGAAAAATTACGAATCTTTTAAGACCAATTGGATTTTTGTGCGACCAGCCGTTCGTTCACAGTGAGCGCGCAAAGGTTTAGGAAAAACACTCAACTTCGCGACGAAAACGGCCGTTAGGTGGGTCCCGGGTAGCCGCCCAGAATAAAACTGCCTTTTGGTTTATTATCTTCGATAATGAACCATTGGAATCGCCCAAAGAAAAAAAAATTTTAACCCCACCTCAAAATTTGTTGGTTTACGTTTCAAGATACGTAGATTCAGAAAATCGAATAAAAAAAAATCCGTCCGTCCGCCGTACGCCGTCCGCCGTCCGAGGCACTTTGCCCAGTTAGCGTTGAGTTAAAATTACGAAATTTGGTTTCTGGGTTTGGACCAGCCCACAATGATCCACGAAACTTTTCATAACCCTAGGTCAAGGGGAAGGGGTTCAAAACGAATTTTGAAAATTCCAAAACTCGAAAAATTCATATAGAACGGTATGTTTTTTATTACATATTTAGATAGAGTTTGTTCCGTAGAATTTTTTAAGACCATCCGCAGCTTTGTACGACCAGCCGTTCGTTCACAATGACGGCTCAAAGATTGTGACTCACAACACGACCGTGGATCAAACTGTTGAAATACAGGTCCATTTTCATACTAACAAGCTCTTTGGAACATCATATTGCTAAAGTGATGTCGAGTTTGTTGTTCTGAGGTGCGTTTCGTGCTACGGAAATGAAGGTAGGTACTTCTTTTATAGAAAAATTATTACCGACGTAGTATTAAAAACCCCAGAATTATATCGTATTAATTAATCATAATTAATAATAATTATTATTATTAATAAATACGAATTATTAATACCTAACAATAAATTATAATAATTTTCAGTAGGTACTTGATAAAATTGTTAATAATTAGTGATAATTGATAATAATAATTAATCTAACATTTAGGATCAAGACATTTAGACCTAGTGATCTAGACAGAAGGGTAATCTGTACAAAGAAGATAATGAACCGTTGTGTCAAGAATTTGAATTAGAAAACAATTTTATTCTACTTGATGCGGTATTTTTGAATTTTTTAGTTCGTACAGAACGACTGCAAGGATCTTATCTATTATCACAGGAGTTGTGTGAGTAGCGATAGGTAGTACTTGGGTTGTACAGAGTCGCTACCTGTTCGCGGTTCTAAGAACTACCCCCCCGCCAACATTTGCCGCCCACTCCCTTCCCGAATGTTCCACTCGACGCAAAATCCTACGGTCTCCCGCGATATTACATCGAAATTAACTCTGATCAGGAAACTGAGCTGAGTTCCCCGATGAGGTCTCTGAGTCCCTCGCCTTACGGCGATACTCTGAACATCTCATTTTTTTGAATTGACGGTGGATTGGAGCTTGCTCCGCCACTGTCGGCGACAGGCTGCAGTACCTGACGCATTGCACCAACCTGGCATTGCACTAGAGCCAGGGGGTTCTCCCTTAGGAACCCGGTACGGCTTTCCGTTGGCTTAGGCGGGACTTTCCGTAGTCGACATGCCGATATTGTCGGAGGAAAGGTATCAATGACGATTGATACTTTTCTGCCACCAATAGTATCGATATTTATCACCTATAATTATAAGGCCCTTTGTAATTAGTTAAGTAATTAGGCACTATTGTACTATTAACTCTTTGGCCAAATAGTTAATATAAGGTTGGTTATCTTAAGTTAGATTAGTTAATCATCCAACTGCACACAGACACTCGCTGTGTTTTTTTTTTAATTTTTTATTGGCATTAATTTCTTATACAGCCATACAATTATTGGAAAATTAGGGGACGTAGCGTTAGACTCCCCGCGGTCCGGCCCCTCACTTTTATCTTGCAGGCAGGCAGGTGGACTCCCGAAATGTTTGGCCATATGCTACACTTGTTGGTTGCAGGTTTCATTTGAAACAATCTTGGTACGTAAATAATTACTACATTAATACTAAATAATAGACTAATAAACCAAATTTACTAATAATAGACTAAAACTAGTGCAGGTTCAGGAAGATACAAAATCTGGGCATGGTTACGACATACAATGATGATGACAGCATATCTGGTAGGTAGGTGGCTGCGGTGGTCGTTTGGGCTGGCTTATTGTAACCCAGATGAAGTTGGCGATGGATTTTGCGATTGGGTTTTAGACAAGCCTACTGATTTGCCAAATGCTGATTAATATGCGCGATACCTCCATGATACTTACGTTTCTGACTATGCCCTCACCATATCTATGGGCTTGCAAATCGGCTGACTTGACAAGAACGACCAATGCTTGTGAATCCTTTCATGCCTATTTCAACAAAGGTTTTAACTCAGAACATCCCAACATCTATGTCTTCTTTCAAGAGCTCATTGAGGTACAAGCGGAAGTATAATATATTATACAAAACTCGAGTCACTGGCATTAAACCACACCCAGGTACCAACTGCACAACGGGCAAGAGTGGATAACAAGACTGATACATTAAGGTAAATATTATTTACCTTAATGATTTACCTCATAATATGATTATGACATATTATGTCTCATGTACAATTTATATTAGTAATTTGACGATGCTTCTTGCTGAATACTTTTTGGGGGACAACGTGAGCAACCTCCTCGTGGTGTCCCCTGGGCTCGGCAAATAGCTCACAATAGGTGACAGGAGTCTAATGTAATTTTTCGGGAGTCTAACGTCATTAGGAGTCTAACGCCCTATCTTGGGATCGGACAGCCCCGGGAGTCTAACGTCCGAATTTTCAGGGCCCGGGAGTCTAACATCCTATCCCGGAAAGGTACCTACAAACAAACGTCCTTTATGTTGATGAACCTCCAGCGGGCGTACAAAATTTTCCGTTTCAAGATAAATTCAGAAAATCGAGAAAAAAAATCCGTCCGTCGGCGGCACTTTGCCTAGTTAGGGTTGTGCTAAATTTACGAAATTTGGTTTACGGGTTCGGAGTCCGAACTTCGGACCAACCTCACAATGATCCACCTAACTTTTCATAACTCTAGGTCCAAAACTGGGTTCAAAACGAAGTTTGAAAAATTCAAATCGAACGGTATATTTTTTTTAGGATTTTTTTAAGATCCGTTCGTTCACAATGAGGGCTCAAATGTGGAGCAGATCAAATGTCGTCAACATGAGGGTGAATCGTGAGGCAGCCTGTCGGTTTAATGTTCATACTGATCTAGCTGATTCGACATGGTTTTCAGATATCGATTTAATTATTAAAACTACCAATAATTATTAACCATCAACTATAATTATTATGGATATCAACGATGTGTAGAATGTGTTGCCAGTACCAAAATAGGATATGTTGATTCCTGGGGCCCACGAAGAAAATAAAAGGAGAACAGAAGGAAGGAGAATCAGGATCGAGTGGGGACTAATCGACTAGGAACAAGTTCACTGGTACCGCACAATCTCACTTTGGGAGCTAAATTTGACAGCGTTCGTTAAAAACCCGAAGTGAGACAGTGACGCGACAATAGTTTTCTACCGGCTTCAGCGCCAGAGTCCGTATCCCACAGCGAGTGCGTATGCGGAAATACACTATTATTAATAACGTTAAATTTTCCTCAAATCCAACGATTGTTTTCCACTGAATTAACGGTTTTAGACATTTAGGTTTCCCTGCAATGTTCTTCCAAATCGCTAGATCACGTAAGCGCCTACTTCATCATTTTAATCAAATTTTACCGCGCAGAGATCAGATTGTTCAAATAACGTTCAGATTGTTGACAGGTTTAAATGTTTTTCATGACTCACCATCATCAATGCCAGTTTAATTATTGCCAGGTTTCAATTTTAATCATTTGAACTTCCTTGGGTGTGATTACTACAATCGGCTACACGTATTCTGGATTTGTTAGGTAATATTAAATAGGTTTGAAGATGAAGAAACGTGGTTGATACTTGAGATGTTCTTCATGGACATCATGTTCTTTAATAGAGACATTTAACATAAAACCAACTATTCCTTCAAATATTTGCTCTTATAGCCATGCTGCATGACTGTTTGCTTTTCACAGTGCACGACGTAAGTTTTGTAAACAGTTTTTTGTCTCTCCTGAAAATTTTGGGAAAATGTGTGATGAATAGCATGTTGCTGTTTCACCGACGATATTAAAATGATTGACCAAAGAGTAACCAAGAATTAATTTGAAATTCATATACCTGTTGATTGCAGGTGGGTGCATAATTATATTGAAATGTATTGAAAGGGATTAAGCCTGGTTAAGGTCGGATTCCAATTGGGGGGTGTTCTATGGGTTCCCTAAAATACGATTTAGAAAAAAAAATCGTGCGCAAACGTGTTTTTTTCATGTTTTTATGTCATTTTCTTTAAATTATTTTCCCCCGGAATCACGTAAAACACATAATTTGCACCCATTTGGACGCAACTATAATTCTTGTGCCGAATTATAGGGGTTTATGAGCGTTTGACAAAAGTGGAAATTTCTACAATTTGAAAAATTTTCCTTTTCAAGTTGATTTTTCACCCGTTTTGGCGATTAGAAATACAGAAATTTAGGAATTTTCGTGATATTTCCAACGGTGTAACCGGATTTCTATTTTCACGCAAATTAAGAGAACGACGGTCATTTTAGAGTGAAAAATCTTAAAATTCAAAAAACTCTATTTTTTAACTGAGTAACGTAAAGTATTATTGCTACAAGGCATTTTCGACCATAAATTAGCTGAATCGATTCATGGCCTGTGACCTTCAATGAATTTATGAGTGACCTTCAATGAGTTTAATCTAGGAACGCGGTAGCGTTCCGCCCCGCCAAGCAAAGAAGTTGAGAAAACGAACGGTGCCGAGTGTATGTTTACCGGACGTCACGAAACGCGTTTTCGAGGTATCCATATCTCGGCTCCTATTTGACCGATCAGCTTGAAAATTAGTGTGGGTCTTCTTTGAGTGTATATTAGAAAGCCATGAAAGTTTCAAATCGATAGGTCTAAAGGGAGCCGAGCTACATAACTTCAAAAACCCGGTTTTTCGGCCTTAGATTGTTCTTCTCCTTCTCCTTCTTCTCCTTCTCCTTGTTCAGACAGGCAAGGCTGGAGCCTCTCCACGTTAACCGATTGACTTGAAATTTTGCACAGAGCTTCATTTAACCTTGAGACAGAGCCTTATATAAGATTTAACCCATTATCTCAACCCAAAAAAGTTTTAGAAACAAAAAAACAGAAACCTTAGGAAAATTCTGTCCACTTTGACGAGTCTACAGCCTGGGTAAAAGGACCAATCGACTTGAATTTTTTTATATACCTTCTTTATAGCATGGCTCAGTGCCATTTGAACGAAATAAGCCATTATCTCAACCCAAAAATAAAATTAGGGACAAAAAAACTGAAATTTAGGGTAATTTAGGCTAATTATGACCATATCTCGGCTCCTAGTAGACCGATCAACTTTAAATTGGGTATGGATCTGTTTGGTGTGGATAATAGAAAGCCCTGAAAGTTTCAAGTCGCTAGGTCTAAAGGGAGCCGAGTTATATAACTTCAAAAACCAATTACCATGTTTTTCTACTTTTTTCAGTCGGTCAAGGCTACAGCCTCTCCACCTTCGCCGATTGACTTGAAATTTTGCACGGAGCTTCGTTTTAAGTGTAGCAAGTGCCTTTTGAAAGATTCAAGTCGATATCTTTAAAGGGAGCCGAGTTATATAACTTCAAAAACCCGGTTTTTCACCCTTACCTGTTCTTCTTCTCCTTAATCAGTTAGGCCTTTCCACCTTCACGGATTGACTTGAAATTTTGCACAGAGCTTCGTTTCAACATCAGCCAGTGCCTTTTGAAAGTTTAACCCATTATCTCAACCCAAAAAACTTTTAGAAACAAAAAACCTGAAATTTAGGCTAATTTTGGCAACTTTGACGAGTCTACAGCCTGGGTAACCGGACCAATCGACTTGAAATTTTGCATAGGCCTTCTTTATAAAATGACCCACTTCAACAACAAAAAGATGTGATATCCCCCCAAAAAACACTCCGTGTAAAAATCACTCCGCCTCGCAAATATCATTCTTCAGAGGCCGGAAAAAGTTATGATATCCACTTTCCCCGCCGGCCCTTTTCCTTCTGCCACTCTTCAATAGCGCTGCCATCTGTTATCGTTTCTGGGAACTACCTGAGCCACCCTCGTTACCACCCCCAACGCCCATGCCACACAAGCGACCGTTTCCCTTCTCGAGTGTCCGATTCGACGGATATTACTACGGTAGGGACCCCGAGTGCCTGTTAATCTTATCTCGGCTTCACCGGATCAAATTAATTCCAAGAATCATCCCCATAGCCTTCAGGAATTTGGGCTGATGCTTGAAATTAACCTTGGAGGCCTTTGAAGGTCTTGGAGGCCCTTGAAGGTGCCGTCGACGGTCCTCGGAGGTCCGCGGAGGTCCGCGAAGGTCCGCGGAGGTCCGCGGAGGTACTCGGAGGTCCTCGAAGGTCCTCGAAGGTCCTCGAAGGTCCTCGAAGGTCCTCCAAGGTCCTCGAAGGTCCTCGAAGGTCCTCCAAGGTCCTCGAAGGTCCTCCAAGGTCCTCGAAGGTCCTCCAAGGTCCTCCAAGGTCCTCGGAGCCCCTTGGAGCCCCTTGGGGCCCCTTGGAGCCCCTTGGAGCCCCTTGGAGCCCCTTGGAGCCCCTTGGAGCCCCTTGGAGCCCCTTGGAGCCCCTTGGAGCCCTTGGAGGTGGAGGCCTGAAGGAGGAGGCCTGAAGGAGGAGGCCTGAAGGAGGAGGCCTGAAGGAGGAGGCCTGAAGGTGGAGGACCTTCGAGGACCTCCGGTGGAGGCCTGAAGGTGGAGGGTGGAGGCGGAGGCCCGGAGGCGGAGGCCCGGAGGCGGAGGCCTGAAGGTGGAGGCCCGGAGGTGGAGGCCTGAAGGTGGAGGCCTGAAGGTGGAGGCCTGAAGGTGGAGGCCTGAAGGTGGAGGCCTGAAGGAGGAGGCCTGAAGGTGGAGGGTGGAGGCGGAGGCCCGGAGGAGAGGCCTGAAGGTGGTGGAGGCCCGGAGGTGGAGGCTTGATGGTGGTGGAGGCCTGATGGTGGTGGATGCCCAGAGGCGGCATTTTGATCTATTAACTTCGATAATGTACCTGTACCCCTCAAAGGTTTCCGTTTCAAGATAAATTCAGAAAAGTCCGCGGCACTTTGCCTAGTTAGGGTTGTGCTAAATTTACGAAATTTGGTTTACGGGTTCGGACCAACCTCACAATGATCCACCTAACTTTCCATAACTCTAGGTCCAAAACGGGGTTCAAAACGAAGTTTGAAAAATTCATATTGCGAAAAATTCTAACACAAACACCACTCCCTCCCCACATTAGCCTACCAGGCAATATTGTGAATAAATGATTGATTTGATTTGAAAAATTCAAATCGAACGGTATATTTTTTTAAGGATTTTTTAAGAACCGTTCGTTCACAATGAGAGCAGATCAAAATTTGATTTGTCGTAATTTAATGTCGTCAACATGAGGGTGAATCGTGAGGCAGCCTGTCGGTTTAATGTTCATACTGATCTAGCTGATTCGACATGGTTTTCAGATATCGATTTAATTATTAAAACTACCAATAACTATTATAATTATTATAGTTGATGGTTAATAATTATTATTACGGATATCAACGATGTTTTGAATGGCTTGCCTGCAATTATTATTGCAATTATTATTGCAGGCAAGCCGCAATGAGAGCATAGTTCGTTCACAATGAGAGCAGATCAAAATTTGATTTGTCGTAATTTAATGTCGTCAACATGAGGGTGAATCGTGAGGCAGCCTGTCGGTTTAATGTTCATACTGATCTAGCTGATTCGACATGGTTTTCAGATATCGATTTAATTATTAAAACTACCAATAATTATTAACCATCAACTATAATTATTACGGATATCAACGGTGTTTTGAATGGCTTGCCTGCAATTATTATTATTAATGATTAATAATGATTGTTAAGTATTAATAATTCACTCGATATCTGTATTATTATTATTAATAATTTACACAACCTAGTAGATAATAATTATTAATAATTAATGCCAGAAGGGTGATCTGTAAAAAGAAGATAATGAACCGTTGCAGAGTTTTTCACACAGGGATAACCCCTATTCTTCGACAATATTCCAACAAATTGTGAGTTCACGTACTCACGTACCATTTGATTCACTTGTTCTCCTTTGAGACAGAAAATGAAACACAGGAATAGAAGCGCCATAGCTAAGCAGAGCACTTGGAGGAACTTGTTGAGCGAGATCCCAGTCTGGAAAACACGAATTCTGTATTATTATCAGATAAATAGGAGGACGATGAAAGGTAAAATGACATTATATCCTACATATCTAATCCTTTTTTTTCAACTAGATAACTTTATTGCGTTAAGATAGGTAAGCATTACAGTTGTGAATAGAACGGTATAAATAACAACATGAAACATGTTCAGGAGGCTTTCTCCTCTAGGTTGAAAAGATTAATTTAGTATGAACTATAGTAGTATGCTGCCGCCGTAAGTTAAAACCACCTATCTCCATTTTTTTCATGTCGAGAAAAATGCAGTTAAGTGAGGAAGGGGGCCCAGATTATCAAACTGGAGATAAGATAAAGCCTTTTTTCGAACCTTTCCAATGTAGATAGGAAATTCTACCTTGGCAGAAAAGATGCGCCACGTCGAGATCTACGCAGCCATGTGCCCAACTCCAAAAACACCAAAATGGTCGATAGGGGACTTAATCTTAGCACGGCAGTATGGATATGATGGTTTTTTTCTGGTAGGGGGGGGGGGGGTGTCATTGTAGGTTTTGGTTGGTGGTGAGGAGATCCGTGTGCCTTTTGGTTTATTATCTTCGATAATGAACCATTGGAATCGCCCAAAGAAAAAATTTTTTTAACCCCCCCTCAAAATTTGTTGGTTTACGTTTCAAGATACGTAGATTCAGAAAATCGAATAAAAAAAAATCCGTCCGTCACCCGTACGCCGTCCCCCGTACGCCGTCCGTGCCACTTTGCCCAGTTAGCGTTGAGCTAAAATTACAAAATTTGGTTTCTGGGTTTGGACCAGCCCCACAATGATCCTCGAAACTTTTCATAACCCTAGGTCAAGGGGAAGGGGTTCAAAACGAACTTTGAAATTTCGACAATGTCATATCTCTAAACATTCTCATGAAAGGGTGTACTTTTTAGTTCACTTTTGAATGACCTTAAAAATTACGAATCTTTTAAGACCAATTGGATTTTTGTGCGACCAGCCGTTCGTTCACAGTGACCGCGCAAAGGTTCAGGAAAAACACTAAACTTTCGCGTCGAAAACGGCCGTTATGTGACCCAACCTCCAGACGCCCAGAATAAAACTACCTTTTTTCATCTTCCCGGTAAACTACAGTCTAGAAATTTTAACCGTGAGTCGGGGATAGACCACATTGCAATATTCACTCGGTTTCTCATCTGTAAAATTGTTTAAATAATACCTTTTTGTAATAATACAAATTAAATTTTGATGATGAGCTATTGACTTGAAATTTTACAAATAGGTCAGAACTGGATCACAATTCAATATTCACTCGGTTTCTTGTCTGTAAAATTGTTTAAATAATACCTTTTTGTTTAAACAAATTAAATTTTGATGATGAGCTAGATACTTGAAATTTTAAATATAGGTCAGAAATGGATGACATTTCAATATTCACTCGGTTTTTTTCTCATTGCAAACCTGTTCATTGTGTACCCAAGATCCTTCCCTAAAAGACCTGGCAGCGGGAAATATTATTCAACATGGTTTGAAAAGGGAAAAACAAGTTTTGTAAAAAATCCCAATGCTCTAGGTAGTAGTCGATACCAGTGACCAACATTTTCTTCAGTAGTAGACATGGTTTTGCACTAGTAGTCGACCTACATGTGTTAGAAGTCGACAGTATCACTTGAGTCAGTAGTCGACAGGTTTCGTCATTCCATCGTTTTACGACATCTAAATAAAATACATTCAACTGTGAATCGGAACTTGAAAATAGATTAATAAGATGTAATAAAGTAGTTATCAGACTTTTTATTTGCAAACAGCTCATTATCAGTCTCAAATTGCAATAAGTACTTAAGTAAAAAGGTATGAAAACTATAGTCGAAAACTCATTGTCAGAAAATTGACATTACAGTTGGGCTTAGGTACCTATTTACATATTTTTTTGACATTTTCATGTCTTTGCTTTGGCACATAAACTGAAACGGGAAAAATTTGTTCCCTTGATTCACCCTTTCCCTCAGATCACGTCAGAACACAAGCGACCGGCGGGCCATTACGTCAGAGCCTATGACGCACGAGCGTATGACGGCTGGCAGGAGGCCAACAAGTACGTCAGAGCCTATGACGCACGAGAGTATGACGTAAGACGGCTGGCAGGAGGCCAACAAGTACGTCAGAGCCTATGACGCACGAGCGTATGACGTAAGTTGGCTGGCAGGTGGCCAACAAGTACGTCAGAGCCTATGACGCACGAGCGTATGACGTAAGACGGCTGGCAGGAGGCCAACAAGTACGTCAGAGCCTATGACGCACGAGCGTATGACGTAATACGGCTGGCAGGAGGCCAACTAGTGCGTCATACGACGAGACCTTTTATGTCTCTGCGCCCCCTCCCACACCGCGTACCTTCGATAATGAACCATTGGAATCGCCCAAAGAAACAAAAATTTTAACCCCCCCTCAAAATTTGTTGGTTTACGTTTCAAGATACGTAGATTCAGAAAATCGAATAAAAAAAAATCCGTCAGTCCGCCGTCCGCGGCACTTTGCCCAGTTAGCGTTGAGTTAAAATTACGAAATTTTTTTTATGGGTTTCGACCAACCCCACAATGGTCCTCGAAACTTTTCATAACCCTAGGTCAAGGGGAAGGGGTTCAAAACGAATTTTGGTACGACATGGTATGAGTATGGTATGGTATATTATTGTATGTATGATTTAGTATAGTACAGTATGATAGGAAAGAAATGGTATGAGTACGGTGAGAATATGGTATGGTGCCGATTTGCAACACAGTCTGGTATAGACAGAAGGGTGATCTGCACAAGGAAGATAATAAACCGTTGTGTCAAGAATTTGCAGAGTTTTGTTTCGTTGCGGTGGTCCCATTGATTTAGTTGCGCTCTGATCAATCAGATGCTTCAGCGGTTCTGACGTCATCGTGCGCTTTTTATGAACATGCTTGTATTTTACTATCCATAAAAAGTAAGGGTAAACTAATTTTTACGAATGGTTCACATTTTCAAAGCGATTCCGTATCAATAAAAATTCAAAATTCATTCTCCTCGTCGCCAGTCATTAAAACCGCCAACTTCAAAAACAAAGATTACTCTTCTTCTCCTCCTTTGTGAATTTCACTGCTTCTTCCACCAAGTTTTGCTTCTGGTTCTGTACGAATTTTTCTGCAGAAATCTTCACCATCATAAAATACAAAAGCACTCGCTTGCGTTCCTCCGGAATTGTAACAGGAGAGGGAAAATAAACGCAATCACGTGTTAATATTACATTCACTTTATTGATGCCTTATCAAGAGTACTGACTTACATAAAATAAATAGCACAGCTACATACAAAAATTTTATTTTCATTTTGTATTAGAGAAGATACTTTTCAAGATTGGTACTTTTCGCTCCTCTAAACATACCAGTAGCCGAAAGCCACTGATTTTTGTTCCCTTCTTGTTGGATGTATGAAAATAAGGAAAAGTAGAAATCTCGTTATTTACAGGCATTGAACTTTTTTCTTTTAATTATTTTTTTGCCCCGTTCAACTGTGGTGTGAGGTATAAAACTCCGGCAAAAAAGCCAAAATAAAATGGTACAGGTTTGTCATACACCGGTAACAAGATGGTTCAAAATTCTGTTAATTCACTCTTTCTTCGCGATTTTCAATAATCCGAATGAATTTACAATTGAGCTCACTGGAAAAAATAATAATAATAAAAATTAAAAAAAATAAAGTGTACATTTATCAAGAATGAGGGATAATTAACAACCAACCACCAACTGTGATTTTGAAAACCTCCAGCAACTCCCGAGTACTTATCGCAGCGTTTTACTTAAATCTACTTATAAATGAATATCAAGCTATAACGTACAATTCATAATAGATGAAATTTCTCTTCTCCCGGTGGTAAAACCTTTTTTATTGTCTCGCCAACTCATAAAACTATCCACATTTTTCTTCGTTCTGTGTACTACTGTTCAACAATGCAAGATTAAAAGCTCTGTATATATATATATATTATATTGCTAAAAACACTACAACTATAATCAATATAAGATGGGCTAATAATACGCTCTTAAGGCCATGATAGTTGTTTTTTTTTTCTTTTTCAACAACACATCGTTGATTACAATTAGAATCGGGAGTAAAACTCAGGCAGTCATTCTGTATTTTCTACCAAGAAATTGATCTGAATGGGAAAGTGGTGTGTAAGTAACTTACTCGAATAATTCAGCTCAACGTAATTTGATAATGTCTAGGTACTATAAATTTTATAGTGACTCCGGAGTCGTAATTGTGCATAATCTTGAACCTAAAATATTTTGGATGACGTCGTAAAGAATCAACAGGTAAAACAACCCAAAATCAACATTTTCGAAGTGTTTTGGGTATCTGTGTTTCTATAGTGGTAACCGGTTGGAATATGCATTAAGTCAGTTTGAAGAAACAAAAACGGCACAGTGGTGTTTGCTCTTTCCGTTTATAATACTCAACTCTGTTGATATACTCTCTGAAAAGTTGAATCTAATTTTATCGTGCATTGTGACTACAGAAAAACCTAGATCCTCAAGCTCTAAGAGCAAAAACGCTAACTAACGCTACTGTTACAGTTCCTTTCGATCACTATTCAGTATAATCAAACTGAATTTCTTCAAGGTGAAAATATTACTCAAAACGGCATATAGGTCTCATATAATTACTAAAAAAACAAATCGTAATACACGTTACAAGGTAAACCACCACTTTCCACTGGACTAGGTCGCTAGGTATAAACTATACGCGATGAATGACGTTTAAACTCAGTGTAAAATGTACGAGTAGTCGTTAACCTGGGTGAAACTTGAAAGGAGAACAAAAATCAAAGGAAACGAGGAAAGCCACTTTTCTCCACACGCCCGACCTTACACCTGAGAGATACAAAAATTGTCAAGCGTATTATATATCACTGAGGAACTCCAATCAAAATGGTAATAAAATACGTCGACAAAAAAACCAAATTCAACGGCTGTACCTTCGGGTACTCGTCGCCACTCGATGGATGCGATAAATGCAAGTGGGAAATATTTCAACAGTTTTATGTTCTGTGAGGGTAAAGATTTAGAATTTTCACGTTGTAAAGATTATCGCTTAGGTCGTAGATTGTGTGCAATTTTATAAATTAGGATGGTTTGGTTCTTGATTCTGAGCATAGTCAACAGCTCCCTTGCAAGTCACCTAGGTCCTGATATAACGAGCTAGACGTCTACATTTGAGCCCATACTTCGTAATGTAGGCGTAGAGATGAATGTAATTGTTGAAAGTAAATGTACATGAAGGGAATATTACGAAGAAGGAGTTCTTCAAGTCACAACAGAGTTTCGAGGTATTAATTTGCAAATCTCTGAAGCAAGCACTCCACTATTGGAAGGCCACACTTGTCAAATCCACTTTCATATGAGCTCTACAGCTCTTCTTCTCCCACTCCCAAGTAGTTCGACGGAGTAACAGAAAATAGAAACAGGCTCTCCCTCCTCCTTCACTTAGCGAGAAGTAACCACTCCGTGCTCTAAACGCTTACTTACTTTACTTTCGATGGCGCTACAGTCCCGATGGAACCCTGGCTGTTCTCTATAAATCCCGATCCGCAGCAACGGTTCTCCATCTTCTGACATTCAGAATCCTGAGGTCCTTCTCGACGTCATTCAACCAACGTAAGCGGTTTGTTCTCTCTCCCGGCTTCCCGTACATCATCCTTCTTGGAGCTCTCGTTTGGGGCATACGTTCAACGTGTACAGGCCAGCGGAGCCTGTAACTTTTGATGACCGCAACCAGGTCAGGTTCTTGATACAGGTGGAGCAGCTCGACATTTGTTCGAAATCGCCATCTTCCTCCTCTGATAAATCTTTCGGAGAAACTTCCTCTTCCACGTTGCCACTAGCCTTTTATTTTTTCAGTCAGGACCCAAGTCTCTGCTCCGTAGAGCACGACTGGTATGATTATGGTCTTGTAGACTACTTTCTTCGCATTCCTGGAGAGACCTCGGAATTGTATGACCCTTTGGAGAGTTTAGAAACAGCGGTTCTCAACTCCAACGTCATTATCCCTCGTCAGAAGGGCTCCAAGGTACTTGAACTTACTGCAGGCCGGGAAAACATGATTCCCAACCAGCAGCGATGTTCTCTGGGGCTGAGGGTCTAAACGCTTCCAAGGACTAAATTCCACCGAATAACTGCCCAATCAATTTGTTTTGCATGACCCTCAACTCTCAAATCTTCCCAGTCCCTCTTCATAACCACAAGCCAACCCAAAATACTGAACTCCTTCGTGCCTTCAAACCAGACATCCAACTACTTTCGCTCTGACGACTTGAAATTTCTCAGTAACCAAATAACAAGTCGATGAGCAGGGTAGCGATAGCCAAAGCCGGCAGCCAGCTCACACTTGTTATGGTTTCACAGGGGAAGTGGCGTATCAGTATGACGAATCATATCGAGACTGATGTGGCCAACCTATTGAACATGAACCATATTGAGTTCAATGTGGTTCGCCCGCTCAACAAAAAAATTGACTCCAAGCATCACTGCTCATCTCAAATACGACCAAAATTTGACCCACCACACAACATGAACTACCTCAATAGAATAGTGTCACAGGATATTTGGCCAAAAACCACTGTACACAGACCAATATGTCCTACCTAAAGCATCATTTTGGTGATTATACGTTTTTTGTGCCTCCTATCAAATCGATTAAAGTGAATTAGGTCATGGTGCCACCCTCAACAAACACCCCAACTCTCTCTTCCCAACAAATTTTACGTTTATATTCATCCACGCACCGTTTCCACTCTACTGTACCTTCCACGAAACTCTGGCGAAGAAACTTGAAAGAACTCCAAATTCACCAACCCATTTCAAAGCGAAATAATATTTACATGTTTACATATTAAATTTAAAGCTTGAAGCATAAGAAACAACGCAGCTGATGCTATCTGCTGTGGGGTCATAGGTAACGTACAATTTTTAAGCGTCCAAATTATAGGCTGTAATAATAATTTATCATAACTAGTAACAATATATTAGTAACACTGTTGTTCTCTCAAACAACTCAATTATTCGTTTTATTATTTTTCTTCTCCACGTTTTGTTTTGGGCAGTGACTCAATCCTGATCAATCGCGCTCCCTATTCTTCAGAAATAATGAGTGCCTACAATTTCAGTTACATTATTTTTTTGCATGTCGGTACTAGTAAACCCTACTCAACTAGGGAAGTCAAGGGTCGTCATCTAGGTGCATTTACAATGGTTTCATCGGAAAAACACACTTTTTTTTCGCGACAGGCGTCTTACGTGCTATATAAAACCAAGCCATGATGGATAAATCACAGAATTACTCTAATGTAATTTTTGTCAAAGGTTGATTTGTAATACGAAAACCACTCTTTCAAGCAGTTACACAGCATTTTAGAACTATCCTTACGATAAACGGTCACTAAAATACAGGGAGGGGGGGGGGATTTATATTCGTCTGACAAGGCAAGCCTGGTTTCATTTACCATGCTATATCGTAATCGTATATATTTCACTTCAACAATACACTTCGTAGGTACTATTAAAATTGTAAAACGAGATCATAGAATTTTTCCAATTTAATCTACAAATGCCATTCTTTCTACAATCATTTTGGTAAACACCAGGTACTTAACTGGGTGAGTCAACCAACTCTAGGATATGTAGGATTATGAGGTCACATTTCTGTATTATTTTTGAAAACCAACTGAATACCTAAAATCACTTTGGTAACAAAATGAGTGAGTATTGTTGAAGCTGAAATACACTACCACAAACTTTATTATTATATTATTATTCAACATTAGAAGTAGGGTAACGTGAAGGTAAAAAGCACACTATGTGGTTAGAAGAGAACTTGATTCTTTGAATCGCCATGAACTTCAGCACACGATAGCGTCGGATATTGGGTTTTCTGTAATGTTGATGTGCCAATTGCCCCCGAGCCCTGGGGCACTTCGCACGCTGTCAATTGATGATGATACTTTCAACATATTGGCATACCCTGTGGAAAGAAAAAAACAATTCGGGATCAAGTTGAGTGAATTCGTCGATATTTTAAGGGAGCAGGCATCTGCCAAGTAGTGACAACAAGTTGAATGAGGCAGAAATGATTTTTCAATGGTTTTATTTAATAAAAGATTGACGTATTTTAGATAGGTGTGTACACAATCCTCATAACGCCCTTTGCAATATGAAATTAAAAAAAAAAAATCTTGGTCGGTTCCAGCGTGTTGTATAGTATTCAGTGGGAACACTGGTTTAGACAGAAGCAACACTGGGATGGCCGCCCGAAAGGGGATGCGTACGGGTGTGGGGGTAGTCCGATTGTGACCGTGTTCTAGTGCACTAAATAACTTTTAGCAAGATCTACCTTGGAACGTCTATATTTAGTGCACTAGAACAGTGGTTCCCAACATTTTTCCCTCGAGGACCACAAGATCTATAAGAAAACGTCTGCGGACCACATGATTTTATAACTAGGTAAATTAAATTGAGAACTAGAGAAATATATTTTAAATCCTTTAATATACATTGTATTAAGAGTAAGTAATTATATTAGAACAAAATCATAGTTATAGTCTTATAGAAACATTATAAATCTATTGTAAAACGCTTACAAAATATGACACTAAGTCTCTCAGTGACTTCCTTGGTTTTGCATTTTACTGGCAAGATCTTCGATATTTGGCTTCAAAGAGGTCAAACTCAACCTGAATGGAGCATCCAATTTCAACAAACTGTTACGATGCTTATTCTTAATAACATTTAGTGTTGAAAATGCTGTTTCACAAAGATATGTAGAATTGAAAGGAAGTAGAATTTTCAAGGCTTTTTGGCTGAGGGTTTGGTACTCATCAAGTAACTTGATCCAAAAGCTTGCAATATTGTCACATTGTATTTTGACAACTTCCAGCTGAGGATCAGAAGATATCTCAATAAGTTCTTCCTGTTCATTAAGTGTAAGATCAATATCCTTGAGTGGTAAAAAAGGATTTGCCACCCACAAGTTTTTAGAACTGACGTCAGAACTGGCAGGGAAATAGTTGTCAAAATACCCTTGAAGCGATGCTATGTACCTAAGCCTTTACCAAAGATGACAGCTGTTCTTTATTTATATTCATACCTTCCGTTTTTATTATAAACTCAGAAAACAGATTAAACATAGCAAAAGATCCTTTCTCTACTTCAGTTTGCCATAACTTTAACTTTTGTTAATCAGAAATAAAAACAGCATTACTCATGTGGCATACTTTCATAACAAACGTATCTCCGAGGATGAATGTCTCATTATATAGCCAGTAAAAACATTGTTATACTCGTATTGATGAAGAAAACCGTGAATTATAAGACGTACTGTGAAACAGCCCGCGGACCACACGTAAACTCGGCGCGGACCACAAGTGGTCCGCGGACCACGGGTTGGGAACCACTGCACTAGAACACGGACACAATCGGACTAACCCCACACCCGAAAGGCCTCCCCCGGCGGCCATCCCAGTGTTGCCACTGTCTAAACCAGTTCCCACTGAATACTATACAACATTACAGTTGAAAATAGTGGGTCCAAAGGGCTCTGTATCTTACAACGTAAACCCGACAATTTTGAGGGTTTTTGAAAATAATTAACTAAAAATCCTTCCGCCCGCGACACTTCACCCATTTAAACTACCAGCTCTGACCAGGCTGAGGAGCAGCCTTGAAACTTGTAACCGTAGTCAATAGGGACGTGTGCAAATTACACAGGTTTACAAAAAAGTGAATGCAACTCATATGTCTTTATGTTTTTGGGGTCTCTGATTACGAATCAGAGGTTGGTTGACCTGCATCCGGTCATATTAATGTAATTTGAAGGTCAAATTGGCGGAAATGATTGAAAAAATCTTAATGCATTTTGAACACAGGTTTTTGATGTCGCTTAATTTGAATATGACCTTTGTTTGCCACAGCAAGGTCATCTGAAGGTCAAAAGCCAGAAAACGTCACTATTGGGTTTAACATAACAAGCACCTTGGGGGAACTTCAAAACCTGTGTACAAATTTAATCTGGTTTTCCCTAACATTTCCTCCGATTTGACCTTTAGATGACCTTGTAGACATGAACAAAAGTCATATTTGAAATCAGCGACGTCAAAAACCTATGTAGACATCTTTTCAGATTTTTTCAATAATTAAATGATTGAAAAAATCTGAAAATTTGTTTAAATTTTTACCCGACTTAACTTTTAACTTTTAACCTTCATCAATTGACCTTAAACCTGACTGATGGAGGTCAACCGACCTCAGATTTGTAATCAGCGACCCCAAAAACATAAAGACGTATGAGTTGCAAGGCATTCACTTTTTTGTGTAAACTGGTATTATTAAACCTCATCTTGGAAACTTTACACAGATTTTTTTTTCTTTTGTAAATACAAACTTGAAGAGATATTGACTCAGAGTGTATTTTGAAACGTGTACACACCAATTTTGAGTGGTTGAAAAACCTTCGTGTCAGTTTCCAATGATTCATTATTGAAACCGAAAAGTAACTTTTAGAATTTAAAATTAAAGATATAGGTATTCAATTCCACTGTTCAGCCATAAAATTCTCAACATCATCAAATCATCACACAATAACGAAAAAAAAAAATTGATCATCACACCCAAAAGCGAGTGAAAGTTGCTCTAGACGAATTATATAAGTATGAATTGGATGAGAAATATTCATGATGTATACGAATTGTATGTTGGTAAAATTGACAAAACCACAGCTTTTCTATTTCACTAAGGTAAACAGCGTGAAGGTTTATGAATTGATGGTTAGCAATATAAAATTGTACTAATGAGTTAGTAAAAAAAAACAAGTAGGTACCATGCTAATGACATGCACTAAAAGGAACCATCATGCTAGAAAAATGGGAAACTAAAGGCCTTAATGTTTCCTCGTTCATCAGTTAGGGATCAAACGGGAATCTGCACGAAAAGGGGGAAAATGAACCGTAGCGATAAGAATCCCTTAAATGGCGAGTGAATCTTTGGTCAAATGGTCATTTATTTGACTGAATGATGTTGTCACAAAGTAGTGAAACCAGCAGTATGTGAGGGGAGCTGTTCATTTCAGAAAATACGTTATTTATTCATTTTATTCGTAAATGCGCTCCTGACGTCAATTTCACTTTGACCGAGGAGGTTAACACGTTGACCGCCAAGCTAAAATACAAGGAACCTTAGCCCCAAGCCAAAATTTTGGTTTCCTCTAAAACTTTCAAATAGCCATTAAAAGTTGAATTTATTAGTCAAAATGGGACATTTGTCCATATTTTACAACAAAAAAACAGTTTTTCGGTTAGACCCATTTTGGGTCTTATTGGCCCCAGGGAAGGAATTCATGGCTCGGGGCCATAAGACCCAAAATGGGTCTAATAAGATTGACGGGACAAATATAGGAGTCCTTTGTAGAAAAACAAAGAAATACGACTGTTTGTTGAACTCTCTTCTGACATTTAGTGAAATCAAGATCTTAACAGTCTCGCTCTATCAGCCTTTATCAGGTATGGAGGTCACAATCTCACAGTATTATCATAGGTACATCACAGTATCTTACTCGTGTAGTCTTCAAATATCGTAGAAAAAATGTAGTCCAAAATAGAGAAATAATATTCCAAAACTTTGGTAAAATTCTGATTCGTGAGAAAAATGTTGGAAGTTAACTACACGTGAACATGGAATAAGTGGTTTTACTTCTTCCATGACTATGAATAAACTCCCAACATATTTTTCAGAGTTGCAATGGATGGTAAAAATACCATAGAACTGAGATACATTTCGTGTTTTCTCAAAAAAAGGCCGCTAGGAGCGCTAAAACCTCATAAAGGTGTAGGTAATATCCTAGACCCAGATTGGGTCTTATGGCCTCACGTGAGCGTTTTGCTAGACCATTTTGGGTCTAATTGGCAGTTAACGTGTCAACAGTTGAACGTGTTGAAAAAGTGGGGTTATCAGATAGTTATAGTACCACCTCCAAAATGAGCCATTTAAAAAAAAACATCGAATCAATTTTAGCTATGGAAAATACAAAACAAGGTGTTGACCCAACGTAGAAGACCTAGTTGGACCACAGGGTCACAAGTATTCAACTCCACGCAGACTCCCTAAGATGGGTACAAGGACGAGTACGGACAGGAATAACTGAATAGTGATAATTTCGGTGCGAAAAGCCAGAAAACGAATGTGCATGTTACCTGAGAAGAGAGCTGTCATAGAAGTTGTTGCATTGAAAATGTATCAAATCAAAATACTCTCACCTAGTTTACAAGTTGATGTTCAATATAAATCTTTTCGTTATGAGAAACAGAAGGGTGAGCACCAACGAACTGACAACTAAGGACGCAGAACCTACTAAAGCGCTCATTATCTTAAGGGTTTCGAATATCTTAAGTTCATTGCATTTTTTAAAGGTAGTTCTGCGTCCGTAGTAAGAGTTGTTATTCCATGAAACTCACATTAACATTATTTTTAAATGATTTTAAATTGTTTAAAATATAAAGATCCTCACTAAAAATAAAGGAAGTTATATTGGTCTATTACCGAATGTAGAGTGAGAAGAAAATGATCTGTTTCAAGGATCCCAAAATCACAAGATAAATATGCAATATGGTATTGCGAGTTAGTTAAGGGCCTGCAGGACCTAGGTTGGAAGTTTGTGAACGATATTTCAGGCTGTGACTGGCTTCAACTTTTGAAATAAATTTCTAAATTCACTATATTAATTTAAAAAAGCCCCTTCGTCGTCCGATGTTTGAAATTACAAAAATACATTTTTTAAATTGTGGCTAAATTTTTTTTTATTGAAAAAACGAGACAAGGGGGCATGACTGAGAAGGATCTCAAATAAATTTCGATTTTCGGATAAATTTCTCGTAACTTTCCTCTTAGTGGAAGAATCTAGAGCTAATTTCTGGTCGAAAATGTCTGGTAGCAAACGAACGAACTAAATCACTCGCGACGAAATCGTGGAAAGCCATGTTAAGAAAATCAAGGGTATTTGAAAAATCGTCTATTTCCACTGAAATACAGTGGAAATAGACGATTTTTCAAATACTCTTGTTTTTCTTTGTCTTGTAGCAATTTGAAGATTCAAAAAAAGTCTGTATTTCATCAGGAGGATTTTGTGTTCTTTCCAACGGTGTAATCAGATTTGGATTTTCATGGAAGAATTAACTCGATTCAACTCGAAACAAGTGTAATTCGAATCAACGGGGGATAGTAATTTCAAATGAACTCGACTCTTAAGAATTAACTCGATTCAACTCGAAACGAGTGTAATTCGCCAATTTAGTGTAATGAAGTCGAAAACACGAAAAAAGCTTAAAATTGAGAAAAAAAAACACCATTAAATTGCTACGAGACATTTTCGACCAGAAATTAGCTCTAGAATCGATTCCTAGCCTGTGACCGTCACAAAATGAAAAACCCTGTATAGTGGCGGACAACCCCGCAAGTCCATAACAGCGAGATATCCTTCAAAAACCTTCCAACCTTGGTCTTGCCAGCCCTAGTACAAGTAGGGCTTACCTACCAACATTATAGTACAATCGTTAAATGTCTGGAATGTAGTAAGAAAGTTTGTTAATAGTACCTACAGTTTGTAAAATTCAAATGTTAATTCAATCTTGGTTAGTTGATTTTAGAGTTTAAATCAATGCAAAGTCGACAGGCAAAATTCATTAGTTTCTTCAGAACCCAGGCAAGCGCAGTGAAAAAAAAGCAAACGAAACTTACACAAGAGCACAAAGCGTATGATGAGACGAGGAAATGAGCATCTCGGGGTCGTTAACCTACTTTCATTTACCTTCCACTGAAGTAGAAGTGGTTATCCGTTTTCTCCCGACCCTTACAGCTGAAACAAATCAAACAGAACAGACGTTGAATCAAACTATTGGTAGGATTATTTAAGACATGGCTGCTGTTGATGTGAATCTTCCACCATTGCTATGGGAGGTTTTGTTCCTGGACGGTTACATTTGCAATCACACATTGCAAGTCGTGATTGTGGTTCAGCTCGGCATATTATGATTTGTTATGTGTTGACTAGCCTGGATTAGGTATAAATATAAGTTGATTGGACGCTTTGGTTTTTAGTTAGCTTTCTCCGCAGAAACTCGCTTTTCAGAAAGGCCCAAAGAAGGCACTGCATGCAGGTTTGCACTGGGATGTGCAAGTTTCCAAATGTTTAAGAGTGCGTGAGGGCAGTAATCTCAGTATAAATCCCGCTGAAGGGGGAATGGTCTGGGTGTGTACCATGTACAATGTCAGGTGGGCCAAACCTCTCCGTCCCACCTTGAGAACCTGAATTTAACACGTTGAAGGAGTGTTTCCCTTGTTGTACCTATAGTACGGCCGTAGAGTAACGTGTATTGCAAGCGATATTCATTTTTTAAAAAAAATTACTTGAGGAGACAACTTCATAAACGCCGAGCGCAGATTGAATAAAGCCGCGAAAATCGAGGGAAACGTATGACGTCACAAACAGGACGAAACCCAAGTGGGCGTCACCGCACGACGTTGCACAAGCTACTCACTCTTTTTCAAACGCTGCCAGCTACATTTTAGCGAAGAATAATTATTTTCAGGCAACTGACCATCATTTTCGTTATTCTCCTAGCTTGTAGATAAAAAAATAAATAAATAAATAAATAAAATTGACGCAAATTCCCTAAATAGGAATATTGTGAAATGGTAGATAGAAAAACTTCTTCAAGCGTGAATTTTCAATACCTAATTCCAAATTGACTGATTGAAATGGTGGTAAATATGAGATCAATTCCTACTTGGTTTCTCAAATCAAAAGTCCCAAGGAGTGTCTGTCCCTAATATGGTAAATATTTCGACTGGATTATAAAGTTTGTATACGAGAGGACAGTTTATATTACCATTTCTACTACAGAAACGCTAAATTAGGGAAATGCAAGCAGGTACTACGTTTCCCTTCTATCATTAATTTCTATAACTTCATATTACTTTACATTCTCAACGATTGACAACGAAAGGTGCAAATAAGAGTGGCGACGAAATGAGAGAGCGATAGGTAGATATAAATCAGTGGTAATTGATTGAAGCAGTTCCAGCTGTTGGCAATATTCCAACTTGACGTACAAGAATCTCAACAAATATGATAACATTAAGGGAATCAGACGGAAATATACTTGCAGTGTAGCGTAGATAAAGTAAAGTAGGTTATATGAACGTTAGGTACAACTGATTTCGATTGACCGGAATTCCAGATAAAAGCTAACTAGAAAAAGTGCAAACTATCGACAGACGAAACGACTAACGCTATGGATCGCGCGCAGCTTCTGTGAACTGCGGCGGGTGCGAAATCGTGAAAGAAATAATTGTTTGAAAAAAACATACGAGTAAACGTGACTCCATCTTTATTAATGATGAGGGCAGCCGTAATTTCTTCTTGCCATAAGTAACACTGGGCTGGGGGCAACACATAGCACAGTGTGTAGCAACTAGCGGTAAGAATTTACATGTACTTAAGAAAATTGGTGGTGTTGATGTACTACTTGTATAAGCAGTGAATAGCAGAAAATAAACACACCAGAAAACTATTATACACATAGTACCTACATTGATGGTAGGAGCTTGTAAGTGACATTAATGCAACAGCGTCAACGAATTTCTGTGTTTATAGAGCACTATAGTTAAATTCGTAATATTATACATGTTCGTATATTTAAATACTTGTACGTAATTTAAAAAATATTTACAACCACTAGAATAGTACACATTAGGAATAGAACCATAAACGTAAAAAATAATCTAACGATTCTAAAACATGCTCAACCAAGAGTAACTCCTATTTTGGTCTAAATACACAAAAAATTACAAAATGGAATTGGTTTTCGTGAGACTTTCGTAACATAATTCAAGTACAAAAGTACTTGTTGGATGGGAAAAGAATATTGGGATCAAGTCCTGGTGGTATCAAGGAATGCCAACGTTTCACAACGAATGCTGGAGTTATATGATCGTACAACTAGGACGATTGAGAAACGTTTTTTCCGACAAGTAGTTTTAATTAGTGAACTGAAATGTGAATACATCAACATCAATCTTGCAAATGTTAAACTTTATTGGAATACCAACATCCTACGAGTACATCAGAGGGTGGAAATAACCCACCTTGGTGAATAACCTGTTCGTGTACGAAAGGACAGGTTTTGCTAGCAAATGGGTATTTGGACTTGAAGAGCACAGACCGATGAATCATTGACACACAAAAATTACTGACCATCGTAGGCTAAGCATATTAGCACTTCCGTAAGATTTAGATTTTTTCACCCTTCATGTTTTTTGGGTCGCTGAACGCGAATCTGAACTTTGCTGTCAAATATTTTGCCCAGAAATTGTCTTTTTTGCACTTTTTGCTAAACTTTTGGAACATTTTCTAGTTAGTCGCCTACATCTCGAAAACATCTTGAAAACGATGCATTTCAGTCAAATCGTACTTTTGTATGACCAACAGTTTTCCCGCCAGAGCACTTCAAAAATGGGCAAAATTTCCGGACAGTGGGAAATCCACGATTTTAGTGGAAACGATCCGTGTCTCGAGACAAAATCAATCAATGATTTAAAAAAAATATTTGTACATGTTTAAGGTTGAGGTGGTATGCAAAAAGTACATTTCAGAAAAGTGTATTTCCTGACAGGAGATGCCAAGGACTTTTATAAAACTAGAAGGAATGCTCGAGTCAACTTCTTCATGCTGATGTAAAGTTTCAAGGTGCTTTTTAATACGATTTACACAACACCCCAAAACAATTGTGCATAACACAAGGTTGAGCCCTATCTTTAGCTGAGTATATTGAAACTGTGGTTATTGTAGAAGATGTTGACCTTTTAGTCATTCTCAAAGGATTTAGCCAAGTCGAAAACCTGAAATGTTTCCCTTCTGAAGAAACGCGCCGTTTTCGAAATATAAGCGAAAAACTAGAGAATGTGCCAAAAGTTTAGCCAAAAGTGCCAAAAAGACAAGTTTCAGGCAAAATTTCTACCAGCAAACTTCAGATTCAAGTCCAGCGACCCAAAAAATATAAAGGGTGAAAAAATCAAAACTGGATCAAAACTTTCCTGTGAACCCCATTTTCAGAGCCAAACGATACCGTAACTGTAGGAAGTTGGGCGGGTTGAATGGAAAGAATAGTCCCACGAGGTCCTACCACATTAAACACTCTTAAACGATCTGGCCCTTCTTGAAAGATCGCAACCAAAGGAAAGAAATCCTCTTCATGAAGCAAACGCATCCTGTGACCTAAACATAACCGACTCCTCTACCATCACTTTGGTTCACATAGAGTAATTGAATCGTTCATTTCAGAAACCACCTAAGTGAGCTGTTTTCAACTTTCGGAAAAATAAAAAAAAACTATTTTGCAGCTCAAGTAAAGGTCTAGTTTCCTTCAAATATTTTTTTACCAAATCAAAAACATGCTACTTATTGGGATTGGGATAATCTATTTTTAAAATGTTTTTTCCTTCAATTACCACAAAAAACACATTTTTTAAAATATTTTGTCGCTTATGCGGTTTCTGAAATAAATGATTCAATTCAATTCATCCACTCACCAAACCTTCAATGTTTGAATTATCATACGGGGCTCATAAATGGGAGGCGGTAGAAAATAATGGGTCCAAGAGGTTTTATAGAAGGTTTTAGAGACCCTCTTAAATACGCTCGGAGTTCATTCTAAGATGACCAGTGCACAAACTATAACACCAGTATTACACGAGTATGTTATTGAAACAGGAGGAATCTGCATTGAATTTTCATTAGCTTCTGAAGTTGATCAATGACGTTTCAATCACAGGAAAAACGATACAATTGTAAAAAATCATATTTATAATGATAGCGATGGTTGGCAGAAGATTCAAATGTAACAAAACTCTACGCTACCTCAACAAGCGGCTACTTTGAAATAAATGATGAACACAAATAAATTAAAAGAAGTAGAAACCATGCGACGAGTGAGAGATACATACCATGTGCAAGTTTCGCCATGGGTAAGATGAAAAAATACAAAGCACAAGTGTCAGTGACCTGATTATTGGACTAAAAAGCCTAATTTTTGCCTTTATACATTTGCTCTATACTTAAAAGGCGTTTGAAATTATGGAGAAAAAAAAACCGATGGATGAACAAGCAGACGTAGTGCACCACTTTCACAGGAAATGAACTTGTGATTTCGGATTGAATCACGTACTTCATAATTATACACAATGATATGACTTCATGAGCGGTTTATTGACTTTTTTGTTTATGATTTGAAATGATTCAGATATTTTATTCGACATACTTCAATTATCGGAGCAATTTTTAATTAAAATCGTAAGAATGTTTGTTTTACTGCAATAAAATTTAAAACGTACCTAATTCTTGGGCTGTGCCCCCCTGGACCCTTTTCCTTTCGTTTTTAGCCTTACGGCTAAATTTCTACAAACATGGAACATGTTCTAGCCACTCAGCTGATTCGGGGCCTGGGCAGCGTCAAGATAAAGTCCTAAGGACCCCAACTTACATCCAGCCAACTTACATCTTCATAGGGTGAAAAGCATAGCAATTAGCTTTAGGACCTACTCAGCTGATCCGGGGCCTGGGATACGTCAAGTTAAGGTCCTAAGGAGGCTACATGACAAATTACAGCTTCATAGAGAGAATAACATAGAGAGAATAACATAGAGATTAGCTTTAGGAGCCACTCAGCTGTTCCGGTCCCTATGCTGCACAAAAGTGTACCTATGTCCTAAGGAGGCAACATACCTAATTTCAAGTCTCTACCACCGCGGGAATTGGCTAAATTGTAAACAAAATATGAAAACTGTTATGCCCATTATGTTAGCTCTGCTATTTGTACAGTCACAGAGTTATGGTGAATATGAAAATATCCACCGAAAAAAATATCGATCAAAAATCGTTCACCACTCGTTGGAATGCTCTCGATTCAACGGATATTTTCATATTCAATATATAATATATACTCCTATTTCATAATGATTTCCTCTTGCAAACAAACCGTTGCTTCGGAAATATTAAATATAATATTTAAATATAATATAATATTTATATTTATTATTAAGAAGCAACGGTTTGTTTGCAAGAGGAAATCATTATGAAATAGGAGTAGATTAGCGTAACGGACGCTCGTTTTTTGCCAGAAACGTGAAGGCTAAAACATGTTCCATGTTGAAAAAATAGTAAAATTGGAAAATATGATTACCTCGGTTACCTAATTATCAACATTCAATACCTGCAATTATAACAAAGCAAGAACCGATGATGCGATGAGAGCGAAATAAGAACAATGAGAAGCACTTCGTGATCGAAAAAGGCATAAGACTAGTACATCGATGAGGAGTCAATTTGAAGGAAGATATTGACTTTAGGCCAACGTTAGAACATGTTAGGAGTTTCAAGGGTGTTTTTAATATACAGGCAATTTGAAGTAAGATATTGACTTTAGGCCAACGTTAGAACATGTTAGGAGTTTCAAGGGTGTTTTTAATATACAGGCAATTTGAAGTAAGATATTGACTTTAGGCCAACGTTAGAACATGTTAGGAGTTTCAAGGGTGTTTTTAATATACAGGCAATTTGAAGTAAGATATTGACTTTAGGCCAACGTTAGAACATGTTAGGAGTTTCAAGGGTGTTTTTAATATACAGGCAATTTGAAGTAAGATATTGACTTTAGGCCAACGTTAGAACATGTTAGGAGTTTCAAGGGTGTTTTTAATATACAGGCAATTTGAAGTAAGATATTGACTTTAGGCCAACGTTAGAACATGTTAGGAGTTTCAAGGGTGTTTTTAATATACAGGCAATTTGAAGTAAGATATTGACTTTAGGCCAACGTTAGAACATGTTAGGAGTTTCAAGGGTGTTTTTAATACACACGCACGTATGGTTCAAATTCGAAATTAGTAAGTTTTGCTATTTAGTTACTAAGATGTTAAGAGAACTCCCATTACCCAAAACAGTCGCAAGGATTTGGGTTTATTTTGTCTCCCCACTTGATTAGATTAGGAGGGCCAATATGAAGAGCGAATTTGTAATTTAAATTCTTTATTTCACACCAAAGCATAACAGTGTAGTAAGTAGTACATATTATTCTCGTTTGAGCAATATTACAAAATAGGTACAGTTCAGCGATCGATCATGTCAGGATTTCACATGTAACGGAAGTATTTATTGTGGTGTAGCGAGGTGTGGTATGAGTGTAATGTGGTGTGGTTCCGTGACTATACAGTAATGTCTGTGGTTTTGTGCCTTGGTAACATTTTGAAACGTTCAGCAGAGAAATACACGTATAACATTCAGATTGTACTGCGGAAATAAACAAGGGTACATATTTCTTATTGAAAACAGACAATTTACTGACAATTTAACAATCTTTGGTTAAAAGCTATTTTCCTCCCAATAATCTTCAATATGATATTGCGAAAAAAATCATGTGTGTACAAAAAAGCCAAACCCATCACACACAGACGTAGTTAGTGACTCTGCCCACGCTAACTACAATCGCTTTGAGCAGAAAGTGAATTTTGCACTATCTAATCGACGCTAAGTAATAAAAGCTAAGTTACCACCACTGCTACAATTTGTTAAATTAGTACAATATATTATGCTCATTGCATGACTAGCAAACAAATTAAAATTTTACGAGAATTTTACTAGTGTTTTTGAATTTGGGGAAAACTATGGTGACAAGACGAAACAGATACATTTTGTTAAATTCGTATTCCAGTGGGCGTTTGAATAAATGAGAATCAAGATGCTTCCTGTTGACCACATCCTCAAAGCCAGATAGCAACCCTATTCACTCCAAATCTGACCATTCGTTTCAAGTTCAAGTGCCTCCTAAATATTGGATACGTATTGGTCATAATTGAGAATAACGGGATGTAAGTCAATTTTGTTGTTCTTAGTTCTGTTGTAGATATTGACTTGACGTGCTTGTAGACAATTCGAGTGCTTCAATTATGTCTTAACGAGATATCTTGGCAGAGTTGTTGGTATGGTTGGGGAGGGGGGGTGGGCGAAGTGCTTGGGGTCTTCAATCACAGACAACAACCTTACTGGAAAACAATTTTCCATCTGGCTTTTTAGTGTGATAAAACAAGAACCCAGGAAAGAATAACCACAATTAATAAGATGATCCCGTTGCTGGTCAAGATAATTATTTATCGTCCAATCAGTGAGCATGTTAGAATTCCAAATCAACACAATCAGCAAAGAGAACTGAGAAGGAGACACGTACCAATGCCATATTCATCCTTTAGAGCAAACAAAAAACCTATAAGGCCAAAGTTAGATTCGAAGAAATGGAGCGGCTCTGTACATGTGAATGTGAATAACAGGAGACTACCAGAGAGGACAACAATATCATTCATTTCGTGTTTGGTTAACAGCAGTATCAAATTATAAATAGATTCCCGGTTTAGTTATCGTCTAGGTCACAGGAGCGATGTAGATAGATAAGCTGATAATAGTTGTTAACTAACGTTCTGCCGCCTTCCTTTCCACACCTTTATCCTAATGAAAAAGATGAAACGAGACAACGAAATATTGGTGAAAATGTTGCGTCAAATAAAAGAGGGAAGAATCATGGAAATTAAATGGAATAGGGATCCATACCAAGTGTGCATGCGTTCTATAAAAGCTAGAATTGCTACATAACGCGGCGTACTATGAGATGGAAACAAATATATGGAATTTGGCTGTGAGAATGAACGTTTGCGATTTTCTACACAATGATTTACTATGTTTGGCTTTGATTCAACTCAACATTAGAAAGAACTAACGGGATTGATTTTGTACTCCACTACGTTTAAATCCACAGCTGTGAAGCTCATTTTTTCAAACATATCAACTTTTTATCAACTTTTCAAGTGGGTGGAAATCGTGTGGAGAAATCAGCCGCATTTTAACACAGGGTTTTATTGAGAGTGTCAAAGATGTGCCAGCACCCCGAATAAGAGAACGAAGTCTGAAGTCAAAACGAGTCGATATGAAACTGGCAGTTCGAATGTAACCTGGAATTTTTGTATAGACGAGCGAATACGAAGGGCAGAGCAGCAAGATTTAATGATGTCGTCGGTGGGACTTGTTTTTGTCGCCTAGAACACCCACATCGACCGACCAAGTGAAGTAGCCACAGCGATCAATGAATTGAACTCATTCTGAGCTTCGCTTATGATTTATTTTCGGAGGTGGTGTCCGACATGTATTGATTGACGGTTGAGCGAGGATGTTTCGCCTTCTGGCATACCCTCAATCAATTAATCTTGATGGTGATATCTTTTCACATCACTCGTTTCTTTGGGATTTCATAAGTACGAAATGATGGACAGTGCAAACAATGAGATAAATTGATTAAGCTAAAATCAAAGTCTTATTTGCCACTATGATAATCCCTTTATTAATCAGTATACTTCCAAATGGACAATACATTTTTTTAAATCGGTATTTAATACCGGTTTTGATGTTTTATTGTACACACAACGATAAAACCTTGAAACGAAATGGAAAGTGTATGAATTGAAAGCTGGACTTGTATAAATACTAGTGTTGTAGTCATATCACCCCAACTTCCACGAATCCAACAATAGAACCATTTAAACACTTCAGGCCACTCCAATATGTTAAATGAGAATTCAAGATTTTATGAGGAAGAAACTGAGGACAACTGAAAAGGATGCAGGGAGACATTTCTAGGGTTTATACGGCTCAACGATGAATGAAACGTATAGACAGGAAATATCAGAAACATCGACTAGTAGTAAGCGATGCATGAAGTAGTTCTGGGTTGTTGCTCATACCAATAAGCGCATATCAACGGCCGAAAGTCATACTGAGCACTTCAAATTCAAGATCAGAATGTTTCAAATCCGTTTAAGAGCATCATACTGTTACGAATAATGTTCGAAGATTGAGAAACTTCGGTTTGGTGATATCTAAATTCTGGTTCTAGGTTTGTATTTATCTACACATTAAAGAAAAATATTTATGAATAACCTCGGCCTACTGCATAGAGCTGAATGGAAATACTAATGCAATTTAGAACTTACCATAGCCAAGTCCTTGCAGGAAGAGCCTCAAAGCTTCGCTGATTTTGTTAGGCTGCTCTTCCAACACCATGCCACAGTCTGAGATCTGGAACAACAATAAAATGAATGGGTTGTTTAGTGTTGGGAAGCATGCATTGATAAGAGGTCCTAATCATACTGGAATTTCGTTATCAACTGACAAATTTTGGTGATACATCGCAAATGGTAATGGCAGTGATTTGTATTTTTCAAGTGCTTTATTAATAAATTGCATATTCTACCTTAGCACTGTACGGCTCAATCTCAAGGTTCTGGACTTACAGAGTCAAGGACTCAAAAAAGCTCTCGGATCTAAATCGTCTTTCTGAGTCAGGGATTTATCGGTGTAACTCGAGGTCCTAGACCTGGGCGATCGTAAACTGAGCCCAAATCCGAGTAACCGATGTAAACTGAGCCCAACCCCTTGATGTGTAAACTGAGCCCAGGGGATGCACTCATACTACTCGTAGTAATCTCGTAGTCCATCACATGAGCCAGCCTCGACCTCTAAGTCCACACAGTGGCTACTGGTATAAGCAATTATCTGCTCTACTCCTCTCTCCATGAAAACCATATAGTTCGGCGCATTCGTAGGCAAAGTGAACAATCTTTTGATGAAAAAACACGGCCAAAGCTTACATAACCTTCCTAATAGATAACCTCAGAGACAGTCAGTCCCCTTTGGCATCCAAGCCACTAGCGGTGAGGTTGGCAAGAATTTGTCAACTGGGCGTGACCATGTGACGTTGCACGAGCCCCTCCCGCGGAGTTCTTCAAACGCGACCAGCTTCTTTAAAATCCCTACACTTTTGGAAAGACTTTTCAGGCAGCTGACCATCATTTTCGTTATTCCCCTAGCTTGTACTCTTTTGCAAAGAAAAATTAAAAAAAAAAAAATTGACGCAAATTCCCAATAGAGAACATAATGTTCCCCAAACGCAGAAATCTTGACCATGGGTTACATTCAATAAAAGTTGTCATTCATACAAGACACATTTGTCAGAGTACGGTTGGGTGAAGACCAGAATTTTTGTTGTTCAGGGTGATGGCTGATTCTAGTAATCTGATAATTCCCTAGTAATCTGGTGTGAGTAAGAAGGATATAGATGACCACTGTTTGATCATGTGGTTCGAGATTACTTTTGGACAAATACCTAAGAGAGTTCAAAGTCCAAAGTACATAAAGGAGGAGGAGGTACGGCTCGAAATTCAGTTGACCAAAGATAGAAATTACACTGTAGTAGATGCAACATTGAGAATTTCAGATGTCGAATATTCGAAATTTATTGCAGCGCTATGCATACAAAATATAATTATTCAGCGGTATCGTACCTTCATCCAGGAGGAATTGGTCGGGTCCAGGCGAGAATTGAGAGTGACAGTGTCATCCACGTGCGGGCTGAGAGCTCCTGTGATGTTCATGACAGGCATTGACAGTGTAGTGTTTACTATGTTATTCGGGTCTAGATTCCTCGACATGTTGAGGTCCGTGCGCCTGATGTACGAGTCGATAAACTGAGCCAAGTTACCGGGCTGTATGCACCTCTCGAAATAAGATTTGTACACCTGAACCAGATCGTGGTTCCTTTCTTCCGTCCCCTGTATGGGCAGTTTACAGAAGATGCTCATAAACAAGGAATAAAATACAAGTGGCATTGAGAAGTATTCAATGTATAGTGTGCCAAGTAATTAGGACACGAAGAGAACTCCCAGTAGAACTAGTAGTTAGAAGAGATGTGTAACAGTTATTAGGCTGTTTGATAATGTAAACTCACCCGACCAAAATGGTGCCACATAAGGTAATCAAGGACACCTTGGGTCATGCCTTTAGACTTGAGGTACCTCGCGTTCATTTTTTGGTAGCCCCACTCGATCCAACCTGCCTGAGTAGAGACAACGTTGATGAGGCAAATAGCTTCCACTCGGTGAGGGTTGGCGAGGGCATAGCGAGTCAAGATATTGCCACCAGCTCCGACTCCCAACCCAAGGAAACTCTTTAGGCCGAAATGTCCCAAGATAAAACCAAGATCGCTGGCGAGCTCGTCCATTGTCGGGTATTCGTAGCTGAAACACATAGTTAACTATTCGAATTATTCAGAATAAAACTTGAGGCACGGTAACAATTAAATCATTAGACTTCTTCGAAGCACATCAACCTATAGGTAAACTTGTTAGTAGGCCTTTAACCGTATTCCTCTCGAAGAGTAGTGTCTTAACAAAGCAACACTCTGGAGGAACCATAAGTCTGCCGTGTGAAGGAAAAACGTCTCAACTCAAAATAACGTCTCAATGTTTCAGAAATCAGCTTCAAAGTTGTTCGTCCCTCTAAAGCTGTTTAGAGCTTCTTGGGGCCCCAGTTCCTCAGTTTCTCTTATTTCCCGCAGTCACTAGCGCTCTCGACCTGCCACCTTCCCACATACAGTCCCCACTAACTCTATCCCGCCAGTTAGGGTAATATGCCGAGAAAAGGGCAAGCCATAAAGTACCTAAATTACGTACCAGGACTGCGTCATGTGACGCCATCTTGCAACCCTCCTGATTCATTCCACTCAGTCTAATGCCTCCCGATGTTACCAGTTTTCCATATTCTCAGTGGTTCTAACACAATAAACCACCGATTTCCCGACTTCATTCGCTCATTTATCTTTCCCCGTGCAATTAAACAAAAGTTTACCAGTGAAAACTCCCCCTTTGTTCACCGCAGAAAAGTCCCACAATCCCATTTTGTGGTAGATATCGACTGCTGTCCATTTATATCGAGGGGTCTGAAGGATCCATCAAATAACAGTTTTTCCTACAGATTTACTTACGGCATTTGAGGCGATTGTAGATTATTTCTGGCTGGTTTTTCGAATGTTTGTTCAACTAATAAACCTCATCTCGAGTTAAGGCGCTTAACCTTCAAAAATAGAGGTGGATTTTTTGAAGGATTTACACCCCTATTAATTTCAACTCCTTCCTGGTCGAATTTCGAAATTTCGACTCAACCATTAGAATAGTGAGGTTGAATTAAGGAGGGATACGTAAAAATCCCATTTTCGACAATTTTGGAGTTAAGGCGTTTTTCAATAACAGGGCAGAAGTAGAAACCAGTAAATAAGGCAATAATTCTTAGAGAACAATCTAGATAGAACGGTAATTTATAAATGGCCGCTGTGGAAAAATGTGCAGCGGTTTACAAACATTAATCCTTAAATTTACTCATACATACTTAAACTTAATTCACCGCTAATTTCTTGCCAATGCCCCTTCAATTCAACTAACTCGTACTAAGGAATTCGAGAATGTAAAGCTCACTCGTCAGGCAACGGCGCTGCTCCTTCTTCCTGTCCAGGGGCATTCACATGGTAGACACAGAAGTTCTCTAGTAGCGCTCGCATATCCGCATAATTGAAGAAGGCTTGGAAATTCGATACATCTGTAAAATAATTGGAAATAATGATGACACAAATGGAAAATCGTACTAGTAATTGGATGTTGATGTACCCACCTTCACTGTATAAGTAATAGTACCCCGCACCCGTCCTAGAACAAGGGTAAAACTCAAAAAACGTGATTTTCGGGAAATTGCGTCCAAGGTTCCTCGCCCATTGGCCCTGCGGTTCCACTCCATAGAAACGTGTTACGATTAGGTCAAATTCCGATGATATTTTGAGTCGTTACCTCCTGGAGATAAACCTTGAGCTGGTCAAAAGCTTTTTGGCACTTGGGGGTCCACTCAAACTTGGGAAGGTTCTCTGCCAGGTACAGTGGTTTTGCCAACTCTGCCAAATGGGGCACAAACTGTCGGTAATAGGAGCAGAGCCCCACAAACGAACGCAACGGAACTGGCCACTTGTCGACTGCCTCCACTTTCTTTGGATCTGTGCGTATCCCTTCTGGAGTGACCAGATGTCCTAGGTAAGTGACTGTCTCCCGGAAGAACTCACACTTTTTGACGTTCAACTTGAGGTTAGCCTCTCTTAGTTTCTTGAGGACAGCCTCTAGGACTTTGAGCTGTTCACATAGGAAACCTACTAGACCCCCTAGGTTTTGGAAGAAACCGTAATCACGTGTAAAGTTCCTGCCGTCGCTCTCCGCGTTCCTTGAGATATTGATTGAGATTTACATGGGGGTCTCCAATGCAGAGTTGCCATTACTCTGAATGAAAAATCTCGAGTAGGTCTCCCAGACTCCCGTGTGGCCGTTAGGGTTAAGCAATTGCAAGTGAGTAATAATAATAATAAACATAGCCTACCTAATCAGTTTCAGATTACTTATCTAAAGAAATTAACATCATCCCACTCAAGAATCACAGCAAAGTAGTAATATTGCTGACATAAGGGTTAAAAGTTTTGTAGCTGAAGATGAAGGGGTTTTCCTGGCACAGCTTTCCAAGCGCGTTTCTGAGTTGGCTCTGTGTTCCTCGAATCCTAGTGTTCTCTAGCGGTCCCTAATTGACAACACTGAGTTCCCGTCTTATACGGACTCCTTCAGCTACAGCTTTTCGAGTTGTGCTCTTGTTCTAGGGCGGGGGCGATATATCAACAGTAATAACCCTATATCTTCACACATCTCTAATGTAACGTGTTTATTAATACAACCATAATAACTTATACTACACTGTGCATCGCACGAGCACATGTAGCCAGCATTACACCAACAACAGTGGAATTGTTGGGTAACCTACGTGTCCGATGGAATAAAGAAGCATTAGGAGTAATAAATTCGCATGCTACCTGAATTTCTCAGGTTGTTAAGAGACTAACGACATTGCATGTTTGAAATCGATTCTGACTTGATGAGACGATAGCGAGGGTAAAAAGAACTGTAGGGTTCTCATATGGATTGAAATCCCTTTGCGTTCAATACTAGGGTCCTTAAAACTGCATAGGTAATAATCGTTAGATTTCTTAGTAGGATAGCCATATTTGTTTGAGTGTAATATCAAGCTACCCCCACCTTGGTAGATCATCTTACGTACCCAAATAAGTTTAATACTCGTAGATGACGCCTGGAGGCCCTAATGTTCAACAAAAGCTCTATTTTAAGGAAAACAAGAGTATTTGCAAAAATCGTCCATTTCCACTGAAATATGAGTACCGGTTCCACTGTTAGACCGGTTTCGGTGATGAAACCATCGTCAGTACAGATCACCCGTCTGTCTACATCACTAGGTCTAAATGTCTAGATCCTAAATATTAGATTAATTATTATTATGAATTATCACTAATTATTATTAAGTTTATCAAGTACCTAGTGAAAATTATTATAATTTATTGTTAGCCAGTTGACGACTCTCTCCGTGCAATGTAGAGTGTATAATACTATCCTGATAATACTATATGATATTATCCTTTCTCAAAATCTGTTTGGGGTCGCCTGAAAGGAGTAGGTAAGCAACCAAGAGGCCGTATCCAGAGTCAGCCAGTTTTCTGGTATTTGTATTCTGGTGTGTACTGGTATTGTTTTGTTACTGCGATGGTTCAATCACCAAAACCGGTCAAACAGTGTACTTATTTAAGTGGAAATATACGATTTATGCAAATACTCTGGTTTTCATCAACATGGATTTCCACGATTTCGCCTCAATTTTTGTTATGGAATTGAAAATTCGGAGGTGTGACAGTTACTGAGTTTTTCTTAGAACAAATTGACATGTCGTTGGTCCTTCATAGTTGGCTAAACAAGGGGTTCTTATTGAAATAACAAACCAACGGTAACGTTTACTACGTATTGGCCTCGTTGTCTTAGATTGGCGGTTTCCTCTCATTTTCTTCTCAACTTCAGAACTTCCTGCATAACTGCAAGTTACTAAGCAGGCGAGGAATTGAATAACGTGTTTGTGCTTGCTCCCACGAAATCCTGACGTTTGATTTAGACCTTGAATGTTTTCAACTTTTGCTATATTCTTCTAAAGTGTTGTTATTAAAGTAGGTACACCTCTTTTCGGCATGCGCTTCGAATGGATTGATTGTTAAAGTAATTAAATTCATATTAGTGTCAACTTACAATTAAGGCCAAGATCGTGATACGTCAAAATAGCGGGTTTGTTACGGTTCCCCTGTATAGCGACGAGGATATGACCTTTGCCCGTGTCCACCTTTACTTCTTCGATGGATGGGTCGTCCCGCGAAAGGCTTCTCGACGTTGGCATATGCATTTGAATGTTTTTCAGTTCGATGTCGTCCATGCTGTCGGAAGGCATTTTGCTGTAACAGGCGGAAGAAGAGTTGGTTGTGAGACAAGAGCACTTATTGCCTGAAAAACAAATTACTAGTGAAGGTTTGACAATATTGGTGCATACTCTTCAACGAAAATCAAGTTCGGTTTATATATCGTCTGTTAAGACTCCACAAGGTCTAACTGACTTTTCTCAACTTATGTACTGAAATACCATAAATATTATGGCATTTCCAACTAGAAAACTTCATTGTAAAAGCGGAGAAGGCTTTTTAATAGCAGAACACCCAAGAAAGCCATGGAAACGTTGATGATATGTTGGCAAAAACGTTTTTTGGCTCTCCTGAAATGTTGACAAAAGTGAGTTAGACCTTGTGGGATCTTAACAGACGATATATAAACAGAACTTAATTTTCTCTTCTGAGATGAGACGGGGGAAATACACCTCAATTGTCTCAATCGTGATATCAGAGCATCTCAGAAAAGATGGATCAGAAACATCAAAAATTTGCTGACTAATTGAATATACCTACACCGTAGAAACCATCAAATCAGATGGGTTTCGATTAACGGGCATCTAGTAAGAATCCCCCAATGCTCTAGAAAAATGTGTAGTAATTCACCAATTGAATAAGTAATTCTCATTTAATTAAATACAGGGCATATCACGACTCCAGCGCAGTGTCCGCAGAGGCGGTTCTAAGTACGGATCGATTTAGGGACCGGGGTGTCTCCTCTCAGATTACTGGGAGTTCGGTTTGGCGTATTTTAGCGTCAAATTGGGATAGTAATAATTATTGAGTTGAATTTATTTGTTAAGAATTGAATGTCGAGGGTGATAATAGTGGAGCGTGGATCCAGTGTGGATCTCAAGTAGGAACCAGCTTTGATACGTTTTCTTAGTTGAATTCAGTTCTGATATAAGCTTAGAATATCGTTTAAGGAATTAAGAGTAGCCACCGGCTTTTATACGAGACATTTCCAGGAGCCTATAAGAGTCACAGAGGTAGATGATGGACAGGTTAGTCGAACAGTAACTTCATACCGAATTATGACGTGGAAAACTTACCAACGATGAAATAGTTTAAAATTCTTAGGTTTCCCAGGTACAAAAGATATTGTCCCGTATCGCGTTATGGCTTTCATTGTGTTCGATAAGTAAAATAACAACGAAATAAGACACAAGTGTCAGAAATGCACAGGAGAACTCGGAGGGTACGCTAAAAACTACCACTTTCATGCAAGTCCTCACTGGTTGATATCGCCAGAATAAACGAAGGGTTGAAGTCGACACTGATTACATTTTAATAACATACGATCGGTTCTTCACTCTCCGAAGTGAGGTCAGTGGTTCACGTGAATAATTTCAATAATTGGATCGAGTTATGATTTATAAGTAAAAGATTAATGGATTTTAGAACAACTGGATATCCTATAAATAAATCCTGTAGGCGAGTAATCCTGATGAGAATAACCATAAGATGTTTTTCAGAATTTTTAAATCAGAAAACGCACTTTTCCGTTAAGGAAATTAAATTGGACAAAGATTTATCATAAAGTTGCTTGAAGGTTAAATACCAAGTAGTTACCTTGTGCGTTCTTGGGGAAAATATACTTGAGTACAATGATTATGTATTCCTCCAATTTGTCCAGAGAGTACTTGATCCCACAGCTGAGTAAGCCAGCATAATAACGTAGTTCCACATTATTCAACGTAGAAAAATCGTTTTTTCTCCATACACTATAAGTCTTTCGGGGCTTTTCATGGGGAAAACTCATTTCAGTAGCAAACGTTGTTGGCTGACGTTATAAAAATTAACGGACTGAAACGATGCTCGTATATTAAATAAATAAACTAGGGCGGCATTCAGGAGAGCGACATGAAGGGCGTAGAGGGTCGAGTGGCCCAGTAATATTTCGCGCTTGGAAGGGCCACCTCGCCCTCCTGACATTAAATCGCTTCATCATTTCACGTCGCTTGCACTTTTCCCTTCCAATTATAAACTAAGTCCTTTTACCTCTCTAAAGGCAATTAGAGCCACCAATGGATCGCTAGGTCGGTCGTCGAGTTTTCAACATTGGGTGTATAACCAACCTCTATGTTCGTGCATGACCTTGCAGCGGTGTTACTAATAGGCCTTATGTACTTCATTTACCAGTAAAGTACCTACGCGGAGTGGGGGACGAATGTAATGTGCACGTCCCCTACTCCTACATAGAAATATACGCCTGGGAGAGCAGCTTCCGTATTTCTGCACGGCTCACATCTCAGGACTTGATGGAGAACTTAAGCTCTAACAACGAAGTTTCCTAAGAAGCTCTTGGGAGCATCGAAATTGAAGACTCTATATCCACCCATTTAGCTCTCATTACGTCTCTCTTGACGCCACAGCTCTTGGGTTGATTACACTCCAAATTCATATTAAGCTTCAAAGGAGGGACATGGAAACTTCATCTTGAGGACAATCTCGCGACTACCACACGACACCGCCAACTCGCTGCAACTACTACTTCACTTCATACAGATGAAGAATGTGACAACCGATATCTTAAGGGCCTGCAGGACCTAGGTTGGGAGGTTTTGAAGGATACCTAAAGTGTACTATTAGACATTAAGGTTTAGGTTATGAGTATACCACATTTTAGTTTGTTAAAAGTAGGATATTTAAAAGTAATACATAAGAATTAGGTATAAACTAAAATGCATTACCGAACGAATGAATACGCAAGCTGAGCTGGGAGAGAAACGAGCCTGTACAGGTCACTGACCTTAGGCTCAGATAATATACAAAAGACCGTAGCATTCATTATTGTACTTGTGAATATATCTGTATAGTGCAAAATGTGTATATAAACGATTTGATACGAGATACGAAATTATTGGAATAATGAGCTTAAGATAATTGGAATATTGTGTGTTCGTCCAAGAAGGTGTCAGGAAGGTCCTCAGTATACAACACCATTGAAGTCAGTAACTAGCTCAGTAATGGTCTCTTCAGTTTTCCATCCAAATTCCAAGCTTGCTGAATATTAATTCATATGAATTTGAATTATGTTCATTTACATTTTTTCGTTTGATGACGTATCTAGTCATAAAAACGTCGATCATTTTCCCCACATTGGGTTATTATTCCTGTATAGATCACTTTTCTGTCCACCCCGCCGGCCGCCGGAAAAGACCTGAAACCTTCAAGAAACGAAGGTAGACGCGTATTGATCTTCTCCTTTCAACGTATTATGCAGGTAGCCCTGCGGTCTTCCCGCCAAAATGGATCGGAGGGGGAAAACAAAATAAGGAATAATCTCCACTTTTAACGGAGAGTAGCGTGAGGGGTTGAGTTGGCAAATGTATAATCACGAGTGTGGTACAAACCAGTTTTCATCGACCTGCACGATTTTTTTCCAATAAAGATCGATTATTGTATTCACTTTTACTTCATTCTGCGCCGCAATGCGAGAAATACGAGTAGGTTAAGCCTGTGCAAAAAAGGGCGTAACAACGATAAAACATTAATTTTAAGATGTTAGCTTAAATAAATGTTAGTAACGGCTCTTTTCGACGTAACCAATTTTCTACTGTTCTCCAGTTGGACTAGGCCTGATGGCCTTGTTAGTAATATCTGTAAATGGTCATTCTTGTCGTAAAATTTTAAATAGGATCGACGAAGTTGGCAGGTTAAGGGGAGAGGATCAACTAGGGAATTCTCTAATAATTAGAGAATTCCTCTTCGTCACAGGAAGACTGACGAGAGTAGTTACCGACCCCCATCATGTGAAGAGGACTGTATCGTGAGTTGATTCTACATATCGTTACCACCACGCCAAAAAAGTCAATCTAATTTTTTGGTCATTTTTGTTTTATGGCTTCTACAGGTACGGTAAATGAATTTCTAATGTTTCGTAAAATTTACTAAGAATTACGTGGTGCGCTCAAGTGGTACTTTACTCAGGGTACCCAAAAGTGCACTGAAACGAAAATGACCGAAAAAGTAGATTTGGCGCTTTTGGCGTGGTGGTAACGATATATTTCTTTTAACGTGAAACATGTTTTCACGGGCGCGACTGGGTTTGGAGGAGGTAAGATGTGTAAGATTCGAGTGAAATCAAACTGAAACACGAACAAAACAGTGGGCGTATCGAGCAAATGCAAAGCGCTAATGCTACACCCCAAGAGAAAATAAAAGCTTATGAGATTTAATTTTTACCAGAAATTTATCGGTAATCTGTAACAATCTGTCACCTATTTCAGTTACCACTCACTACTTCTGGTAATAAGTAAATATCATGTACATAGTGTTATGCAGTTCGATATAAATGTACATTTGTGCGTAAAACATGTTCCACGATTCCTTGGTTTGATCCATGATCTAAACAGTAATAATCAGGGGTCCTACAGCAGTAATAATATACCGAGTGCAGAGCCCTTCAGGCTGCCTCGTTCTTCAGTCCTGCCTTGTCGCGTTTACGTGTTGGTGCTCTGCCCGTGGCTTCGTCCTCAGCCCTGCAAAGTGCATTGTGGCAACTTACCACGCCTATTCATCATGACTAATACATGGCAATCCCCTCCGCGTATGAACTCTCGTCCAGGACCTTGGAACCGGAACTCTCCTTCTCAAGCCACATTTCTCAGGCATCTTCACGAGCAATGTTCGTTGGGGTTTCTCAAGCGGAACACGAGGGAGTTTACCTACATCCCTGCTCTCCTTACGCTATATCGTTCTCTCGTGCTGCCATAACTTGAATACGCGTCTGTAGTCTGGAGCCGCTACAATGCCTGCCACGTCGACCAGCTTGATCGAGTTCACCGTGCGTTTCTTCGTTACCTTGCTTACAAGTTGGGTTACCCGGGTGACGACATCAATTCCGTATGCCTCGACCTGCCGATCGTTTGCCACCATGGCCTTCTGTCCGGAAGAATTGACGCACCTCCCATCCTTGCCATGGTTGGTTTTCGTGTACCACGATCTGGATCTCGTCAGCCTGACTCCTTTGCCGTTCCTTTATCTGCAACCAATTGCATGCTACATTGCCCGCTCTGCCGCTTGCCCTGCTCTGCCAAGTTGTTCCATTCCAATCCAGACATCGACCTGCTCTCCCTGCCACTCTCATCCCTCAAGAAGCGTTTGCTCGAGCGTTCTCCATGAAGTTCAATTTTTCCTTTATTTTTGCATAAATGTAAGCCACTAATGTTTGTTGTATTGGGCTCGTCCCGTATTGTATCTAAATAAATGAATAAACACATAATCGGATTAATGCGGCAATACTCTCGCAGGAGGCAACTTTTATTAATTTTTTTAATTCTTTTTTAAGAGACCAACTAGACCAACAAGAGACCAACTATTTTCTATTGAGTAGCCTCAAGAAATCCTACAGTTTGACTGGTTGTAAGTGAACGGCAGACCCACCTGGGCGGGGGCGGGAGGTTATCCCAGTTTTGCCCCCAAGGTCGTCCCCCCCCCCCGACCCGCTCCCACCGATTGTCGCGGTCGATACCTACCACCCCTCCCCCACCACTACATCTCACTTTCTGGAAATATCCTACGATCTAACTTTGTTAACAGTTTTCCCGCCAAATGGCTCATCATCGCTTATTCTCTAAGAGGAGTCCGGTTGAGTAACGGTTTTAATTATTGAAAAGGGTTTTCCGACAGAAACGAAAAACACGGGTGATGGAGTGTCCGGAAAATGGAAAACGGCATTTCAAGATGTCCGCTCTCTTAAGGCTGACAAATCAGCTGCCCCAATTCCCTTATGGCCAGGGTAGAACAAAGATGTAGCTCAAACCTAGTCACTTTGTGGGTCAGGCTTTCAATTAGAGCAACAAATAGAAGTATTTGAAAAATCGTCTATTTCCACTGAATTGTGAGTACCGGTTTCGGTGATTAAACCATCGTCAGTAACAAAACAATGCTAACGATGGTTTAATCACCGAAACCGGTCTAAAAGTGGAAATAGAAGATTTCTAACAGTTGTATTTCAGTGGAAATAGAAGATTTTTCAAATATTCCTGTTTTTTCTTTAGTTCGTACCAATACCTAGTTTTTTAAGCCTCAGTTTAACGAAATTCAACAAGGTGGGGATACTGGGGGACGACAAGGCTCATCAACTAATCATTCAATTCCCTTGAAGTCACATGAGCATGAATAATCTACGGTTGCATTTATATTAAATACATCGCTAAACTAATGGCCCCAACAATGGGGTTGGAGGGAGACTGATTGATTTTTTATTTATTAATCTGTACAAAAATAGGACCTATTGGTCCTCTCTTACTTTCTGACAGAAATACATGTTCAAAAAGAAAATAAAAAATTATAACATCAGGCTCCATTTATCAACAACAAAAAAAGGGAGAGAGAGAGAGAGAGAGGGAGATTTGCCATGGAGGTCATAATAAATAATAATAGTATAGTTTGTCTAGGCGAAGATAGCCCAATGGCAACAAACTTTTCGGCAGGATATCTCGTTTTTCAAGATAGTGACATATCCCAAATTTCAAAGGGTTACTGAGGCTGAGTTCGAACATAAACGCCTTTGGCGAGCAAAAAGTGTTTTATAAAAATAAAAAAAAAAGTCTAAAAGGAAAATCGCTCAAAAACATTGAGTTGGCCATGCACAACAGTGACGTAGCCCGGGGGTTCAGGGGGTAACAAACGCCCCCTCCACCCGTCCCAGAAATATTAGGACATCTGAAAAAATCATGAATATTATTGACAGTGAAAATGAGGTAAGTGCCAAAATTAGAGAAACTGCGTTTTTCACTGGAAGTAATCTATGTTCTGACGCCAATAGCATCGAAAAAGAGGCAAGTGTCAGGCGAGCTTAGTTTAGTTTTAGTCGTTGCCGGATGATGGGGTATTGAAAAATTGATGGATTGACATTGAAAAAGAGGACCACAAAACTTCTTTCTTTCTCCTCTACAATTTAATTTTTGGTACTTATTTCATTTTCAACTTAATTTTTCATTTCCTTGAAAAATGAAGTTTTTTAGAGTATGAAATGTGTTAAAATTAGTTTAAAACCACCTATTTAGTGCCCTGTTTATCAAACCATTTCCCTCAGACCCCCTGCATTTGACCCCTCAGGACCCCTCTCGAAATCAAAGTCTGGATCCGCCCCTGAACCAATCTCCAGTATTTTTTAATAACATACCGGTGCTTGTCAGGAGTGTATTGAGTAGGAAATTAGCTGCTTGAGATGAGTAAATTTTTCAGATAATTCAAGACCTTTCCAACGATTTTTGTACGATCGTTGTAAAAAATAAAAAAATTAAAGGGCCTTATGAGGGAATCTGGAAGCTGCTAATACATTTACAGCGTGTTGTAGATTTTTATTGGAGGTCGAGTCTCGAGGGAGGTTGAATTTTTATTCGAGGAAAACATATTTTAACGGGAAGTTAGGAGAAAAGATTTCAACGGAATTGAAATTGCAGTGGAAATGGTGGACACGGCTGGGCACTCAGCATGTAAAATAATCCCGATCCCTCGACCGCACGGCGGCCCTCAGCTTGTTTCTAGCATTACATATCGCCACGCGAGGCTTCTACAGTATTCAAAGGGCATCGATTTCCGTTCAGATAACCTCAGAACGTGCGCCTGAAGCACTGTGTGAAACCCAATCAGAGTCTTGGTTGGAGACAAAATTGTATAAGGCTTCTATTCGAGTTGTGAACAAGTGCACATAATTATGTATGATCAAAGCAAACATTTAAACAAAATATTAATTGAAAAAAAAGAAGTTTTACTCAGCTGGAAATTCAGTTCGGTTTATAAAATGGACATCACAAACAAATGGACATCGGTCGTAAGACACGGTTTAGTAGGTACACCCAGGGTAAACAGGGACGCATAAGTATCATTCATTGAAGAAAATTATTTTTACCTATTCGACTGTAAAATTACTCAAAATGTCAGAAAAATCAATTGAAACTTGGTTGTATGACCCTTTCGTTGAAGTCTAACCAAAGTGGTTAGGGTCGAAGGCACAAACTGTTCAAAGAGGCGGAACGACGACGTAACTTGTGGCGATTCACCAACTTCTTCTGGCGAAGTGAAAACCCTACTTTCTCGAGGAAGGCGGCTATAGTCTCCACAAAGGGAACGAACGGGATTCGCTCGCAATCTCCGACGCAGTCGCCTGCAGTAGTCAGCAATTCTGAGGTTCGTTAAGGGGAGAAACTAATCAGTAGTTAAGGACTAGGTCGTCATAATATTGTGCAGAGTTGCTGACTACCCCAGATGACTGCAGCAGAGATTGCGAACGAATCAATATTATTGTACCTGATGTGGTGATGGGTCCATCGAATGATCGCAGTTTGTACGCGAATATTTCTAAGTACAAGGATGTCAGGACTGCACCCTTTCTGTAGTGGATGTAGTAGTACCATGAATTTGTAGATGTCATGTAAGTCAGATCATGTCCACGCCATCGTCGTATACGTGATTGGCGTAATTGGATCGTTGCGTGCTGGCTCTAAATGATCTAATGCGTTGTGTATCTCGTATTTTTACGAGCACAAGTTAGTTTCTAACTCCACTTCTGTCTTGTGGGCAAGTTTTTGTCTTATTTAGCGTTGAGGTGGTTTCTGAGAGTGTCGTCAGTCCCAAGTGTGCTTCAAGTCTTCCTTCTGGAATAGGGTTGTTGCCAATTGTTAATTAACCTAGGACCGATGATCTTTAATAATAGCAACATACAATTATTGTATGTTGCTAATATGTATGCAAAATGTGGGGGATATTTATTTCATACTCAGAGGCGAGGATTGGCGTAGGTACCATAATAACGCCGTATATAAATGTCTATTTGTTAGGTCTCCCACTGTTATGTCGTTGGAGTAATCATTCAATGGTATTTAGGGTATGGGTAAATGCCAACTGGGTAAACAAATAGGGAGTCAAGAAGCAGGAGCGCAGCGTGGCTCTGGACAAGGGGGTACCGCACGCAATCCCCCCCCCCCCCCCTCACGAAACTAGAAACTAAAATAGAACAACTAAAACTATAAACAATACACGAACAACTAAAAACTTATGAACAATCAAACAACAGCCTGGATAATAACAATCGATGGATATTATCGATCCTCCTGCCCCAGAGGTCTATCACCTTAAAGCTGCACAAGCGCAGTACATCTGGGAAGCACTAGCTGCCTGCGCTGCCCCGCTCAATGGTAACACAGTCAGGGGACCTAGAAACACGCTGTAGGATGACGTCATGGACACCCGCAAGAATCTTGCGGTTCCTCTGAGGTTTCAACTGGTAGGCGGCCTCACTGCAATCAGATATTTGTAATTCTTCTTCTTCTTAGACGATTTGGCTTCAGCCATGGCGGTCATAGTCATTGGATTCGTGATTCAAAGCAACCATCAAAGGTAGATAGGTAACTGGTAGGTAACTGTGGCATAATGAGCGGGCGATTCAAATTTTCAATTGAATGTTTTGCTGTTGATTGAATAATATTATGTTCTATTATTTTTAATAAATTTTTTCATCATTTACAACCTACATTCTTCATTTCTTGTGGGGAAGCGCAGCTTGACGCTACGCCCCTGTCAAGTAGGCACCAGGGACAACCCTATGCAATCCAAGTCGAAGATGTACACGTTCAAACAGTGGCAGTGGGTTTTTTTTTCAATATACAGCATTTTTTTCAGTTTGACTTTTGGAATCTGTTAACGTAAACCCACCAATGTTTAGAGAGGGAGGACAAAATGGTTATTTCCTCGGTAGTCTCCCTAAAGGTTCATTATTGAATAATAATAACCCAAAAGCCTCAGATCCCAAGTGATCCGCTGGCAGTACGAAACAATGCAACAAGCGAAGTGAACGTCTCCGTCTGAGTTCTCATAATAAAACCACAAGGGACAACTCAGCTCAATTTAGCTAATGGACCGAGCCACGGGCGGTGAGGGTCGGATTGAGGTCAACTCTGCAAACAAAACTCTACGATCACGCAGCATTCCGTTTTAGTTTTAAATGTGGAAGATTGCACAAAGGATTTGGATCAGAATCGATCAGAGTTGAATCAGAAACAGATATTCGGAATAGGATCGCTGTCCCGAGGTCGGTTCGGGGCGTATTGATTGCACCACCCCTTTCTCCAGGCCAACGACGGCAACGGCCCTGCCCTACCGTTTTCCGTTCACCTATTCAAGTTGTTGCCGCCACCAGGAAAAATTTTCCACTTTCTATTTTTTTGTCAATCGATGTTTTCAGGATTCCCGACTACAGTTGGAATTAGTCCAGAGCGTCGTGGTCCGCCAATTAGTTTTGGGTTTTCATATTTTCCTTCGATGCCTAGAATCAAAGCCATAGGCCATGTGAGTGGATGGTGGGATAAGAAAGACAATGGAAGAAAAGGGTTATTTATAACAAAGACGCAAATCTCCGCAGTGCAAATATTTTGGCACATTGGATACTCCTCCATCCATTCATTTGCCCCACGTTTTTTTCACTGGGGGTATTTCAAATGAGAAAATAAAACGTTATAAATTTATACTCGTAGCGCAAAACCGAGACAATTTCTTAAACTTAGTAGGTAATCCGACCAACATTTTATCTTGTCTCGATTATTTTTAGTATTTAGCAGAGGTCATTCTGACGGCTCAGGTTTTTAGGCAATGTCATTGTCACCTACTTGCCAGGGATGGACGAAATACATGGTGAATAGGACAACACCAGATAAAACCGAAACCACTCTGCTCTGCAGGGATCGGTAGCAATTGTGTGGGGTCGGCCTAATCAAGAAGTTCTCTACGAGGTTGAGAAGGCTCAGGGTGAATCTAAGCGTACAGCCATTGATCTTGAACAGAAACCAGTACCTCCTCGCTCTCACGTTCCTCAGTCAAGTTCATCTTCCTGAGCTATTGACGAGAAGCAGATAAGGAGAGGGAATGGGGCTGTTTGTCGATATCGCGTTGAAAATGGAATAGATCTCGTTCTGTTAAACATTTGGGTTTGAAGTTGGATGCGAAGTTGATTTAGAACAAAATACGTCAAGAATAAAGTAGAATGAACCTTCTTTCGTCTGAATGCTGCCCTCTACAAGGTGCGCATACTGCTGAATATGTATTAAATTTGTGTTCATTTTGATTTATTATCTTCAATAATGAACCTGTAGAATCCCCCAAGAAAAAAATTGCCCCCTTCAAAATGTGATGGTTTGCATTTCAAGATAACGTACGAGTAGATTCAAAAAGTCGAATAAAGAAACTCAGCAAATTTTTAGATTAGTTCTTATAATATTTTAAGATCATCCGGAGCTTTGTACGACCAGCTGTTCGTTGACAATGAGAGCCCAAAGGTGGAGCAGATCGAAATTCGTCAACATGACGGTGAATCATGCGGCAGCCTGTCGGGTCAATGTTCATACTGGTCCAGCTGATTCGGGCAGCAAATGGTTTTCAGATATCGAATTAATTAATAATAGATAAATAATAATTATTAGGTCGGTGGAATTTAAAAACCCAGAATTATACTGGTACTAATTATTTGTAATTAATTCATCATCTCTATAAACGTTTCGCCTATAGAAGGGTGATCTGCACTTAGAAGATAATGTGAACCGTTGTGTCAAGAATTTGCAGAGTTTGCTAATCGGGCTTGCAGAGTTGTTAAACTGTTCACCTATTCTGTTTTAGAAGATGGGTCTTTGAAGATGTTACGAAATAAAGGCGAATTTCTAAATACGTCTGTAGTATATCTCTACGTAGTAATATTTTGGATAAAATATGAATTTCAGCATTCAAAATGCTACCCTTATATATACTTCAAGATAATATACAATAATGTGTTATGTAAGCATAATGAGACGATGATTTCCCGGAGGGGGAAATCATTCTCTGATCCTATATCCTATATTCACTTAAAGTGGAGTAAAGTTGTTTTGCCGGTAGGTTTCCATGGACACACCTTGACGTCGTTAACCCGCTCCCCTCCACGCCTGTCCAATCCGGCTGCTAACCCTCCCACGCCCGCAGCTGGGCAACCTGCCATCCTCCAATTTTCCTTTATCCGAGATGCGAACAGTTTTCTAGATCGCTACACAGATAGTCAGGCGTACACTATCTTCACCTCCGTCGTTCAACTCGAGCAGAGTTTCTAATCAACTTCGCTCAGTCGTGATAAAATGATTTAATCATATTTGAACTGAGATAACCGACTAAACGGTGGGATAGACACTGAAAGTCAATGTTAGGCACGTTGGGCTCTCTGGCTACGAACTGTGGATTATCTGTGCCATTGAATAACCCTGAATAAATTTGATCACGTCTCAAAACCTGTACTGCAGCAACACATATAAAGACCTATAAATAGACCTACCAATTCAACAGACGCGGACCGACCAGGCTGGCAAGCAAAACACGAATGGAAATTTTCGGCTGTGAGAAAGTAATCTCAGAACTACAGCAGCTACACCAAAATATAAATAAAACCCGCCAAAGCAGTCTTTATGATTGAATTTCAACCATACAATTATAACAGCAATATTAAAACAACTGTGTGCTCCCAAGAGAGTGAACGGAATGATGAACCAAGCGTTTGTACGAGTACCATGGTATTAAGAAGAGAAGTTATCAAATCGATAAGCTAAACCAACTAAAAAACGGCCATATTTTAAAATAGCTATACTAGTTCCTGCACTCGAACTAGGCGTGTAAGTTGTCTGTATAATATATTGGCACCCAGAAGTTTCTCGTTCAAACGGATTCTCGTATCCTCCTTATCCAACTCACTTGAGTAGGTGGTTACTGATATTCCAATACGCCTCAACACAGGATTGGGTTAAGACGTACCCATGAACCGGTGTATCTGCGTGGAGTAGACACATTTTTTAAATTTCTGACGTTTCTTGTACCTACATCCGCAATAATTCATAGCAGGAATTTTCATTATAGACGTCTCTACCGCGACAGTAAATGATGAAGTTAGAGTCCAAGATAAGAAGCGTGGAGCCCCTGGCGCAATCTAATCACCACAATTACGAGCAATCATCTCGATCTGCTTGGGAACTGCAAAATTGATAAAAGGTAAAAGAAATACTACAACACCAACTTCAAGCCACACAAGTGACTAGTGAATCACTTTTGCCATGTTAGAGGCCAAGAGAGATAAAACTACCCAACTAAAGTAATTATACAGCCCTTAAGTGATAAAGCTAGTTAGGTACTCACCCGAGAAGGGCTGTTTCTTCTGCAGTTGCGGAGGTCGGCATCTTCCTAAAATCAAAATGTTCTAATTCATCCAACTATTGTGAACTAGGTATGTCTTCTAGAAATAAAGCAACCGCTAGTAGGTACATTCAACATGTCGAGGCCAATGGCGCATGCAGCATTGCTCTATGTGCTGTCATGTTAGTCAATCGTAGCTAACCTTGTGATGCACGTACTTGGATCCGTTTGGGTCAGGTTCAATAGACATAAACGTTATAAAGGCATAGAGAGCATTTCTCTATTAAAGACTTTTTAAAATTAATTTTGGAAGTATCAACACAAAGGCACAGCTAGCTGATCAGGAGGCTTCAATATTTGGAGTAAGTCGTTTAGGTAGTATTAGGAGTAAGTCGTACTCTGAGGGAGTTGTTAACGATTTCGTCACTAGCAGATTATTTGAATAACTTACCTACCTAAGTTTTAGTAAAGTAAAGGGTAAGTACATATTCAAGATTTATTTGTTTACTTTTTTTTGTGCAATTTTAATTAAGAACCAATTGCTATAGCGAAGTGAGCACTTGACCCCTTGTTGTCCTCGTTGGTTGAGTCTAACATGCTAAAATCCCCTAACATGCCCTAATTTCACAAATTTTGGGCTCTCAAATCTTGGGACCAGTTTTATTTGATGTGCTGCATTTCGACGTCACACCAACATACTAGAAAACGGTTCTATTACTCTTGCAACGAACACTTGTTTAAACAGCGATTAAGATGTTAGACAAGATTTGTTTCACCTTCAACGCCCATTTTGATAATAACATTTAAGAGAGCTCCATTGCACAGCTGTAAGCTGCAGTAACAAGGTTCGTGCAAAATGTATGACCAATTGAAACAGTAAACTTTATTGTGTTCGAACAATGGGGTATTCCCTTAATTTGTCTCCTAAGTATGTATATTGCTTGGGGCAAAAGAAAAACGGGTCTGTGTGTCGGGAAAATTCTAACATAAAAAAAAAAATCTACAGTCATGCAGCATGGCTATAAGAGCGAATTTTCAAAGAAATAACTGCTTTTATCTGAAATGTCTCCATTTTTCTGGCGTTATAACACACTTTGTCGCCTTTTTTAACGAGTAACACCTCAGTTTATAGATTGTTCAACGCTGAACACGACGGTGAAGTCAAAATTGTGATGTCTCATTCTGTTACATGATTAGAGCAGGACCTGGTGAACCTTGAAGAACTTCACCATCGTGTTCAGTGGGTGATTCCTCCCCCCCCCCACCATAACTCCTTTAGAGTGATCCAATTCTGCTCGTCTACGAACTTAGCCTCAATTGCCAAGGCAGATTTTTTGTGCAAATTTGAACTTGTTATCTCAATTCTATGTATTGGTGTCCTTCGGCAGGGAATTCAGGATTCAGTGAATTCTATTGGTCTGAAACGGATTTTGGTTGTAAAATTTTTGGATCGAGAACAATTAGAGAAGCCAATAGAAATTGGGAGATGGAAAAACGTGTGACGTAGAGATAGTTAACTGTTGTGAAGGTCTGTTCGAAAGGAAGTGGTGTAGTATCTTTATTTGTCATTTCCTTCCTGATATTACACAATTATCACCTTTTTCCCGCACTACGTTTTTCGTAGTTACTCGAACAAAATATTCCAATAATCATCTTATTTGTGCACTCACTGGAATACCCCATTATTCGAATTGAAGGTAAATTGGGGTTGGCGGTTGTGGACTAGAACTAGAACATACCGAAACTACCGACATAAAATTGTCACATTTCAAAGATGAAAACGACAGGTACAATACTACAAAACAGTAAGTATTTTTGAGTAACTAAACGTATGAGCCTCCTGATAGATTCATAGTAAATATAAATTTCAGAGCATATTACATGTTCTGCTGTTCAGATTTCATTTCTGTTTATATCAGGAGGATGCATTCAAGTTTGAGCATTCAGTGCAAATAGCCACACAAACGGTAATAATTCCAAAGCACAACAAAGCAAAACAACGGATAAAGGTGGTAAAAAACGAAAAAAAAAAATTCACTAAAATGATGTGAATGAACTAAGTATACGTGGGCGCCGAAGAGTGCAAGGGTGATAAGAGGGATATTTAGTGTACATTACCTCGACACAAAAGCGCTCGCAGACCAAAGACCTGATTTGATCAAGATAAGAAGGTTCGACAAAACTGACGTTTACAATGTGAGAAGGAAGGGGATGAGTGAATGAGGAGGTAATGAAATCATCTGAGAAAGACTTTTCTGTACGTTTTGTGAGTTCGAATAAATTTTTGGATTTTTTTAAAGTTATCAATTACACAGGTTTACAACAACAAAAAGTCCGGACTAATCCGAGGTATTTTTGCATCCTGAATCCGATCCCGAGGTCATCTGAGCCCCACCACGTCAGAAAAACGAGATTTCAAGGTCATTTAGAGGTTAAAATGACCATTTTTTGGAACTGGACCGGAGACAATCTGCAACCCGAAGGGAACAGAATCTGCAAAAATTGGGGGGGAGCAAAGTGAGAGGCAAAGGGACTCACTGTCAACTAGCACCCCGAAGGGAACAGAATCTGCAACGTCCACGTCGTTGTTCCTGGGTGATGCTAATAGCAGAGTTCAGTTTAATAGTAGTGCTGGGTTCACTGTCAATAACGCATGGACTGCCCTGACCAGCACCCAGAGCATGACTTCAAGGTTCTAAGGGCATTAGGGTCATTGCTGGGTCCACTGTCAATATGTCACAGCGAATGGATCGTCGAAATTGGAGGCCTTGACTGGGAGATCGAAACCCGCGAGATAGATCATACCAACATTTTACCCACTGGGGTGGTTCTGTGATACTCCCAGTCGAGATTGGACTCCATTCCAATGTTTGGAAGGTATTCAAGACCTGAAGAGCTACCCTCCAACTCTACGGGTTGCTAGAGAAATTCGGGTCCAGTTCCAAAAAATGGTCATTTCAACCTCTAAATTACCTCGTAATCTCGTTTTTTCTGACTCAGATGACCTCGAGATCGGATTCAGGACGCAAAAATACCTCGGAATACCATGGTCCGGACCTTTTTTTTGTAAACCAGTGTAATTAATAACTAAAAAATCCTAACATTTTGATATATCGCTCATATACTTGGAAAACCACGTAAGTCCGGAAAAGTTGTAAGTCTGTTAAGGATATAAGCTAGTAGTCAATTTCAGGCCTCACCTCCATGCAAAGTTTCCTCCATATCGGCCAATCCGGTTCCCCGCAATTGGCGGTTGACAGAACCTGTAAGTCTGGAACCATTCAGAAAAGATGGAAAACTTTGTAAGTCTGTGTTTGGTTTTTTTGATTTGCTCCTCGTCTCTTTTCCGGAAAAATTAAGTTGTTTTATCATTATTCATCTTTCAACTTTCATTTTTGTTAGGCTGGGCTTGTACTCTATTAATAGCGGTGTTGGCAAGGTGAAATTCACCTCGGTATTTCATAAAACTAACGAAAATCACGGACGTAGACTTACGAGGTTTGTCATAGGAGGTGATGACAGACTTACTAGTTTTTCTTTGTACACGTTTTTCTTGTCTCCTGAAAAGTTGACCTCTCCAGGCATACACGGTTTTCCATGTATATGAGCGATATGACGGTTACAGCCACCGTAAAGCAGATAAAAAATATTCACGTCTTCTTGGTACGTACCGAGTCTTTGTCTCATGTCTTCTCGGCAGGTACCAAGAAGTGAATATTTGTATCTTCTTAACGGTGGCTGTAACCGTCATATATCAATCATGTACCTTTGCCTTAAATATGTACGAGTATACCGAAATAAATTGAACTACAAATATATGAACTGAACCAAAGACTCAAGATCAATATTGGTCTAGAAAGAGTGCCTAATACAACTGGTTATTTTTCTCAACATGAACTACCAAGATGATTCATGGAGGAAGTGAAAAATATTCTGAGTAAATTGAAAAGAAATAAGGCAGGGTTATATTTGTTCAGAGATTACCCTGTATACATACCTGGGGAGGATGATGGGTTGCTCCCTGCTAGGCGTTAGGGGTTCGGAAGGTCTTGGACTGTTGAAACTGAAAGCCTTCTTGACGGATTCAAAAACGCTGAATTTGACGGCGTCAGGAGCAGCGGCGGTCGTTGATTTGTAGACGTCGCCCGCCAGGGACCTGTAAGAGGCGCCCAACCCACCCGGCATGGTGGCTGAACCTCAACAATACAACAGGACGTAACAAAAAAATAAAACCCCTCTCGAAAACATAAAAAACGAACAGGAGAAAACCTAATCTCGAGCATAGAACCGAACGATGGAAGTGTGGAAGTTTAGGATTGTTTCAAAACTCGTGCCTAGATTAGAGGTTTAATAAGAAAAAACCCGGAGACGCCAGATGGTACGAGGGACGTCCAGAAATTAAGGTTACAAAATCTTTTAAAAATTCAAACAAATATATTTACCTAAATGAAATTTACAAGATAAGTGTCAAGACATGTCAGCCTTTCTCTACATAATCCCCATTAAGCTCAATACATTTATAAGCCTAGGGACCAGTTTTTGTATACCCTCGTCGTATACCTTTGTCTCCACCTCCCGAAACCATTTTTCGACAGCATCCTGGACCTCCTCGTCCTTCGAAAATCGTTGTTCACCCAAAACCCCTTCAATTTATTGAAAATATGATAATCTGATGGTGCCAGATAGAACTTGGGTTAGAAGTAAGTTCTTCCAAAACTAAGTACATGAAATTGTCGGCTCGAGAACAACGCAATGTGGAGGATGTTTCCCTGAACGGTACAACGTTTGAATCAGTCACGGAATTTAAGTACCTGGGCACTCTCTTGAATAAAGAGAACAAAGTTAGTGACGAAATTCAGAAGCGGATCGTTTCAGATCTAGGTTGTTGTCCAGGACGACCAAACTGAAATTGTATAAGACGTTGATTCGACCCATTGTCACTTATGGTTCTGAGGCCTGGACGATGTCGGCTAAGGACGAGAACAGCCTGTTGGTGTTTGAGAGGAGGATTTTAAGGCGCATCTTCGGCGCGAAGTGCGTAGCTGGAGTGTGGAAAATTCGTACCAACGAAGAACTCGACCTTCTGATCGAGGGTGAAAATATAGTGCGGTTCATCAAGGCTCAGCGACTCAGGTGGATTGGGCATGTCCAAAGGATGCCCGACTGCAGAGCTCCAAAAAAGGTGCTGGATCAGCGAATGGTTGGGACGAGAAGGAGGGGTAGACCCAGAAGAAGGTGGCTAACAGACGTGACAGATGATCTGAGGACGATGAGGGTGACCGATTGGAGAGGGACTGCGGAGGACCGGGTTCGATGGAGGACAATTGTTCGGGAGGCCAGGGCTCACACTGGGCTGTAGCGCCAAGAGAAGAAGAAGAAGAAGATGGTGCCAGATTAGGGGAGTAGGGTGGGTGCCTCACAATATACCACCCAAATGAGACGGGTATGAGGTCTAGCGTTGCCATGAAGGAGTAACACACCACGAGTCAGCATTACTCTCCTTCTTGAGTGTCTCATAGTATGCAGCTTGTGGTGTCCCTTAAGGTATAAAATCGATCAATAATATCCCTTTCCGGTCCCAAAAGACAGATGTCATGATCTTCCTCTCTGAAAATTGGACTTGATGGTGAATGGAGATGGCACCACTGTAGATACTGCCTTTTCGACTCAGGAGTATAGTGACACACCCAAGAAAAGGTTCACCCTCGCTTTCATACCGTTTGCACAATAACAGAGCGTATCTCACAGCGATTGGAGGACGAACTGTTTGACGCGTTTCCCTGCTGTGACGACATTTCGTAACGGACTGAGGCGTTTGGACAGTTAGGAACCTCTCTACCTACCAGTGGTGACTACTCTGAAAAACCCAAATTCCTTTCGTCCTACACAGCTCTTGTAACCTTACTTTCTGCACGTCCCTCGTATAAAGCAGAACCTAAGTAACAGTAGAATAGTCTACGCACTGAGGACCAAGCCACTAAAGACCCAGGAAAATGAAAATCACAAACTAGTTGAAGGATTCTCGCTCACAGCTCGCGCCTCCAACACCAATTCTTTCCAAGACCTTCCACAACAATATCGTCACACGAGGCATGGAGTAGCTTCGTAAGAAATCGGAGCCAATCTGTATAAATACTAATAAGTACACAATCAGGGACGGTCGTTCTGCAGTTCAGCATCACCGGTTCCTTTACCTAAGTTCTGGACATGCAATTAGGTGGCTCTGTTACGACAAATGCTCTGTTACTACACTCCTTCTCTTCAAAGTGGTTAACTGTCAAAACTTCCCAGGTAAAGTGCACGGTCTCGCTGTTAGCACTCTGTTGCCTGATTGTGCACTTAACCGAGAGAAATTCAACAGCCCACATCTAAAGGGTGGAGAGTGGTAACAGTGAATTTATTCTCAGCACCTAATCTTGGTATTAAATCAACTTCAACAACCAGACATTATATCGTCGGCCTAGATGTGGTACCTCGTAAATGAAAAAAACCTCATTTTTCAAGAGAAGCAAAAAAATCGAATCGGGAGCTTCACTTCTATTGCTTATGCTATTCAAGCACAGATCTATGCACCAAACTGCCCTCAACATTGATAGTTTTCTAAATTTCAGAGGGATTGGATTTTGAAATAGAACCACTCATTATTAGAGGATTTTTAATGTGTTTATTAGAATGAAGGAAAATCCCTAGAAAAGCGCACATATTCAATTTTAAATCTTAGGAAATGGCTCGAAAAAATTTAAGACCTCAGCTGTTCCAAAATATATTGATATATTTGACAGGAGCAAGTTTCCAAGGTTCTAAGGTTCATTTAACATGTTGATACTCGTAGATGTTTGACTACATTGACTAAATGTTTGACTTGAGTATTATGGTAGTATACCATAATGATATTACCGTTATGATATTATGGTAGTATTATTAGGTAGGTAGTTCCTTTTTCGTAATTATTACAAAAAAATGTTTAATGTAATGTTTAGAATGTCGATGAATTATCAATATATGATGTTATCAATAATTTATCGAATAAAATGACTGTTGAAAATTTTTTATTAGTATAACTTTCGTCAAAACGGAGATAAAAGTACTGAAATTTACCACATAAACTGTTTTGTGCTCCATGAGTACGAACTTGCCTATTTGTATTGAACTTTACCTAGTTTTACCTATTGTACTTGTATTAAACTTTTTGTTGATCAAAACTCTTTGTTTTATGTGTATAGATAGTCCACCCACCAATGAAAAATAATAAGTTAGGGATCTGCGGCAGTTTGCCGCACCGCGAGCGCAAGTGTGACTTAAAGGAGCGTGAGCGGATGAAGGTTACATTTTTTAAAAGCTCTTCATTAGTGAGCTAAAAGTAGAGACGTTATTAGCTGAATAACTCAACTGAACCAAGACAAAGAAGTTTTTCAACGGTATATAAATGCCATCCTTCCACTATTGTGGAATGGGTAACTGAAAATATTAGGTATTTGACAAACTAACCAATTCTACCTGTGCACTATAGATGTACTGTTTAGAGGTTAACTAGTGTGGAAATGAGCAATTGGTAGTTTTTAAATTACCTGTATAGTTAGGAATTAGATCATGGGGAATCATAAGAGTAGGGGGATGGAGTGAAATTGCTGAGATACATGGTCTATTAAATCGACCGAGCTATAATAGACGTGGGAGTTATTTTGAGTATCTAGGTTGCAGTAGGTTGGTACTTTCAATTTCATTTCTATTCAAGTCACCAACTATAGCGACTACCTACTCTCTAGTGACTATAGCGCTGTCCGCCCTAAGAAACGTCTAGAACGGGTGGTTGGTACCGAATATCGACTCGACGCTCCACCCCATGCCACACAACTCCACGCATTTCTACGATTTACCTACCTAGCGATTTCTACAAGAACAGCGAGAGTTCCATTGCATTTATCAGGCTATCAAGAGTCAAAACCCAGCATTCATCACTTACTACTAGTGGTACGGAGAGCTTCAAGACTATCGTATGATGATTTTTAAAATTAAACCTATCTACCTCTTCAAAACCAAGTCATTTCTACCACGAACTCCCTAGACTGAATTTAAACCACGACAAATTATACTTATACCCATAAACAGACCAATTGATTGTGACAGCGTTTTATCAATCAATAAACAAAGGAAGGTTGGCTTGTAAAAAGAGACAATGGTAGAATTTCTAAGGCGCCTCCGGGTTTTGTCGCTAGATTATCTTTAATCCTTTGTTTTACAACTGAGTTATAAAGACAAATAAGAGCAAGAGCAGAGTCACAAGACGTACCTTGTAGATCTACAAAATCAAGTACACTGAAACAATCCTCCACTTCACCCTATTTTGAAATGAGCAAATAACTAAGCTAGTTGATGATTCAATGAGCTATTTGGTGAAACGTGCATTATGTCTTTGTAGAACGAAAAACTGAAGGTACAGAAGTCATAAAGCACAACATGACGTTTTTACGTCGCTGCTACGCAAGACAGCACAGCTGAGCTGTGATTCGAGGAAACTGTGTTAAGTAAATCCTGCTGGATACAAAAATAGCGAACTAAACATGCACACATTTTAGCGGTGGAAATCAAAAATGCACTCTTGGGTTGTTCCCCGAAAAAAATAAGCTACTTTGAAGAAGAGGCTAATCGATTCAAGACAAGACTTCGAATATAGTAGGTTTCGTCGTAGCGCTGAAGGGCGGATCCGAGGACTTACTTTGGTTCGGCGTTCGATAACTTCAGAGAGATTTCCGAGGGAGACTCGCCAGTGTTTTTGACAACCAAGTCGATGTAACGAAGGAGATAACAAACAGGATAAGGGAAATGAATTGTAAATAATCAGACAGGCGGAGGTAACCTGAACACAACTACCGTGAGCATCCACACAGAGCACAAACTGAGGTAAAAAGTATCTCCGGCTGGTTGAGACCACTGTGACCAACCTTGGATGAGTGAAATTCCGCAGGTGTCCAAAAAAAGCCCTTAGATAACAGAAGATGAAAAGCCCTAACTTGGAGGCCAAAATGTATCGAATCACCCTCAGTAGGGCTTACATCACTGTTGTTGTTGGCGTATTTGTTATAACACTATAGTGTCAAAAATGTGTTTACAAGTAATTTACACCCCAAGAAAAACGACTTTTAGGTGCATAAATATGATGTTGTATGAAGTAGCCAGGGGGTAGGTTTAGGCAGGGGGGAGTAGCGTCAGGGGAAGCGCAGGAAGTGGCGCTCCCCCACAAGAAATGAAGAACAAAAGCAGAATTTGAATGATGAAACACTTTATTAAGAATAACAAAATATTTAATCAACAGTAATATTATAATATAATTCGATTGAAAATTTGAATCGCCTGCTCATTATGCCACGGCTACCAACCTTTGATGGTTGCTTTGAATCACGAATCCAATGACTATGACAGACATGGCCGGAGAAGGGGAATACCTAATTACAAATACCTACCTAATTGCAGTGAGGCCTCAGGGGAACCGCAAGATTCTAGCGGGTGCCCATGACGTCAACCTACAGCCTGTGTGTATTCTAACCCGCAAGTGTGAGTGTGTAACCTGACTGTTACCATAGGGCGGGGAAGCTCAGGCGGTTCCCAGTTAGTTTGCTAGTATGAGGAGGATTGATGAAATCCATCAATTGTTAATATTCACGCTAATGTTTGATTGCTCATAGTTTTTAGTTGTTCGTTAAGTTTTTGTCTTCTGAAAATGAACGTTCGCAAAATTTTATCGAAAAATTCAACAGGTGCCAGATCTCAAGGGCTTGTCACTGTGAGTACACTAGACATTTTGATGTTGAGAACTACTCTAGATACCAGTGGTTATCAGGGTGTAGTTCAAAAAATGTCATTTTGATTCACATGCATTTTGTTTTCCTCTGCAAAAACACCATGGTATAGTGCTTTTTCTAGTACCTACTCCTAACTTAGCTGCTCTGTTGATTTATTAAAATTTGGGAGCCCTCGTAATAATTTTATGTTGGATGTGCAACAAACCGGGAGGGGGGGGGGGGTTGAATTTATTGCGGTACCCCCATGTCCAGAGCCACGCTGCGCTCCTGGGTTTAGGGGTCCCCCCCTCCACCCAATATCTGGTTTTTTAGCATTCTTTACAGTTTACTTGTACTGCGGCACTGTACATACAAACTCTTCCTCTTCCTCATACTTGGTCATACTTTTCTACATCACGTGGATGCAGTCTCCTGTATGTCTTTCAGCTCACAACGAATTGATAGGTAGTCACATCTGTTCAGGGGACAGTGATTCAAAAAATCAATATATAAGTAATATACTATGATCATGCCAATCTTGAATAAAGTACCTACTAATATTTGAAGTTAGAGTAGTTAAACAGTAATTGAACTAGAAACGATGCAGTAATTTTTCCAGAGGTTTATGAAACGTCCTTTACCTAAAAAACCGATTGGCCACAAGTGTTTTGAATAATCAACCGCCTGTGTCAGTGAAATCTGCAAACTCACAACTTACGTCGATGGGTTGGTCGCATTGTAAACGGGTGGGATGAGGAGGGATAAGCTACAGTGCTGCCACAACACGTGCCATCATTCATTTCATGATTTTCTCTCGATGTTTTTCAGAAAAGAAGTTCCACAGGAAATACAGCACGATGACATAACCAACAAACAAAACTCAACGGAAGTAACACTTTTTGATTAAGGATTACGACAATAAACGATTTTGGTGGGCTTTTGTGGCAATTCACGTACAACAGTGAGTTCGAGAGGTAGTCACTAGATGCCAGGAATAGCACTGCTCACAGAACTTCATCAGTTTGAGTCAAACTGTTTGACTTCAGGTGGATTTAAAACATTCCTCATTACAGTTAGCGATAATATCATGATATGATATTATTATGCTTTTTTGGATTCTGTTCGCCCAGAACGTGAACTTTTTCAGAAATCAAAATCGGCACGGGCCCCTGGGCAGAGCGATCCCGGGCCCCCTATATTCCTTATTTGTTAACAAGTTTTTCCAAGTAGGTACACAATATGAAATTTGTGGCTTATTTAAAAAGAACTGTATTAGGATTAATTTATATTTTTTGTATTTACTGCTGTTAACCTTGACATGAACATTGAAGTAAATAGAGCATTGAAATTTGGCTACCTACCTTAAAAGCTAGCCAAAACAAAATAATCAATTTTTTAAAATAATAAATACAAAGATTAGTTTATTTAATTCTCAACTAGTATTTTTTGTAGGCAGAGGCCTAAATTAATTTTTTTCAAGTTTTTGTAGGAGTTAAATAAAAATAATTGATTAACTAACAAATACATGATAATATCAAATAATATTATTTAAATTATATCATATAATATTACTATTTATAATGAATAGTCTAAAATAGACATGATGAATCCTTATTCACAACGAAGTCCCCTTTCTGGCCTTCCTCACGCAAACTCTACTGCTGAGTAAGTGCATCCCTTAATTTCTGATGGACACTTGTCTACTTGTAACAGTAGTAAACCAAACCTATAACCAACATATCGATGGTCTCACGGAAACTTCCCACATACATTTTGGATACTTTTCAGCAGAGCCAAAAAACCATCTGCCAATGACTGTTTACTGAGTGATTCAGTAAAGTAAATCGTGAGATTTAGTGTTACCTAACTTAGGTACCTAACTTGAGTTTTGACCTGACAATTGATCCTTATAGAGTTCTCAAGGGCGCTAAAAACGAATTTGGAGTCAAAAATGCGAATTTCGGACACAGGGAATGCCTATTGCAGCTTCTTAATTGTAAGCATATATTTTCAATGACTCCATATACAATATCTTGTAAACAAGTCCTTAGGTATGCCGTTGCTGTTGATACTGTTGATGCCATTACCAAATTGCTGCTCTCCTACCTACCTACACAATTTGGACCCACATTAATGTACGAATGTTGCTCGCAGGAGAACAACTTCTACAAGAAAAGATTTGAAGGAATCAACGTTTGAAATACTCGTAGTTTTGGAAGTTTCTTCGATCAATCGAAGAATTCATTGAACTTTCATTCAATGTCGACACGAGAAGCAGATGAAGCTCAAATCGTGTACGACTTTGTCACGAGCTTCAATAGAGCAGCGCCGGACTTTCCTCTGTTCTTCAAAGGAACGCTCGACAAAGCGATCAGCGCCTGTTGGCCGAAAACCCAACAGAAGGAAAATGTCTTTCCGAAAATGCTCGCTCTGTACGTTCAAAAAGGCTTTGGAGATACTTTCGTCGAGTTTGTGAAGTGTATGAGTTCTCGGAGGATGAAAATGATTCTCGCGGAGAGCTACATCATCTGGGGATGGGACATAGAGACCACAGGTATGGCATCTGATGGTACCTACACTTCAAGTTTGGGATTTTACAGCCAAACTTGGGGAAAACGTTTCAAAACATCGGATTCATAGATTGTTTCTTCTGTTTTAGTTCTGTAAATCTGAGAAAAACCACACGTTTGCAGCACGACAAATTTCCCAATCCGTTTTGGACCCCCCCCCCCCCCATTTCAATCCCAACTAAAATAATTGTGTTGAAGGTTGGGAGGAACAGTACTGTTACAGTAGAGGTGAACCTTACTCATAGATAAGGAACCCAAAACTCTTCGTACCCACTTTTGCATTTAGCACAGAGTAGAATTTGAACAATTCTACTGCTGTGTAATTTTGAATTTTGAGTACCGCGTCGTTCAACTTGTACAGGGGTTGGCAACCTTGGGCTTGACAGGGGCGCTGAAGACAAAGAGTTTTTTTATAATTATTTTCTCTTTTAAGCATAGTATATATTTTTATAAATTAAAACATTCCTGTCATTAAAACCATATTATTAAGTCTAATAAACATTTGAGGCCAATAGGCCGGTATTGTAAAAATTTAATATTACGACTACATGTACAAAACTGTAAATACTTCTGCAAATAAAATATCTTGAATCTTGCTGAAGACAGTTAAGATCAACTCGAACCCCCTCCATCACAATACAAAAAGTGGTAGGTAGGTAGGTAATTTTTTCGGTAATTTGGCTTATATAAAACAAATATTGAAGGGCAAAATCATAGAGAAAGTAATATACTTAATCAATTCAGCCTGTACTTAAAAAAACAAATTTGACACTAAAATTGAACAGAAATTCGGTATAAATTACGGTGAGTCAGTGTGACACATGGCACTGGATTTCGCTGGGTACTATTTGCTTGAAGTCGGGTTCGCAGTTCTGACTGCAGCTCCCAAACATTCGCTAACGTTGCTGTCCTGCAAGCGAGTTATATTTTTATAAATTATAAATAACGTTTAGATTTTATTTAATGCAATACGAAAATGATGGTTCAGTTTAAGATTTCCTTTGGTTTTTTTATCCAATTTTTAAAATGTTAATATTTTTTTTCAAAATTCAGATGTTCAGAACGGTTTGCGGGGGCAGCAAAAGCCTTGGCAGAGCGCAGCTGTCGGTGTCTTTTTGGTGACCACGTGGTCTTGCAATTTTACAACTTTACTCAATCTAATCTGATCCGTCGTGTTCTGTTACATTCAGAACGGCAAAGTGAGTTAGCGGATTTGATCACCAACAAACTCGGAGAGGCCGCCAATTCGATCGTCGACGACCTCATGAACGACCCTTTCCCGAAACTGTACTTGTTGGAAAAGTCTCATGACGTCATCAAATTGGCCCACAAGGTTTCAGAGAATGCAAGCGAGGACCAAATGTTCTTGGAGGTGGAAGCGGCCGTCAGTTTGCTCGTAAGGTTGAGCACGGACAAGTTGAAACCATTGAATTTGAGGGATAAAAGAAAATCATCTGTACCGAAAAAAGAAACACTGGGGGACAGAATTGAAGTAAGACAATACCTCCATCCGCGTTGCTTTTAAGTGACCTACTCGCCAACAAAATACCCACGAAACCGTCACGAAAATGACTCCGTGGTTATGTTTGTGCCCCCTACATCCCTGTTCAATCCACAAAAATTGTTCACCACTCGTTGAAAAGCTCTAGATTTAACGAACATTTTCCTGTTCACCATAACTCTGTGACTGTACGAATAGCAGAGCTATAGGCATAACAGTTGTCATGTTTTGTATACGGACTAATCGTGAGTGTACGTAAAAAACGTAAAAACGTGTTTTAATGTAACTTCCACTGTAACGATAAAACGAACATAATAATATTATTACGTAGAATATTATGTTCTATAATAATATTATGTAGAATATTATCCTCAGGGTTTAGCCTTCAGGCTCAAGACGGCCGGGGTTTTTTTTCAACAATGGAGTCTGCATATGATGTTCTCGACTTTAAAGAATTTTCATTGATAGAGAATCGCTTCAAAAACTTGAAAATGTGAACCATTCGTCAAAATGAGTTTACCCTTATCTTTCACGGATAGGGAAACAATCATGTTCATAAAAAGCGCGCGATGACGTCTGAACGTACCTTGCGGCTAATGACACACAACTTGCTGAAACTTGCTGGATTGCCCCCGGGGGGGGGGGGGGGGGCATCACAACCGCGCGGCTTTTACGTTTAAGTTTCAAATCAATCAGATTTCAATTGTGATAGTCTACCTCTGTGATTTTTTTTTTTTACATGGAAACTAGTGTTCATGTTCAATTACAACTCAAGTAACATAATAAATCGCTTTTTTCAGTTTTCGCAATCGATTCTCATTTCTCATGCGCTCATTTTTTTCACCCCCTTGATATTTGGCTTTAACTTATCTTGAAAAACAAACCCAGGAATGTTAGTGCAAACAAGGGCTAAAACAATGCCAACATGCTGTAATGAACAACTATCGTTCTCAGTTTCTCTCCCTTGTACTGTTGTTCTGTGATCGTCTGGTACTTGATTAATTGTTGATGGTGTGCTACTATCAGATCTTGACATTGACAGATGATTTTGGGTTTAAACTGACACCATCTATCTGGGAATGGGGTATTTAAGAGACACACGAGCACTTTCAATACGTAGGTTTTTCTTTAATGGAGGTTTTATACTGCAGGGTTTTAGTCGCTAAATCGAGCGGCAAATTACAGGAACATGGAAGGGGTAGTTCCCGTTTCCGGTTCTCCTGAACCAGTTCGAACTGTTACAGATTATATACTGGAAAGTGAAAAGTTTTGAGTTCAGTCGATGTTTCCTGCGTTGGGCTGCCTTAGCTGAAATTTGCCCCACGACTATTTTTGGTTTAAGATTTATATCTCAGCACTGGTGTAAGCGAATTACAAATTTCAAACAGCAGCTAATTCAGAATTAAATTTCCTACAACTTCGTTTCCATGAAATTTTTAAATCGCAGTCATTTTCAACCTAATTGAGGGTTGTCCTGTTTAGCGAAGTTGATAAAAATTGTTTATCTTTGACGGAAGATCACGGCTCGATGACTGGACTGATTTCAATGTTTGAAACACCATTCGACGCGCATTGTAACGCTCTTTGAAAGATAATCGGGCAACATTTTCTGTAGTATGCGTACTTTTCGATTTATAAGCGAAAAACTGAAAAACGTGGGACAGTTTCGCGGCTTTGAGGCTCTCAAATCTGGAGCACAACCTAGAAACCGTCTCAAACGCATATACACGTTATTTTGGACCCTCAAAAGAGATTGAAACGATTTTCAGCTCTCAAGCAATTTTTGGAAGTTACCCATTACTTGCCTGGGCTCAGTGGGGTTGCACAATTCTTTCTTCTGGCAAAGTCAAATGGTTCATTGTTAAATCGATATACCTAAACGGTGCCATTTAAGGACTTTTATGGTATGGAACGTTCGCAGTCAGTGTGATATTAAATTTTATCCCATCTGACTTCTCCCAGGGCATGCGCTCTAAACTCAGGCTTCAATTTTTATTGGATTAATGTTATTATTCGTATCTCAGTTATGAGACGAAACTGAACTCTCACTGTGTCGTGTCATTCAGACGAGGTCCTCCTCAATAGCTGAACATCAAAGGGAGCGGAGACGGGAGTTCGGCCGAATGAGTGTCTTGGGAGTCCCACCTGAGCCGGCCCCGGATGAGAAAGGTGTCATCCTCGTTAAGTTCATGGCTCACGACGCAGGCCACGAACGTCGGTTCTCCGAGGACGACACGGTCGACGCCCTCGTCAATTATCTCATATCTATTGGTTACTCGCCGGAATCTTACAGGTACGACATGCCGTTTCCTGAATTTGATATATAGCATTTCCAAGCCAAATCCAACCTTTTCCAAGTCAAATTGAACTATTTTTAAACTCAAATTCAACCTTTTCCAAGTCAAATTCAACCTTTTCACCGAAATTACGAAAAATACGCACAAGCTCTAAATGTAGTAGGTACCAAATGCTTGTCTGTGATTGGGGACTGGGCTGAAAACAATACTCCAAACACAGTAGGTAGGTACCTATACATAAAACAAAATCATGTTTTATTAAAAAAGAAATTAACAAAAAATATAATTAAAAAAAAAAAAAAAATGCTTCTAAGAAAAGGTTGAATTTGACGTAGAAATGCTATAAATTATATTTTTTGTTGAATTCTTTTTTAATAAAACATGATTTTGTTTTATGTGTAGGACCTACCTACCGCGTTTGGAGTATTGTTTTCAGCCCAGTCCCCAATCACAGACAAGCATTTGGTACTACATTTAGGGCTTGTGCGTATTTTTCGTAATTTCGGTGAAAAGGTTGAATTTGACTTGGAAAAGGTTGGATTTGTTTTGGAAAGGTTGAATTTGTTTTGGAAAAGGTTGAATTTGAGTTGGAAAAGGTTGAATTTGACTTGGAAATGCTATAGCGTTTCTAAGTCAAATTGACCCTTTTAATAATCAAATTCACCCCTTTACAAACCAATTTCACCCTTTTACAAACAAAATTCGCCCATTTTGAGCAATGCAAGAAATGCGTTAAGGACAAAGAACATCATCCGTCAGGAAGTCATGTCTCGTGGTGTTTCCACTATGAGCTCGTGGTGTTTCCACTGATTGCTCAAATTATGGTGTTGACGTACTTTTGAAATTTCCTGCAGCTGCCACATACCAGCCATTAGACGACAACACTCAATAGAACTGAGATAAAAAGTTCAAATTTGCACATAAAATCTGTCTTGGCCAGGGCAGGACTGAAAAGGCCAAGTTCGTTTATGGGGCCACTCTAAAGGGGATTTGGGGAGTTTTAGGTGAAGAAATTGTATAATTTGAGCAATCAAAACAAACCATAAGTCTGACAAGTGACACCTCATTTTAAAGGTACTCTTTACGGTGAACGCCATGGTGAAGTCAGAATCGTGTTAAATCATTCCGTTCTCAAACTAGAGCGCTTTGAAGATAATGAAAAGTCGTTTACTTGAGAAGTTCTTCACGGGTTTTCTGGTGTAATCTGACAATGGAGTGAGATATCGCCATTCTGACTTCACGATTGTGTTCAGCGTTGAAAAATCTATAAGCTGAGGTGTTACTCGGGAAAAAGTGGAGAAAAAATTTGTTATAAAACCAGTAATGTGGAGACATTTTACATAAAACCAGTTATTTCTTACATTGTTGTTTATATCTCAGTTTATGTTGCAATGTATGGGTACTGAGTTGCCCCTGCCCTCGAGGGGTTAGGCAATATGGTTAACCTCCATCGTAATGGTACTACTGCAAATTACTACTTGTGGAGATCTATGCCCCTACAAGCATGGATATTGGCAGGGATGTTATAGAAAATAAGAAATTTGAAAATAGAAGTTTACCCAATGAAATGTGAAATATTAGGAAATTAGAATGTACCTAGAAGATTGGAGGAGAGAAAGAAATTAAACAACGCCAATATAAATGCTTATACGCAAAATGTGTGTGATCTCTATATAAGAGTCCCTTCTGGGAAAGCTCCTTAAAATTTCAAAAAAAAAAAAAAATAGTGGAGGAGGTACCGAGGCAAAGCCAGCACGTACCTACCAACCACGTTCTGCTACCATGCAATGTATGGGTGCTGAGTTTCCCCTGTTATCGAGGGGTTAGGCAGTATGCACACCCAGAGGGATATGCGGTCTGTGTTTCCTCAGCCGTCTATCCCCAGAGCGGTCGAACAAAAACATCGGGAACAGAGGATACTCAGCAAACCATCACAAACCAATCATCCAACGTTTGAACAGAATTCAGTCCAGTATTTCTAGTCGGTTCAGAGCTTAGTATGACAGAGAAAACCAACTTGAACAATTTACCCTTTCCAACAGGTTTCTCGGGAAAAGGTCGAGGACTGACATAGGAAAAGTAGACCGGGGATTGAGACTCAAGGCTTTGCAAATCGGCAATCGCGAGACAATCAATATTGAACCAGTCAAAAATAAACCGCAAAATAGTTATTGACGACTGATATTTTCATATAACTAATAGTGATATAATTGATAGTTTGGATTTTGCGTTGTTCAACTGATGTTAGGCACGATTCGTGTTTTCTTCTTGGCCTTAAGAAGGCGATATTTATAAAAGAAGTGATGTCAGCAAGAAAAGCTGTGGATAATACATTATTAGTTGATATTATTCAACGCAGGATCTCTAAGACGAAAGAGTGAACCCACACTTCTTACGCACTCCTCTATCCGTTGTTGGTCCTTCTCTTCTTCTCAAGTATGAGGAGGTCACTCGAAATCGCGTACGACCGGCTCCTTGAGATCATCAATAATTTAATCCATGCGCCCTATACCTCCGCTCACCATCGCCCGTAGTCTCCCTTCTTCCGTCGAATTTAAAGTTAAATATTTAAGCCTAATCTAGCGTTCTCCACCTTTACCACTAGTGACATTAGTATAAGAGCTGAGCCTCAAGCTGTGAAGTCTTCATAAGGTAGGAGAGGATGCCTTCACTTTCGCCGACGTTGGTACATTGGTACAAGTAATAATCCGTGAATTATACAGGCCGGACGGGAATCTAGTTGGAATATTGACGAGATCATCACTGAGCAGGATACAGACCACCTGAGAGGACCGCCTCGACCGCCTACTTTAACACACAATATTTTATCCTATTATGTACTCCAATTATATCCACACTAAAGGCTAATCAAAGTATTATTATGGCAAAGTATTAGCACTCCACGGTCCCTATTTTCTCGGAACTCGAAATGCCGACAGTCCAGGAGCTTATTGACAGGGCAATTGTCGTATGAATTTCCAGGAAACTAGCAGTGGGGAACTTAAAACTATTTAATATAATATTAGGCTTAATATTATTAAGCCTAATATTAGGCCTAAGTCTCATTTAAGAGACTTAAATTTAGTTTTAAAATACTTGGTAAACAAGACTGCTGAAGACGAACGAAGGCAGTAAAAAATCTTGATCTTGGATTTTTCAACTTGAATCAAGTGAGTTCAAATTGGATCAACTTGAAGTAACACTTGGAAGAAATAGGAAAAAATTCACGTGAGATCATGATTAAGTGCACTTTGTATTAATTTAGCTGGAACAATATTTGATTTAATGTTTGGCTTATACATACATCAAAATGATGTTGGAGTTGTACAATCTCGCATTTAAATCTCGGTACCTGTGATATGTTGCGTCAGAACCAAATACAAATTAGCGTTACATACGTGAGTGGAGGCTGTAGGCTGGGCTGTTCTGCATTTTGGAGATCAGATGCCATTTTCGAACCAAAACCTGCACTTATTTACTCGTTGACTGGCCTTTCCCTCCAGCTTATTCACCAGACGATCAATCGAGGTTCCATTTCATATCGCACGATCCAACAGTTTTTATCAAACACCACAGTCAAAATGCCTGTAATTTCGACAATGTTGAGTAGGTATGCAATACATTACAGCTACTTTTGGGATTTCACAATTTAAAACGCCTATACTTGTGACTCTATAAATCCCCTCTTCCGAGTGTATCAGAACATTTATGTCCCAAATCCCAAATATACAATACAACTCAATGAATTTACAATTCAAATTAATTTGGGATAAATTCGAAAATACTAGTTTTCGAATGAACAAAATTCATACATGAAGGATTTTTGACTGCTAAACTATTATCAAAACAATTAACAAAGCTTCGTTCTCAAGAAGAACGCTGGGGTCTCGAACTGGGGTACTACACTAACGGCTCCTACAATTTTAGACTATAAAATAGGAATGGTTTATATATGTTATTAAGAACAATACGTTAGAAACACTGTACACGGGTAAATATAATATTTTTGGGTCGGGGATAGTCACTAACACGATGCTGGGCATAGACTGAAGGACTCGGTCGACTCGGCCCTTTTTCCGGGTCCTGAATGAGCAGGATACCACACCTTCGTCGATTATAGAAGAGATCACAAGAGTAGGTTAATCGACAGCAGTTGTGAAAATACCCATTTCTATAACAATTTCAGTGGTATGAAGAGGTACGAACGGATTCCAATAATAATTTGTCGATAATTTTGGTTTATTATATTCTATTATGAACCATTGGGATCCATCAAGATCAAGTTTTGTCGATCCTCCCTCAACATTGCACGTAAACCCACCTTATGAATATCTCAACGTTTCAAATTACGTAAAATCCAAATATCGAATAAAAAAATGGTGCACATATTTCCTGAACGAATCGTTATTTGTATGAGTACATAACTGTCTAGATAACTATTCTGTATACAATATGCGAAATAATTGCACTAATGAGCTAAAATATTGTGTTTTCGTTCGAGGTGGTAACTAGCTCAGCTATTGGAGGTTGATCGCGGCATTTCCCACAAAAATCATTTATGTTAACGTGAGGTAGGTACTTTTTTAGAATCACAACGAGATTCTTCAAACAAAGATTCTTCAAACATGAACGAACTCGAGAGTCGATCAAAGCACAAGTCAAAATGAACATTTGAACCATACCCCCACCCCACTCTAAGAACCTAACGATTTCTGTGAACCACTGGACAATCCACAGCCGTCAGTCTCAAGTTTGATCTTTCCAAATAAACCATGCCCGTACCTCTTGTATTACAGCCTATAATTGAAAATAATTACTTTAATGAATGGAATATGTGGAAATATGTGATTAAGAGCAAAATATTTAAGAATATGTGAAATAAAAGTGGGCTCAAAATGTGTAAAAAGTGTCTAAACGAGCAGTTCTTGTTAAGAAACACCAAAACGTTGCCTGGAAATAGTACCTATGTAGTTACTAGAGGGAGGATTTGTATACAAATGCACGTTTTCTCCTTCGAAGAAATACCCAGTGATCTGCCCGTTTCACGTCTTTCTGTTTCCAAAAACACCCATTTTATTTAGCATAAAATTGCATATTTTGAAGGTTACTGATAATCCACTAGATAAATGCATTCAATTGCATATTTTGCATACCAACATGGCCAGCCACTCGTTTTGAGGAAATAATATGCAGCATCGCTTAAAGAGCATAGAAAAGTCATATCAAACCGAAAAGTTCAATTTTCCTACAGAATTGTTTTCTTAAGAGAATGAAGGAGCGGTGTAGGTAGCACCTAACTCACAATCTACCTACCTCCCTATGTACAGGATGTAGATGCAGGAAAGGGATGCCTATGTCCTTCATAGGAAGAAAAGGCACGAAACAGCTGTGTTCACTTATCTAATAAGTTTAATATGACTTTTCATCATCAAATCAAACCTTAAATTCTCAATCGCCATGACCTCTCCATCGCCTTCATTACTACTTGCCATCATCACACTAACCAACCTACCTGTCTGCGGCCAAGAGAGCGATATTGGAAATAGAAAATTGAGAAGGTAAATTTTCTCGAATGACAGTATTGCTGCCGTGGAAGGATTGCAAGAGAAGCGAACCGAGAAATATATTCTATCAAAAGATTAGTAATTTATTGGTTGTGTCAACATTATTCGTCTTAAAATTACTCGAGTGTTTTTCTTGTGTTTTTCTATCATTCTACGAAACGTGTTTTAAATGAAGCAATGTTTAGTGTAAAAAAGAAGAAATTAACGACTTAGAGAGAGTAAATGCCAAATTTTCAATAAATATTTCGGGTGAAATGAACAAAATACTCATTTTTTTCAGTGGTTTGAATTTTTTATGGGTAAAAAAAAGGCTAATTCTGATTTTGATAGTGCTTATTTATGCACATATTTCGGATGTTTGTACCGTATATTTTATGACATAAAACGGGGTTTCTTAGTGCATAAGAATCCGCCCTCTAGTAATTACATACAAATCCGACCCCAAATTATGACCCTCTTTTTGAACACCGCAGTCGAGTTTTGACAAGATGTACGATTGCAAAAAACCTACCAGACGTCGCCCTGCAAAATGTTATGTACTATTCGTGTAAAGTTCTGTTTCTATCAGGAATGTAATTGGTTGCAAAAAAAAATAAAATGTTCAAAAAGAAAAGAACAAGTGGAAACTTGAAAATCGCTCGGGGACATGTAACAGATTTTTAATTGCCGCCCCAACTTCCAGGGGCCACAACGGAAGCGGACCCTTTTTCCGTTGATTAAAATAAAAGACGCATATTTCACGGCACTCTCCTGGGAATTAAGAGTAAATAAAACAGTCTTGCAACGGCGATGGGATGGCTGGAGATACGTTGAGTTGGAGATACTAAATTTAGAAAATCTGATGTTACAGGGAGACAAAGGAGGGAAATACGAGAAAACTCGGATGAGACGAGGGAGGAAACCGAGAAAACGTTGGAATGAGAGAAATTGGTTGTAGAAGGGAAGAGTTATGGCGGGGGGTGTTGTTTTAATTAAGAATGAACCCCGAACCGCTTCCGCAAAGATGCAGAAACGCTTCATTTATCACGGAGAAACAGGCGGTAGAATTTGTGTGATTGAAATTAAACGAAAATACGATATTTTACCTGTTTAACTCGTCCGTCGACGAATGATTCTTCCTTGCACTTTCCCACTCCAACGTTCTCTGATGCGGGTTTTCCGGTTACTTAGAGACATTTCATGGTGAAGTTGTGAAGAACGCGTTCCGTCCTGCCAAGCAAACAAGTTGAGAAAAACGAACGGACGTCACTAAACGCGTTTTTCAGGTATCCATATCTCGGCTTCTTTTCGATCGATCAACTTGAAATTTGGTTTGGGTCTTCTGGGTGTGGATAATAAAAAGCCCTGAAAGTTTGAAGTCGATAGGTCTGAAGGGAGTCGAGTTATATAACTTCGAACACCCAGTTTTCGCCTTATCTTGTTCTCCTTCTTGTTCAGAAAGTCAAGGCTACATCCTCCCCACCTTCACTGATTGACTGGGAATTTCGCACAACGCTTCGTTTCAGCTTGAGACAGAGCCTTTCAAAAATTAACCCATTATCTCAATCCCAAAAACGTTTAGAAACAAAAAACAAATTTTAGGCTAACATTGTCCACTTTAGGACCAATCGACTTAAAATTTTGTACAACCCTTCTTTATAAGGCGACCAAGTGTCATTTGAAAGAAATTCTTTCAAAGAATTAACCCATTATCTCAACCAAGAAAATTTTAATAACAAAAAACTGAAATTTAGGCTAATTTTGGCCACTTTGACGGGTCCACAGCCGATCAAATTGAAATTTTGAATGTTTCACGAAAGAATCAAGTCGCTAGGTCTAAAAAGCACAGATTTATTTTACCTACTACAAAAACCTCTTATAATGTTTTTTTTTTTAATTTTTCAATTAGCCATGGCTACAGCCTTTCTCCACCGATTGACTCTAAATTTTGCACAGAGCTTCGTTTCAACTTCCTCAACCCAATGAAATTTTAGGAACAAAAAAACTTGAACTTAGGCGAATTTCGCTCATTTTGTAGGGTCTACAGCCGATCAACTTGAGATTTGGTAAAATGACATTTAAGTTAAAGTTATTTAAGTATGGAATATAATGTATAATAATAGAAATATAAAAGGATACTATCTCCTAGGGTACAGCGGTTACAAAGTCACTTCGTACCTCATGACTCCTCTTCTAAACCTTTCCACGCCCGCTCAACATCAGAAACTAGAAATGTTATCGAAAGGCCTGATTTACTTTTGGTTTATTATCTTCGATAATGAACCATTGGAATCGCCCAAAGAAAAAAAAATTTTAACCCCCCCTCAAAATTTGTTGGTTTACGTTTCAAGATACGTAGATTCAGAAAATCGAATAAAAAAAATCCGTCCGTCCGCCGTACGCCGTCCGCCGTCTGTGCCACTTTGCCCAGTTAGCGTTGAGCTAAAATTACGAAATTTGGTTTCTGGGTTTGGACCAGCCCCACAATGATCCTCGAAACTTTTCATAACCCTAGGTCAAGGGGAAGGGGTTCAAAACGAATTTTGAAATTTTGAAAATTCCATATCTCGAAAAATTCATATACTCGTAGAACGGTATGTTTTTTATTTCATATTCAGATAGAGTTTGTTCCTAAGAATTTTTTAAGACCATCCGCAGCTTTGTACGACCAGCCGTTCGTTCACAATGACGGCTCAAAGATTGTGCCTCACAACACGATCGTGAATCAAACTGTTGAAATACAGGTCCATTTTCATACTAACAAGCTCTTTGGAACATCATATGGCTTAAGTGATGTCGAGTTTGTTGTTCTGAGGTGCGTTTCGTGCTACGGAAATGAAAGTAATTTCGAATGTTTGTTGGTAGGTACTTCTTTTATAGAAAAATTATTACCGACGTAGTAATTAAAACCCCAGAATTATATCGTATTAAATAATCATAATTAATAATAATAATTATTAATAATAAATACAAATTATTAATACCTAACAATAAATTATAATAATTTTCACTAGGTACTTGATAAAATTGATAATAATAATTAATCTAACATTTAGGATCAAGACATTTAGACCTAGTGTTTCATCTTCCAGGTAAACTACAGTCTAGAAATTTTAACCGTCAGTCGGGGATAGACCACATTGCAATATTTACTCGGTTTCTCATCTGTAAAATTGTTCAAATAATACCTTTTTGTAATAATACAAATTAAATTTTGATGCTGAGCTATTGACTTGAAATTTTAAAAATAGGTCAGAACTGGATCACAATGCAATATTCTCTCGGTTTCTTGTCTGTAAAATTGTTTAAATAATACCTATTTGTTTAAACAAATTAAATTTTGATGATGAGCTAGATACTTGAAATTTTAAATATAGGTCAGAAATGGATGACATTTCAATATTCACTCGGTTATTTTCTCATTGCAAACCTGTTCATTGTGTACCCAAGATCCTTCCCTAAAAGACCTGGCAGCGGGAAATATTATTCAACATGGTTTGAAAAGGGAAAAACAAGTTTTGTAAAAAATCCCAATGCTCTAGGTAGTAGTCGATACCAGTGACCAAATTTTCTAGAGTAGTCGACATGGTTTTGCACTAGTAGTCGACCTACATGTGTTAGAAGTCGACAGTATCACTTGAGTCAGTAGTCGACAGGTTTCGTCATTCCATCGTTTTCGAATTTTACGACATCTAAATAAAACACATTCAACTGTGAATCGGAACTTGAAAATAGATTAATAAGATGTAATAAAGTAGTTATCAGGCTTTTTATTTGCAAACAGCTCATTATCAGTCTCAAATTGCAATAAGTACATAAGTAAAAAGGTATGAAAACTATAGTCGAAAACTCATTGTCAGAAAATTGACATTACACTTGGGCTTAAGTACCTATTTACACATTTTTTTGACATTTTCATGTCTTTGCTTTGGCACATAAACTGAAACGGGAAAAATTTGTTCCCTTGATTCACCCTTTCCCTCAGATCACGTCAGAACACAAGCGACCGGCGGGCCATTACGTCAGATCCTATGACGCACGAGCGTATGACGTAAGACGGCTGGCAGGAGGCCAACTAGTACGTCAGAGCCTATGACGCACGAGCGTATGACGTAAGACGGCTGGCAGGAGGCCAACAAGTACGTCAGAGCCTATGACGCACGAGCATATGACGTAAGACGGCTGGCAGGAGGCCAACAATTACGTCAGAGCCTATGACGCACGGGCGTATGACGTAGACGGCTGGCAGGAGGCCAACAAGTACGTCAGAGCCTATGACGCACGAACGTATGACGTAAGGAGGCTGGCAGGTGGCCAACAAGTACGTCAGAGCCTATGACGCACGAGCGTATGACGTAAGACGGCTGGCAGGAGACCAACAAATGCGTCAGAGGCAATGACTCACTAGCGTATGACGTAAGACGGTTAGCAGGAGGCCAACAAATACGTCAGAGCCTATGACGCACGAGCGTATGACATAATACGGCTGGCAGGAGGCCAACTAGTGCGTCATACGACGAGACCTTTTATGTCTCTGCGCCGAGTTTGTCCCGTAGAATTTTTTAAGACCATCCGCAGCTTTGTACGACCAGCCGTTCGTTTACAATGACGGCTCAAAGATTGTGCCTCACAACACGATCGTGAATCAAACTGTTGAAATACAGGTCCATTTTCATACTAACAAGCTCTTTGGAACATCATATGGTGATGTCGAGTTTGTTGTTCTGAGGTGCGTTTCGTGCTACGGAAATGAAAGTAATTTCGAATGTTTGTTGGTAGGTACTTCTTTTGTAGAAAAATTATTACCGACGTAGTATTAAAAACCCCAGAATTATATCGTATTAATTAATCATAATTAATAATTATTATTATTAATAATAAATACAAATTATTAATACCTAACAATAAATTATAATAATTTTCACTAGGTACTTGATAAAATTGTTAATAATTAGTGATAATTGATAATAATAATTAATCTAACATTTAGGATCTAGACATGTAGACCTAGTGATTTAGACAGAAGGGTGATCTGTACAAAGAAGATAATGAACCGTTGTTTTTCGTTTTCTCGATGTATTTGAGTCGACAATTGCTCTTCTTGAAGGTCCATTCGAACTCAAATAAACACCTCGAGTCGATATGAAGTCGACTTTTTTTCGTTTTCTCGATGTATTTGAGTCGACAATTGCTCTTCTTGAAGGTCCATTCGAACTCAAATAAACACCTCGAGTCGATATGAAGTCAACTTTTTTTCGTTTTCTCGATGTATTTGAGTCGACAATTGCTCTTCTTGAAGGTCCATTCGAACTCAAATAAACACCTCGAGTCGATATGAAGTCGACTTTTTTTTGTTTTCTCGATGTATTTGAGTCAACAATTGCTCATCTTGAGGGTCCATTCGAACTCGAATAAACACGTCGAGTCGATATGAAGTCAACTTTTTTTCGTTTTCTCGATGTATTTGAGTCGACAATTGCTCTTCTTGAAGGTCCATTCGAACTCAAATAAACACCTCGAGTCGATATGAAGTCAACTTTTTTTCGTTTTCTCGATGTATTTGAGTCGACAATTGCTCTTCTTGAAGGTCCATTCAAACTCAAATAAACACCTCGAGTCGATATGAAGTCAAATTTTTTTCGTTTTCTCGATGTATTTGAGTCGACAATTGCTCTTCTTGAAGGTCCATTCGAACTCAAATAAACACCTCGAGTCGATATGAAGTCAACTTTTTTTCGTTTTCTCGATGTATTTGAGTCGACAATTGCTCTTCTTGAAGGTCCATTCGAACTCAAATAAACACCTCGAGTCGATATGAAGTCAACCTTTTTTTCGTTTTCTCGATGTATTTGAGTCGACAATTGCTCTTCTTGAAGGTCCATTCGAACTCAAATAAACACCTCGAGTCGATATGAAGTCGACTTTTTTTCGTTTTCTCGATGTATTTGAGTCAACAATTGCTCATCTTGAAGGTCCATTCGAACTCAAATAAACACGTCGAGTCGATATGAAGTCAACTTTTTTTCGTTTTCTCGATGTATTTGAGTCGACAATTGCTCTTCTTGAAGGTCCATTCGAACTCAAATAAACACGTCGAGTCGATATGAAGTCAACTTTTTTTCGTTTTCTCGATGTATTTGAGTCGACAATTGCTCTTCTTGAAGGTCCATTCGAACTCAAATAAACACCTCGAGTCGATATGAAGTCAAATTTTTTTCGTTTTCTCGATGTATTTGAGTCGACAATTGCTCTTCTTGAAGGTCCATTCGAACTCAAATAAACACGTCGAGTCGATATGAAGTCAACTTTTTTTCGTTTTCTCGATGTATTTGAGTCGACAATTGCTCTTCTTGAAGGTCCATTCGAACTCAAATAAACACCTCGAGTCGATATGAAGTCAAATTTTTTTCGTTTTCTCGATGTATTTGAGTCGACAATTGCTCTTCTTGAAGGTCCATTCGAACTCAAATAAACACCTCGAGTCGATATGAAGTCAACTTTTTTTCGTTTTCTCGATGTATTTGAGTCGACAATTGCTCTTCTTGAAGGTCCATTCGAACTCAAATAAACACCTCGAGTCGATATGAAGTCAAATTTTTTTCGTTTTCTCGATGTATTTGAGTCGACAATTGCTCTTCTTGAAGGTCCATTCGAACTCAAATAAACACGTCGAGTCGATATGAAGTCAACTTTTTTTCGTTTTCTCCATGTATTTGAGTCGACAATTGCTCTTCTTGAAGGTCCATTCGAACTCAAATAAACACCTCGAGTCGATATGAAGTCGACTTTTTTTCGTTTTCTCGATGTTTTTGAGTCGACAATTGCTCTTCTTGAAGGTCCATTCGAACTCAAATAAACACCTCGAGTCGATATGAAGTCAACTTTTTTTCGTTTTCTCGATGTATTTGAGTCGACAATTGCTCTTCTTGAAGGTCCATTCGAACTCAAATGAACACCTCGAGTCGATATGAAGTCGACTTTTTTTCGTTTTCTCGATGTATTTGAGTCAACAATTGCTCATCTTGAAGGTCCATTCGAACTCAAATAAACACGTCGAGTCGATATGAAGTCAACTTTTTTTCGTTTTCTCGATGTATTTGAGTCGACAATTGCTCTTCTTGAAGGTCCATTCGAACTCAAATAAACACCTCGAGTCGATATGAAGTCAATTTTTTTTCGTTTTCTCGATGTATTTGAGTCGACAATTGCTCTTCTTGAAGGTCCATTCGAACTCAAATAAACACCTCGAGTCGATATGAAGTCAAATTTTTTTCGTTTTCTCGATGTATTTGAGTCGACAATTGCTCTTCTTGAAGGTCCATTCGAACTCAAATAAACACCTCGAGTCGATATGAAGTCAACTTTTTTTCGTTTTCTCGATGTATTTGAGTCGACAATTGCTCTTCTTGAAGGTCCATTCGAACTCAAATAAACACCTCGAGTCGATATGAAGTCAACGTTTTTTCGTTTTCTCGATGTATTTGAGTCGACAATTGCTCTTCTTGATGGTCCATTCACACTCAAATAAACACGTCGAGTCGATATGAAGTAAACTTTTTTTTTTCACGATGTATTTGAGTCGACAATTGCTCTTCTTGAGGGTCCATTCACACTCAAATAAACACCTGGAGTCGATATGAAGTCACCTTTTTGTTTTTCTCGATGTATTTGAGTCGACAATTGCTCTTCTTGAGGGTCCATTCGAACTCAAATAAACACCTCGAGTCGATATGAAGTCACCTTTTTGTTTTTCTCGATGTATTTGAGTCGACAATTGCTCTTCTTGATGGTCCATTCACACTCAAATAAACACCTCAAGTTCACAGTGAGCGCGCAAAGGTTTAGGAGAAACACTAAACTTCGCGTCTAAAACGGCCGTTATGTCGGTCAACCCCCCAGACGCCCATCATTTAAAACTACTTTGTTTTCATCTTCCCGGTAAACTACAGACTGGAAATTTTAACCGTGAGCCGGGGATTGACCACTTCGCGATATTCATTCGGTTTCTCATCTGTAAAATTATTTAAGTAATACCTTTTTGTAATAATTTTGTAATAATAAGCTACTGACTTGAAATTTCAATAATGGGTCAGAACTGGATGACAATGCAATATTCACTCGGTTTGTATGACATGGTATATTATTGTATGTATGATTTGGTATAGTACAGTATGGTATGATATGAAAGAAATTCGTATGGTATTTTAAATTTAATTTGGATGATGAGGTAGAGTTTCATCAAACAGTTCGTTAATTGGATTAGGGTGATCTGCTCAGAGAAGATAATAAACTGTTGTTTCAGTTAGCCATGGCTACAGCCTTTCTAACTTCACCGATTGACTCTAAATTTTGCACAGAGCTTCGTTTCAACTTCCTCAACCCAATGAAATCTTACGAACAAAAAAACTTGAACTTAGGCGAATTTCGCTCATTTTGTAGGGTCTACAGCCGATCAACTTGAGATTTGGTAAAATGACATTTAAGTTAAAGTTATTTAAGTATGGAATATAATGTATAATAATAGAAATATAAAAGGATACTATCTCCTAGGGTACAGGGGTTACAAAGTCACTTCGTACCTCATGACTCCTCTTCTAAACCTTTCCACGCCCGCTCAACATCAGAAACTAGAAATGTTATCGAAAGGCCTGATTTACTTTTTAATGCATATAATTCCCTAAACCCCATATAACTCCCTAGGACGATATTCACCCAATTCACCCACTTATGCTACACCTATTATACCCACATTAATTTTGAAAATATTTTCCCTGTAATACGTTGCAGTTGTTTCGGCGTTTTCAAGAGAACATTCCATGTGCTCAGCAAAGGGATTGTAGTTCATATGGTTAATGTTCAAGCAATCATTGTTGCGTTCTCCGTACTCCACAACATATGCCGTCAAATGAGGCACATAATAGGTAATACTCCATATTATATATCTCATAGCTGCCGAAAATGCCGTCAATTTCAGTCAGTTTCGATTTCAGTAAATTCGAACAGTTTCGAATTGAATTGAATGTGTTGTGCGGTAGAGTAAAGGTTCGGAAAACACGGCTGGAGGGCCAACCGATATTTACTAGCTTGGAGGGGACACGTGACACGATTCTGGCTCGAGTAAGGGGATTTCAAGGGAGATCGAGGTAAGGGGATGAAACTCTAATCTGTCGAGGAATCAGGCTCCGGGTCAGCACGGCTTTCAACTGATTAAGGAATATGGCGATACGCTGATCAAACGTCCTTTCCTAGCAAATGAGCGATGCGTTCTGCCGATTAAGTTTGAATCAGAGGCGTATCGTGTCAATACTACCTACTGAACAAATTTCGTCTCGTTTCTTGTTACTACACAAATATCGTATCGTATTTCACAAATATATAATATATATACCCCCATAATGAGGGTATACTCTCATTCGAATACCACGTATCAGAAAATATCCTACTTTTCAGGAGAGCAAAAAAACGTTCAAGCCTGGGTTAATGTTAGTGATTCGGTTTGTTAGAAGACTGGCTATTTCTCCCATAAGCAATTTTTCTAGAGACTTGGCGACAGCACCATTCGATCGGGCGTTAGAAAATACTGAAGGCCCATTAAAAACAGAATTTGGCAAAAATTGATGATACGTGATACGTATTAGGATGAGGGTATAATATTATGTCACTCACCGCGATATGTTTCATTCGCATGTATGGAACAGTTTCAGGCCTCAAAATTAAGCACTACCACAACTGCCTTGACAAGTACGTTTGGCTACATTTTATTTCAAAAACTAGCTAATAGAGCATCAACTTTCAGTTATCAATAATCGCGTTATCAGTAATGCGCGAGGACTCCTTTGCGCGGCGCACAAAAATGTGATCGTTGAATTCTTTGTAAAAAATTAAGGGGACGTTACTTCGATGTGTTTTTAGCTATCTCTCTTTATATCGAACTAAACGTTCATTCAGAACCACCCTGTAGACAGGTTTCACTGTATTTGCTTAACCCTTAAGGTTAAATAAAGGGGTACCTACTCGTATAGAAAAATGTTGGAGGTAATTGACAACCAGATGTGATTTTTGTTTGTCGAAATCCAACAGACAACTATGAGAAATCCAACAGTCTATGAGATGTATATCGAGGGTCTCACGGCAACACCCCACATCGTCACTTTTGGCCTAAATGAGTTATGCATAACATTCGAAGCGTCTTCCCCCGGCGGATCGATCTAAGTATAAGTTAGGTACCTAAGTTAGGTAACACTAAAAATCACAATGTATTTTACTGAATTACTCGCAGATGGTTTTTTGGTTCTGCTGAAAAGTCGCCCAAATGACGATGTGGGAAGTTGCCGTGAGACCCTCGATATTGAAATTGTTTTGATTGTATTCAATACCTTGGAATGAAATGGTCAGTTGGTTGTTCAGTTTGACTTGATGTAACGGTTTCATTTTCTCTGTTTTAGGGCTCTACAGGAACGACAATTGGTTTTAATGGCTAACGAGGGATGATATATAGTAGGTCGTTTTAAAATCCCACCCCCTATTAAGAATCCCGTAAAATATATGTTTCGGTGAAACAAATCCTCAACTCCGATCCGCTTGTTTTCGCCAGAAGGGCGAAAAATAGGGTTTCCGTATCTTCTGTAATAATTAATTAAGGCACCTCCTCCCTTCGAGACATTATGAAAACCAAGTCGGGCGAAAAGCGAAATGAGAAAGAGGGCAATAACGTGCGAAAGAGATTGCGCGCCTGAGAAAAAGGATTAGTCTGCACGGATACCTTCGACTTGGGCTTTTCTGTACAGCTACTTCATTAGACCTGTTGTCGGGCGGCAGAAGTTTGCTTTTCTCCCTGTTAATTATTTCTGAAACGAAACCTTGTAAGTTAGTTTGTAAGGTGAAGATGAAGTTGGGTATGATGTGTGCCTTCCCATGTTTGAAGTACAGGGTGGGGCAAAACAAACAGTGCAGTTTTGAAGGGTGACTAAATCCTTCGTGGAAGTGGTAGGAACCTGGGAGGGGTCTCATTGTGTCCGGCCACTCACCCCATTTTCAGTCACTACCATGGTTTGGACCGGAGAGCATCGAGGCTTCGCTGTCCGCACGTTTTTCGAAAGCGGCCGTTCTTTCATCGCCACCCAGCGGGCCTTCCGGCTGCACTTCAACATTCCACGTCGAGATCCCGTCCCTCATCGCAATGTTATCGCGGCTTGGGTTCGTGCATTGGAAGAAACTGGATCCACAACAAGGCCTAGGGGTATGGGAAGACCAAAAACGGTTCGAACACCAGAAAATGTGGCTACTGTGAGAGCAGCTGTCGAACATTCGCCTAGGCGCTCTGCCCGTAAGCATGCAACAGCATTGAACATGTCTAACCGCTCGCTAAGGAGAATTTTGCATGAAGATTTAACGTTCCATCCCTACAAGATGATGATTGTTCAGGAGTTAATGCCCCCAGACTTTCAAAACCGTGTTAATCGCGCCCAAGAAATGCTAAACCGTATCCCACCAAGGTCAACTTTTTTCTCTAGTGACGAAGCTCACTTCCATCTGTCTGGAGCCGTGAACAAACAAAATTTTCGCTATTGGAGTGACACTAATCCACGACAACTTCACGAGAGACCTCTCCACTCCCCGAAAGTTACTGTGTGGTGTGCCATTTCGAAATTCGGGGTGATTGGGCCTTACTTTTTTGAGGAGGATGGGCGAACCACAACTGTCAATGCTCAGCGTTATGTTTCCATGCTGGAAACGTTTTTTGAGCCAGAATTGGAGCAGTTGGCTGGAGAACAAGATCTGGGGGATATCTGGTTCCAACAAGATGGGGCTACGGCCCACACAGCGATCATTTCGATGACGAAACTGCGGCAGATGTTCCCTGCGCGCCTCGTCTCTCTGAGGGGTGACCTGGGGTGGCCCGCGAGATCACCAGATTTGAGCATCTGCGATTTTTTCCTGTGGGGCTACCTCAAGGAAAAGGTTTTTAAACATCGTCCTCACACTTTGGAAGAGCTGAAGACACGAATTAGAGAGGAAATCGCCACAATTCCAGTCGATATGTGCCAGAAGGCTGTCGAAAGTTTCAGAAATCGCCTCCATCAGTGCATTGCTGCTGAAGGCCATCATCTTGCTGATGTAATCTTTAAAACTTGAATAAACAAATGGGGTGAAATACTGAATCAAATAAAACAAACCGCATTTTTCTATGTTGCGCCGTTTTTTTTTATAGCCCTTTTTAAACTGCACTGTTTGTTTTGCCCCACCCTGTATGAAACTGTAATGAGGGCTCCGGATAACATGACGGGGTTTGATGTGAAATGAGGGAAAATAAGGAGATTAAGGAGCCTTTCCGAATCTGGGTTCAATCCTTTAGTTACTCGATGGTAAATACCTGCTGGGTGACGCCCAACGGCCTTATCTGGTGGAGAAGACAGGTTCTCGTAAGATCACCAAAGGTACCTCGATTGATTAGGAGTTGGATGGTGTCATGTCCAAGTGTGATCTACGTGGCTGTCGGGTTGAACCCCTTCCAACTCAAGGGGACGATTAAAAGCCGAGAGCGATATCAGAACAAATTCTGATCCTCAATAGAGAACAACTGATCACGTCCGCGACGCACAGTACCTATGTAATTTAGCCAATGAGTGTTTAATAATTGTTTTATATTCAAGTGGTCAAATTACGACAATTGATGAGCTTTATCATGGATTATATCACAACAGCAATAATTTTTATAATTACATAATATGTAGGAATAAAAATTATTACAGTTGTGATATAATTCTTGATTTGACCACATAAATATAATACAATTATCTATATAACTAAATTTAGAGACGATTTTCGTGTTCCTTGGGTATATTTATACTCCCACCCCTGTGCATCAGATCCGGAAGTGAACCCCCCCATGTCCTTCCTCCTTTAACTGAAACATTTAAATACGGGAGAAGGGTTCAATCCTTTGAGCCGTTTTTGCGTGATTGAAGGACAGACAAACAGACAGACAGACAAAAAAACAGACTGACAGACACCAAATTCAAAAGCGGCATGGTTTGACTCCATTTCACACGAAACAAATAACTGTAGTAGAATTTTTCGAAAATACTCAAGGAACACGAAAATCGTCTCTAAATTTAGTTATGTAGGTACCTCGTATGTCGAGGGTCTCACGGCAACACCCCACATCGTCACTTTTGGCCTAAATGAGTTATGCATACCATTCGAAGCGTCTTCCTCCGGCGGATCGATCTAACTAAGTATAAGTTAGGTACCTAAGTTAGGTAACGATTTATTTTACTGAATTACTCAGTAAACATAGTCATTGGCAGATGGTTTTTTGGCTCTGCTGAAAAGTCGCCAAAATGACGATGTGGGAAGTTGCCGCGAGATCCTCGATATTTGAAAATCCAAAAAATTTCTACAAAACAGGCTTAAGATCAAAATGGTGCTTCTAGACCGAATGGTTTTTTTCAAAAACCAACAAAAACCGAAAAGCGGGAAAACGGTATTCTGGACCCGACTGACTTGAAATGTGAACGGCGTCATGAAGAGATTTGATATCATAGTACTATGCTTTACTTCCTTAAAGAGCGTTAGATTCTGCGTCGATGAACCCCAGAAAAATTAAATTTGGTCCAGCAGTTTGGTCACCACGTGCGTTCAAAGATTAGCTAACCTGCGGTAAATCATATGCATGTGCGCATGCGCATATGCAAAGTTTGCCGTTTTTTGGGTCTACAAAGTTTGGCTCTTGGTTTCGGGGCCATTCACGCCACTAGATTGCATTAAATAGATTTAGCATGTCCCCATTCCATAAGAAGCACTCCCACTATTCATTTGGGAATGTAAAATTAGGAGTCAACAAAAATAATTTATATTCTCGAAAACCATACTCATCCTCATATTTGCCGTTTTCAATCATTCTATGTTTGAACATTATACTGTGATTATTATTACGTAGGTATAACGTTTTGTTTGTTACAAATAAAAGCAATCACGGTAGTTTTTGGCGTCTATAAAAGCTACAATCCGTAGTTATATCAAAACCCATCTGAAGAGACTAGTGACATCATACACACGCGGTTAGTCAATAGTTCGCAATATTTGAATAATGATAATACTCGTACATCTCACTTGTGTTTGGTTATTTAGTGATGATAGGGTGGTGGGGTGATGAGGAGAGGACAGAACCAACAGTACGTCATGATTTGCGAGGGAAGACTAATATTTGGACAGATAAACAGTAAACACCGGTCCATTACTAACTACTAGAAATTGTTACAGAGTAGTTCTGTAGGGATGTTGGCCGCTGTCAAAATATTGTGTGCATATATATCATATATATATATCAATGACGTTGTTATAGGTACTGATTATTATCACTCCTATACAACTCCCACATAATTGCAAGAATAACACATAATTACTGAAATCACTGATACGCTTTCATTATTACATACTAGGGATGGGTCGGTTGCACTTTTTACCGGTTCGGTTTCGGTTCGGTTTTTTTAAAAATCGGTTCCCGGTTCTCGGTTTTTTCGGTTTTTTTTACAGTTGCGCTTAGAACCGGTTTTTGGGCCAAAGCAACTCTAATTATTTACTCGGTAACAGAGCACTTATTACTAATTAGTTCACTTATTACTAAATTGAGTATTTAAAAAATCAATATAAGTGTTCAACTCAAGGAAACTCCACCGAACAACTCGTACGGTACGATACGGGAACGTAACAAGGACGACCATGGAAGAAGGACGACATAGTCCGTTTTCAGGGTTCCGAATTCGGTTCATTTCGTTCATCCATAGAGTAAGCAACAAAGACAAAATCGTGTATCCAGGCGTGCATCACCATTTAATACGCGTTCAGAAAAAATAGAAAGATTAAATTAATTCAAATATATCAACAATTTGAAAACGTAGTCACGAGTTCAAATCTTGGTAAAAATAATTTGATATATATTTCATTTATTATATTGGCAGTATTTCTCTCCTACCATTTTCAATGATGTTCCAATCACGATTGCGACTGCCTAACCTGTAAGATACAGACGAAACCTTCTTTTTTCTTGGTGAACTATGACTTTGTGTACGAACAACTCTTTATATTTTTGTCAGTTAGCAACTAAAATAACTATTTCAACAAGAAAGAAATACAACTGCTGTATAATAAATAATAGGTACATGTGCAGAAATAGTAAAAACATAGGACAGGGGTAATTAATACTCATTTTTATTTGTTTGTATTTCTTATTCAGCATTCTTTGTCGATGTTAGTGGCGGTGGTTTAGTAGTTGATTTGTTTAGTAGTTAATTGTGTGCTTTGATTTACAACGTAATAAAGATAAATGTATAATAAAGATAAATTTATTAATGTCGATCGGACAAAAAACCGAAAAAACCGACTTTGGACGATCGGTTCTCGGTTTCGGTTTTTTCCCAAAAACCGGTAAAACCGAAACCGACCCATCCCTATTACATACGTAGTGCAATAAACAAATACGTACTGTAATCGTCTCCTTTGTTTGCGGTTATGATCAGGTTGGTAGATAAAGGCAGATGATATTCACGTCGACGCGTCTAGTATGAAAGGTGACCTTCTACTTGAGGAGGGAGGTTGGCGGAGGGAGAAGGGAGGAGGGCGTAGGGAGAAGGGTGAATGGAGGAGGGAGAAGGGAGAAGAGCGGAGGGAGGAGGGTGGAGGGAGGAGGGATTCATGAAGAGGGAAGCGCGGTGGAAGGATGTTGGACAACTCAATATCAAGAGAATAACGAGAGCTCAAGCACATAACGAGAGCTCAAGCACATAACGAGATCTCAAGCACATAACGAGATCTCAAGCACATAACGAAAGCACAAGTAGATAACTGGGGGGTCTTTTGGGCCCTACAGAGCAGTGCATATTGGCGGAATAGTGGGAATCCTGGCGGCCAATGAATAGTCGGAAGGTGTTAGCAAATTTTAAATTTAAACAAATTTAAAAAATGAATACAAGACTTACAGAAACAGCTTGGACAAACGAATACGAAGAGAAAAGGAAAATTATTACATAGGAAAATTGAGGGAAAATAAAGGAAACCCTAATAAAACGTGTAAAATAATAAAGGAGGCGACGAATTGTAATAACAGACAACAGTTCCCATTACAGGAATGGAAGAATGAACAACAAGACATAACCGAAAAACTCATTGCAAACACACTAAATAAATACTTTTCAACTGTTGGATCTGGGCTAGCAAAGAAAATCACGGATAGAAACCTCCCAGTGAAACAAAAAGAAAATGTAAGCCTGTCATCTAAGTCAATTTTTCTCCGCAGGATCGAGGAGGATGAACTCGTAAGGGTAACAAACTCTATGGGCGGAGGTTCAGCTGATGAGTATACCCCAACAACAATCAAGGAAATAATAACACTAATATCGAAACCGTTAGCATTCATCTTCAATCTGAGCATCGAGACGGGCAAATATCCGACGAAGTTCAAGAGAGCAAAAGTTATCCCACTGTATAAAAAGGACCTAAGTGCTTAAACTTTTAGGGCCGTCAGGCCGGTATCGTATAAGCCTCAAACACTCTGTACAAACTTTGTATGCTTTATTTCTGTCACTAAAATTATTCTTGATTCTTGATTCTTGACCTAAGTGCGACACTTCAGGAACGAACCTAGTAACAGTAGTGTGTAGGAGCCGGTTCTGGGACCAGCTGAAGGTTGAGCGGGTAGCGTGAGACGAGATTTGTGGTTTTTGCAACTAGATATATTATTTTTCGGTTTGGTAATCAGGGTGTAGTTCGAAAAACCTTTTATTTGGTTCCCCATGCATTTAGTTTTCCTCTGAAAAAACATCATGGTGTAGCGGCTTTTCTAGTATTACAAACTTGACAAAAGCTGCTCATATCACCAGTGTAGCAAATCGCACATAGTTTCCTCTCTTGCTTTATTCAAATTCGGTAAGAGCCCTCGTATTAATCTTTTGTAGGATATGCAACAAACTGCTCAAATCTCGCTTCATAATGAGAACGTAAAAAACAAAACACGGAGATTATGGTTCGGCTTATTGACTGCATTCTTTTCTGGCTAAAAAGGAACATCCTTTTAGGGGGCATGACGAGTCCTTTTCCTCTTCTCATAACAAAGGAAATTAAATAAATAACTCGAGTTATTAAATTTCCTAAAAGATTACGACCAGCCAGTGGATGGTCATTTGAAAACGGCAACAATTTTTTAAAGGAACCTCCCTTGACATCCAGAATGATCTTGTAAGTGCTGTAGATAGAGTCATTCTAGATGCCATTAAATGATCTTGCTAAGTCAGAATTTATCTCAATCTTGTTATTAAGGGGGGAGGGGGGGATTTGAGTGCGGTCCAGAGCCACGCTACGCTCCTGCCAAGTACGAATCATCAAAAAGATGTACCTACAATACTTCTAAAAAAAGTACGATTGGCAACCCTATGTACTTGCCAAAATCTGCCAGATGAATGGTACCTACTGTTATTAAAGTTGTTGGAGTAAAGATAATGTATGAACGTATTCTGTTTTCATGTCCTTCGAGACCATAGTAAGAAGGACAAATGGAAATGAAAGACAGTTATGGGATTTTTTTTCTCATACGAACGTACCATAAACGTCATATCATTTACCTTCATTACGGTGCGCGTGGTTTCGTCAGGTATATACAGGATTAAAAATATGCAAATACTCTTCCATTTTTCCCACCTTCTCTCCACGCTCCGATCGAGGTCCCAATCTACACTTCTATCTCCATCTCTACCTCCGCGCATATTCAGGAGCATTAATATTTCTACAGGGGGTTTTCAGGTGCGGGCGAAAGGGGTTTTCCCTCGGCGGCCCAACTTTTTGGTACAGAATGCGTTTACACGGATGGGAATAAGTTGAGGCCGGATTAGAGAGAGGCGGCGAGAGAAAGATGAGCTGAGGCCGCATTAGAGAGAGGCAGGGTGAGCAAATACCTACATTTCGGCTAATTTTTCATCAAGAGACGTTATGAATCTATGGAATTTCGCCATACTTGCCAATTTGTAGCTCTAGAGCTCAATTTCAGTTTGAGAAAACTTCCCTACTTACGTGGTTCATTTGTAGGTTTTTTTTGGAGAGGACTGCTCTGGTATAGTTAAAAAGTACGTGTGTGTGATTTGTTGACCGTCAGTAAGAATTATGTTGAGGGATGTCGAGGGTCGGTCAAATGAAAGATGATTTATGTGCCAACGTTTAGAAGAATATATTTCTTCATCTTCAGGGCCTAAAACCAGGTTCACAATATTAACGTTAATTATTTACATTTTTATCCTGAGAAAATTGACAAATTGACAAATTTTGTTATAGTTATTTAAATTTTGTTAGGTATAGTTATTTTATACCTAGGTATTTTCACAACCGGGTATATTCTGAGTACCTATATAATGTACAGTAGGTACAGAAAAGCATATAAAATTAATAGAGATTATCGTTATAGTTATTTTTTTTTAACCTAATAGGTTAAAATTAGGCTATTAAAATGTACTAACATGTACTAAAATTGATATTCAAATGCTAATAAAAATTGTTGATATAAATCATCTTTCATTTGACCGACCCTCGACATCCCTCAACATCGTTAAAAAGTACCTAGCACATCCTCAAGAAAACAAAATGAAGGCGCGGAATTCCAGAGGCTTATTAAAACCCGATCACCTAGCCACCCAGCCCTCTGACGTCATAGGCTCTTAGGGCATAGGCTGTGACGTACTAGTTGGCCTTCAGCCAGCCGTCTGACGTCATACGCTCGTGCGTCATAGGCTCTGACGTACTAGTTGACCTTCTGCCAGCCGTCTGACGTCATACGCTCGTGCGTCATAGGTGCGTCTGACGTAGTGGCCCGCCTGTCGCTTGTGTTCTGACGTGATCTGAGGGAAAGGGTGAATCAAGGAAACAAATTTTTCCCGTTTCAGTTTATGTGCCAAAGCAAAGACATGAAAATGTCAAAAGAATGTCAACTCCATCCTGTTGTTGATACAGTCGAGAATTACGAGTCTGCAACACATTGGGACATTTTATGTCTTTAAAGAAGTGATTTAAGAACCTTCGAACAATGCTACATCACCTACCCCAGTAGCGTAGTTGTTATACTTAATTGTAGGGTTCATCATAAATTATGAAGCTTGCATTCGTATAGACAATATAAATTATTTATATTAAGAATAACAACTAACCCTACAATTAAGTATAACAACTACGCTACTGGGGTAGGTGATGTAGCATTATTATAATTATTATTGAGAATGATCACCTGTGTGTAAACAATTATTTAAACAATCACGCTCATACCGCAGCTTGTCGGCCACGCACTCCGCAGTGGTTAACGTAATATGGTTAGGTAAATCGAGATCTATCCAACGAGTGGTGAACGATTTTTGTATGATGATAACTGGCGAAGATAAAGTTCCGTAGCAACGAATCGGTTGTAAGCGAAAATCATCAGAAATTTTCGTGACGATTTCGTGTGACGCTTTTGTGTAACGTTTTTCGAGTTATGTGCCAGAGTAAAGACATAAAATGTCAAAATATTTCAATGTAAATTTTGAAAACATCACGAGTGTTACAGTAACAGTAACTGTCCCAAGGGGGTGATTGTGAAGTTCATCTCCATCTGAAATGAAGCCTTCATCGATGAAAAAATTTTAACCACGAGGGATTTCACTGTTATAACTTAACATCTTTCCCGCCATTTTCAATGAACAGTATTGCCGAGACCTGATGGTAACACTAGTGATTATTAAATTTTGTTTTCACCAAACATTGGGACATTCCTGTTTTTCTGCTTTACATTTAAAGATTTGAGGTAACTGAAAAAAACCTTCATAATTCGAAATATGAAGGTTTTCATTTTGTTTCGAATTATGAAGGTTTTTTTCAGTTACCTCAAATACTTTAAATGTAAAGCATTTATATTATATATTATATTATAATAATGAATTGAGTCAAATGGTATTTTCTCGCCCAGTATTGGACAATCAGTAAATCTATACCGACTGCTTTTTTTTATTGTTTCAAACGGCCAAAGAAAAGAAAGGGGATAGTACTCCCATCAGTCTAAAGGGCCGTTTGCCGGACTCTTATTGGAAGGGAACGGTTCGTCTGTCCGCCCCCGTTCACCATCATACTCTCCCTTTAGTGCCCACCTCCAACATAAAAACACTCAGCCCTCTCACAGAACCGATCAACAGAAGAACTTGGTCTGAGGAAGTTAGTCTTCCAATATGACTAAATGTGACTGAATCAAAATGACTTATATAATCTTTTCTTCTTTTTCGAGTCGAATCTTGGTCTTGTTTTTTCTTGGAATTTTCGGAATTAGCGTTCCGCCCCGCCAAGCAAAAAAGTTGAGAAGAACGAACAGTACCAAGTGTATGTTCAGGTATCCATATCTCGGCTTCATTTGACCGACCAACTTAAAATTTTGTGTGGATCTTCTTGGTGTAGATAATAGAAAGCCCTGAAAGTTTCAAGTTGCTAGGTCTAAAGAAAGCCGAGTTATATAACTTCGAAAACCCGGGTTTTCTTCTCCTTCTTCTTCAGTTAGGCAATTTCTAGGTACCTGCAGCCTCTCCACCTTCACCGATTGATTTGAAATTTTGCACAGAGCTTCTTCTCAGCTTCAGACAGAGCTTTTTAAAAGATTTAAACATTATCTCAGTCCACAAGAATTGTAGGAACAAAAAACATAAATTGTAGGCTATTATTGTCCACTTCATCAAGTCTACAGGGCCAATCGACTTGGAATTTTGCACAGACCTTCTTTATAATATGTCGCAGTGGCATCGAAAAATTTAATCCGTTATCTCAACCCAAGAAACCCTTACCTTATTCTTCTTCGCTTCTCCTCCTCCTTCTTCTTATTTAGATAGGCAACGCTACAGCCTCTCCACCTTCACCGATTGACTTGATATTTTGCAAAGAGCTTCGTTTCAGCTTCAGACAGAGCCTTTTATAAGATTTCATCCATTATCTCAACCCGGAAAAATTATAGAACTAAACAGAACAGAAATTCTAGGCTAATATTGTCCACTTTGACGAGTCCTACAGCCTGGGTAACAGGACCGATCGACTCGAGATTTTGTACAGACCTTCTTTATGACATGGCCCAGTGCCATTTGATAGATTTATGAACAAAAAACTGAAATTTAGGCTAATTTGAGCCACTTTGAGGGGTCCAAAGACGATCAACTGGAAATTTGGTGTGGATCTTCGTTGTGTGGATAATAGAAAAAGGCTCTGAAAGTTTCCGTTTTCGAGTCGACTACGAGTATCGAATATTTTCGGGTTTTCGACTTTTTCGATCAAGTAAGAAGTTGTGTGGAAACGCCTTGTCTTCCAGCATAATTAGATCTAGGGTATCAAGACTGATGACAATCCTTAATATACCAGCATGGCTTTAGATTTTGTACCATTGTCATTTCATAATATATGAGAACTAAGAACTAATTTATATTTTCAAACATACTAACCAATGGGAAGTGGTACAGCAGTTCCATAATGGTAGGAGGCTCTATCTTGTTCTTCAGGTAATATTGTGTAGGTATTATTTGTTTGTTTATTTGTTATTAATACGGGCAAGCCCATTTACAGTCTCTTGAGGAATTAAAAATTGGCCCAACATTTTTGTTCAGATAGGTATTCAACTATCTACATTTTTCGCAGCGTTGAAATTGTTCATTTATTGTAATTTATTGGGGCGGAAATTATTACCAGGTCTTAGTCTGACTTTGTTTAACCCTCCATTGAACATACTCCTGATTGTTCGCTCTATCCCACCGACGCGTTCGGGCATTCTATGAATACTTTCACACATGGAAGCCTAGTTTGGCGCAGTCATTCTTGTGAGAAGTTTGAACACCTTTCCGCCTCCTGATTCCATTAAAATTCATCGATTTTCACCATCCAGTCCCAGAGCTCAATTCTAACCCCGCCTCGGGACAAGGGATATTTGCAACTTTCATGCGGTTCCGACTCTTTTCCTAGTACTCCCTCAGTTTGTCCCCATGTTGTCGTAGAGTTAATAAAGATGTGTACGTAGGCTTTCCGTCAGCTGGGCAAATAGCTATTACATCTATAGATGTAAGACTCCACTCGACGATGCTAATGTAATGGCTACTATTACCTTCAGTATTGTTTGAAACAATAAAAATCTATAAAATCAGAGGTAAAAAAACAAGGTTAATCAGAATAGTCACGTTGAACGCCATCTCGGAGACAAAAGTGCACATTGAATCCTAAGAGAACAGTAGGTTGGCGTTGTAAGTTTCAAGCCTGGCAAACCTCCATGTCAAATTTCTTGTTATAAATGTGGAAAAATATTGGCCATAATATTTCCTCTATGACATCAGCTGTGGCCATGGTCGGGAGGAGGGTGGTGATACAGTGATACGCAGAAACTCATAATTACGGTGAGGTGGAGTAAATCGTGTTCTTGTTGATTGCATGGTTTCATCACTCATAAGGGACTAAAGTTTGACTCTTTGTTTTCCGTGGAAATGGACAACTTTCCATCAACTCCTCTCGTACAAGTTCTGCAAGTCAGTGATTGCAGATTCATCATGCTGCTTTCATCACCTGTACGTCAATTAGGATTACATCAGGTTCGTCATTTCTAGGAATACTGTAAATTCCCTGCTGTACAAATACATTCCTTTTGCACCGGGGCAGTTGAAACCGTTTTCAAGACAGAAACAGGGCGATTTCTTAACCCTGTGATTTAAAGTCGAGCTTGGAAACTCTCATCATGTAATATTTAACTCGATCCCGCGCGCCAACGAACCCTCTTCCTTCTCTCTCGTTCTCTTTCCCATCATATGATCTTCATCCTTCGGAGCTTCTCCTCGGTTCTGAAACGTTTTCCTGATAAAGTATTAAGCTTCCTCCAGCCTCCACAACCTCTTAACTAATTGCTTTGACATCGAAAACCAGGAGAGGATACCTTCGAACGACGGAGGAAGTGTTTCCAATAAGATTCAAATCGAGCGAACTCTCAAGGGTTTTCGGACAGTAACTTCTGCATCAGCGCAAACTCAGTATCCTTGAACGCTTATAACTGTACGAATATTATAACCACCGTAATATTGTACTTCCCCCAACCGAACTCCGGGATGTCTGCTATTTTTAACTGTACACCCTTTCGAGCAAATAATGTGCGAATGTGCGGATTTGCGAGGGCATTAGTGAAACTGCGTTTCACCGCGGCCTCACATTCATTTCACGAACAAGTTGGGCTGAGTAGGAACAAACTTTCGATTTCACCAGCGATTTCTATCCCACTGACTCTCAAAGCCTTTCCCTTCCTCATACTGCATGAGGTTCTTCTCTAGGGTCACTTACTAAGTATCCTTCATCAAGAGATATTTGGTCGATTTTTCATCATTTTTGCGGTGATGACCTGGTCATTGGGATGTCCGATAGTTCAAATCGATACATCTAGAAAGTATCAAAAAGTATCAATACGATACTTTCAAAAAGTATCGATATTTCGAAGTATCGATGCTTTTCCAAAAATGGGTGGAAATGTTTTGTTCTTCCTCCGTCAGCATGGCAATGAATATAATATCACATCTCACGTTTTCACTTCATCTTCATTGGTATATGATAAATAACATCGCCAGCCTATCGAAGAATTATTTCACGATGAAATAAAATGAAGCAATACATAATAAATAACTTTTTTTTGAAACTTATTTCGATGTTTATCAAAATTATTGACAATACAAGCCAGCTTAATGTACTTATACGAGTATGTTAAAACAAAATTGTATTTTACGATATACAATTTCACGAGAAACTTCCAATAGAGACAAAGGGAAAATTCGAATAACTGAATGTGTACTGAAGGATGAGGTCGAGGATTACATTATTTCGTTAATTCGGATTCGGCAAAGTCACATCAGAAATCAAGAAAGAACAAACACAACACAAAGAAACTCCAATCACAAAAATATGTCAATAACAACTTCAACGTCAACTGTTGGTTGGATTAACATTTGGATGATCTGTCCTAGATGGAGGACAGTTGACTCTCACTGAGAGCTGGAGGTCAACTTTCTTTCATTTGTTGAAGTGGTTGGTCTCCCTGCAATCTAGGTAGACGTAAAGGCACTGTCAACATTACCTACACCTACACGTCGTAGGTTTTGAAACTGATAAAATGAGTGGGATAAACAATGCATCGGCTCCGATACTCGGAAAAAAGTATCGATACTACGAAATATATCAGAGAAAAAAGTATCGATATGTACCGATACTTTTCCCAAGAAGTATCGATACTTTTGGGTCATCCCTACCTGGTCGGTCATCCGGTAGGTGATTTTGGCTATAGTTTCAACGGTGTGTCAGTTTTATGGTATGACTAGCTGTCAGAACTCGGGATGGATCCATCTGCCACTCTTACCTGTCGCTTTACAAACCGTTATAATAATAATTATAATCTTAAATACCAAAATTTTTTTAAATATTCATCTGTCTTACGGGAAGGAAGAATTTAAGATTTTTATGTTTCGGCTTCCCTATAAACCCCCACCCCTATGCATCGGATCCGGAAGTGAACCCCCCTATGTCCTTCCCCGGTCATAGAAACATTTAAATGGGTGCGATCCATTGAGCCGTTTTTGCGTGATTGAAGGACAGACAAACAAACAGACAGACACAAAATTCAAAATCGGCATGGTTCGACACGAAAATCCAGGGTTAAATTTAGTTATATAGATGCTCAGTACTAAAGGTAGACAATTTATGTCAAAAATTCTTGTCCCTAGAAATGAACACAATTTCTTCGTACAAAATCAAAGAACTCCATTCCGGGCCTGCCTGACATCAAAACAAACTGGGATTTGAGGGATTTCATCGAACTGCCAGTCTTACACTTTCTTGCGCAATCTTAAACATCGGTTTTCGTAAGAAGCGTAATTAAAGTTCGACTACAATTTTGTGTATCGAAGAGATCACTTGTATATCTTTGTCGATGTCATTGCCAAGTCATTATGGATACGGGGAAGGTTTAAGCCACATTTTGGCTCCAATGGCTCGGTCTCGTGGCCTGCATTAGGCGAAATCTAGATTGCCTCCTACGTGGAAATCGCCCTGTCGCTCAGAGGTGAATCACCAGGAGAAACAGGCGTTCGAGCCATTCCTTATTGATGGAGGCGATGGCAGAGGAAGTTGAAGGTTCACCTTTCCAGCTTGAGATACCTTTAATGAATAACGGGGTCTGGTGAGCATCTAAACCCCGCTGCGGCTGACGGAATATTTACTTGAGCTGAGCAGCTTGTTTACCTCAGTTAAACAAGTTGTGCCGTCTCCTGACAACTAAAACGATGTATATGAACCTTAGAATCAATACAAACTAAACGCCCCATGAGCCTTCCACGGGCAACTCTGCATTTCAAACTAGACACTCGTCAATTTCAGGTTCGGAAATTGTAATTAGACTACTTGTTTTGAGTGAAACTTGGTAAAATAGCCAAAAAAGGTTATTAGTATTTAGTTTATATCAAATAGATTTCAAGTTCAGGTTTTTCTATTCAATCAATCGGTCGGAGCCCATATTCCAAATTTCGAATTTCAAATGTTCAAATTCTCTGTATCTTAAAAACGCAACTCCGCCAATTTTGAGCGGGGTCTTAAATTTTTATTCATGGTCGATTCCAATAGATCACTATATTGTTCACTATTCACTGATAATCGTCTATTTCTACTCAAATATGAGTACACGGTTAGACAGGTTTCGGTGATTAAACCATCATCATCAACAAAACAATACTACAGTAGTTCGTCTCAGCCAGGGGTAGCAATGGGATCTTCATTGTCAACTTTGATTGCTGATATTTGAATGGATTTTCTTGAGAAACAAATTTTCCAAAAATCTAAATCAGATAACCTCCTTTATTGGTATAGATACGTAGATAACATCATCATTTTTGGATGGGAATGAAAGGCAACTGGACTCATATCAAGGTAAAATTAACAATGTAGATCCGCTCCTCAACACTCTTTTGGAATTTGGATGTACTCACCTAAAGTTTGTAGATCCTTCCATTTCATTGATTAATGGAAAACATATGTTATAAGTTAGTTTTTAAATCCAACTGAAACACGACTATGAATCACATCTTTCATGATTTTGTTACAAGCTAGTTTCTAAATCCAACTGAAACACTTCTATGAATCACATCTTTCATGATCTTGTTACTAGCTAGTTTCTAAATCTAACTGAAACACGACTATGAATCACATCTTTCATGATCTTGTTACTAGTTAGTTTTAAATCCAACTGATTGAGTTCTCAGTTTATAGGAAAGTTATTACCATTCATAATACTTCAAATCATCCTGCAGTTACCAGCCGTGTTGGATAGTATGGTTAACAGGTACAAACTAAATCACTCGCGACAAAAGTTGGTTTTGTTACTGACGATGGTTTAATCGCCAAAACCGGTCTAACAGTGGAAATGGACGATATTTTCAAATACTCTTGTTTTTCATGATTAACAGGGCTCTTTCTGTAAAAGTGGATGAAGCAAGTCTGGCCAAAGAAAGATTAGTAACTAATTTAATCTAATTTAACTAATTTGATAACTTTATCAAAAGTATAACTGCGAGTAATGGGTATGACGGAGATCTTATTGAGATATGGGGTAGGGTTCTTAGGAAAATGAGTAGGTACTTAGGGAAGGAATTTAAAATTTAGTAAAGGAAGCTACGGCTGAAGAAACATTTCGGTAAAATATAAAATTCTAAAGGGTTTAGAGTAGGGTATAAAGTTAAAAATAATATCAAATCTTCATTAGGTTCACTTAAGGATACAATTAGTAGGTAGGTATGCAGGATAAAAGTGGAGTATATAAATTTAAATGTTCGCTAAGTTAAACGCTCGTTTATAAGTTTAAATGTTTGAGTATTGTGGCCAATCTGGTAGAAAGTATAGTGAAAGGATTACTGTTTTCTTAATACTTTTTTCATCACTCAACTTCTACCTACATTCTTCATTTCTTGTGGGGAAGCGTCGCTTCCTGCGCTCCCCCTGACGCAACGCCCCTGGATTCAAAGGACAGATGATGACACTGTCCAACAAAAATCAGCGTTGGCCAGCGTCAATTCTACTAAAAGTATTTGAGGTTGTTTGATTGATCGACGTTAGTATTAGTGAATATCGACGGTCTCACGGCAACACCCCATATCGTCATTTTCTCAACTTGTCAGGAGGGCTGGAAAACCGCCTTCTAACGATTTTCTCCTCCCATGATCAATATACTTTTTTTTTAACTGTGGTACTTTTACAACATAAATACCCACCTTTAAGAACTTTTTAAAGAAAGTTAGTCAATGTGTAACAAGAGGGCGAATTCATCGATATGCACAACGCATTGTCGTCAAAAATGACGATGTGGGGTGTTGCTGTGAGACCGTCGATATGGAACTTCAATATTATTTTCAAACAGACCTCCCCTGCCACCCAGAATGATCTTCTAAGTGCTATAGCTAGAGTCATTCTAGATGACATCTGATCTAGCTAAGTCAGAATTCATCTCAATCTTGTTAAATGAAACATCAGACGTTAGTTCTCTGTCCCAGCTCTCAACAGTCGTTAGATATATCTGTATGTTGATAAACGTGGTTGTCCCCAAGAAACGTTTTTAGGTTTGCTGGGTTTAAGAAACGCGTACCTACTGGCTGTTTGCATGGGAATTCCTTTTTTGGGTGAGAGAGTTAGGAAGTGTGTGTGTGTGGGTAGCGGTGGGGGGGGGGATTTGAGTGCGGTACCCGATTGTCCTGTTTGAATCCGGACATTATCATAAAAATCTGGACATTTCTGTGGAAATCCGGACTCTCCGATCGGTTGGGAGGACGTGGCGCGTCCTCGCGTCCTATCGCTGACGTGGAGGTTTCCATGTGACAAGTAACTTGTTGCTTCCAAGGCCGGCTCGCCCCTTCGCTCGAACGCGCATGCGCCATTGCTCGTTTCACGCGGTGCCGTGACGGTGGGAGGACATCCCCCCACGACTAGTTCCTAGAGCCACGTTCCAGTCCGCCGTCTGCCCTCGTGGCTCAGTCGTTTCTACGCTTGTTTACTCTCTTAGTCGACTCCGTTTCATACGATTTTTCATTTTTTTTTTTTTCGTCTCAACATTTATAAAGTTATTTCGATATAATTTAAAAATGTGTTCGTGGGTTTCTTTGTCGTTCGCGGCTTTTGTCGCTTTGCTTGGACTCGTTTCCGCGGCTGAGCTCAAAGTTGAAAACGTCTACGTACCCGAAGTCTGCGATCGAAAGAGCAAAAGCGGGGACATGCTAACTATGCACTACACCGGAACCCTCCAGGACGGCACTAAATTTGATTCAAGGTAGATTATGAATTCAATGTCGTCATTAAATTGTACCTTTGATCCGTCGTATCGTTATTGAAATTTCATTAAATATCACCTGTACTCAACCAGGAAGTAAGTCTTTACATAACACCATATTTACATCAATCAGTGGCGAGGTTTATTTGATGTACAGTTACTGTACACGTACATAATTGCAGCATTGTGAAAAATTTCGATGTCTTAGTTCGGTTTCTAACCATAACCCAAATAACCATCTGTAACATCCACTTTCAAGGTCAATAATTAGGAGTCTAAAAATAGTCTAAAAATAGGCGAATAACACTTAGATTTAGTTCGTATTTGTCATTTTTTTCCCTGGTAACTTTAAACGAAATTGAAACCCACATGGTATCACTTACTGACGACTTAATAAAATAACAACCCACATAATTTATAAATACAAATAAATGCAATACATTATTTTCAAGTTGGTCTGAAATTTAGTTGGAAAACTGAAGAGATCATCACTGAGCTAGTTACTGGACTCCCTCCCTTCACTCGGAGCTGATCTCGATAGGACACAAATATTTCTGTTTATTATTCCCATTATTTCATAATATCTCAAATTTACTACGGTTTTAGAAGATTGCTGCTTTTTCAAATCGCTACTCCCCAATCGCTGTTCGGGTTGAGTGAGAAAAGTGAAACGCTGCAAAATTTAATGTTTCTATATTATAGAAATATATATATTATAGAAACATTAAATTTTGCAGCGTTTCACTTTTCTTACTCAACCCGAACAGCGATAGGGGAGTAGCGATTTGAAAAAGCAGCAATCTTCTAAAACCGTAGTAAATTTTACATTTGAGGCGTTCAGGATCAAAAGTGGATAGGTAACTCCAAAATTTCAAACATTGATTTTTGCACAGTTTTGGCACGTTCAGTAAAGTCATAATCAAAATTAATAGTTATATGAATAATAATTTATATAATTAATTATTGTAAATGTAACTATTAATTGTTATTAATATGGCTTTACTGAAGTTGCCAAAACTGTGAAAAAATAAATTTTTGAAATTTTGGAGTTATTCGCTTTTGATCCTGAACGCCTCATTTGTTGGTTTTGAGAACTCCATTCGGTCTAAAAGCACTATTCTGGTGTTAAATTAAAGTGTATTAAATTGTCTTCAAATCTTTCTTTCGTTGTCTTTTGACTACAAAAATGACCGTAACATAAAATTTACACTTATTGGAAAAAATGGCCTTTTTTTGAAGAGTTCTATCATGAGTTGTACTTGATCTACGGAGTTCTACCACCACTGAAATTGTGGAGAATTTTATATACTTTAAAAATGGAACAAATACCTTTTTTCGCCAACAGGCTGCGTAACTGCTTTTTTCGCCAAAAATTTAAACTAGTGCAAAAATATTTAGTTACACACTACCTACCCGTAGGGGTCCTAACAACATATAAAATAAATCGTAGATACATGCGCATAAGCAAAGTTTGATGTCTTTATTGACTGGGCTATTAACTTCCTCATTTCGAATGAAAAACCCAATTTTCGTTTGAAATACGACTTCTACACCAATTTTCTTTGCATAAATTCTTCATAAATAATTTGTTCGCGAGTATTTCGATTTCCTCTCACGGAGGCCACGAGAGTACCGTCCCGAAATCCAAAATTTTTTATCACAGAGTTTTAGGTTTTTTCACAGGGTGGTATTAGTTTGTATGTTTTATTTATACAAGCGAAATAGTTACTATTCGGATTCCATGTGGAATTTCTTATACGCCCCGAATCAATCCTAATAAGACGCACGACTACGTTTGGCTTGAAGTCTTACTAAATCCCAGCTCCTCATCACAGTAAATTCTTCATAAAATGATACTGGTGTTCATCTCCATTTAAAACGTATAGAACAAGTACCTATTTAAAGTTTAGCGCAAGTCCCTTAGGACGCCACTTTATTCCCATCTACTTCGTACGAATACTCCCGTTACACGCCTATAGAAGGCCTTAGCTGGTTCTCAGGGCCTTCAGGGTGGCTGTGATTCTCAACGTAGATTGGAGTTGTATAATAGTGCTGTATATAATACTATATATACTTTATATTATTATGTGTTGAAATCTCGGGTAGAAATAAAAGATGTTTTTCCTAAGAGTAATTTCAACTCTCTTCCACCCTGAATCGAGTAAAATACAAAATTTTTTTTCCGAGCTTTATCAAAAGAATAATGTTATCGCGGGGCTTTAGAACGAGTAATTTTAACGGAAAAGTCGCTGTTTTTTATCCCGTATTTACCGTAATAGATCAGCAAAGCTGGAGTGAGGTTCGAGTGAGGAGTGGCGACTTTAGCTTCCCTTGTGAACCATAAACTCCTTATCAGCTGCCATCCGGAGCAGCCCTCTGCTGTTTCAACTTTCTTTTTATCTCTTTTTTTTCTCCATTCTAAACCAGACTAACAGCGGGGGAAAAAAGAAACAGCGAACAGATTTAGGAGGTTCTGACGCAGATTCTCTCTGTATTCCAAGTTTTAATGTACGCTCAACTTGTAAGCCGAATGTAGAAATGTTGCCCAGAGTGTGACCTTCCTCACATCGTAACTTTGACTCGTGTAATTTATAGTAATATAAATAATATTAATTTATTACCCCAACTACCTTATCAAACTCGGAACAAGTTAGACACACGAGTTGGTAGTGTGTTAATATTAATCTGGTAGTTCCTCCGACCTCTATGAAAATTTCATTTAATTCATTTAATTCATTAGGTCCATGAACCCCTGAACCGAAGCCACATTTCATCGAACTACACTGGAGACCAAAAAAACCGGTGCAGTTGAATTGTTGTCGAAGAGTCAAGTTTAAATCGATAACAGTTGGGTTTGAGTCAATAGTAAGGTCTAGGTCCATCCCTGTTTTTCCTTAACTATCCAGAATTTTCCTGTAATGCTCTCTTGAATTCCCGATAGAAGCCTACAGAAGCCTGCTGATGTCCGTGCTTTAGGTCCTCTACTCACTCCAGCACACCGAACGGCTCGTCTTCAATTTGCTAGAGATCACGCTGCTTGGACTGAGCTGCTTGGGTTTGCAGCAGGATCCGTCGCCCTTGGACGCCCTGATGCCGGCCTTCTGGTGTAGCTACCAGTTTCACGGTTTCCTGTAGGCTTCTATCGTGAATTCATGAGAGCATTACAGGAAAAAACTGGATAGTTAAGGAAAAACAGGGATGGACCTCGGCAAGTAATCTCTGTTAACCTTGTTATTGACCTTACTATTGACTCTACTGTTATCGATTTAAACTTGACTCTTCGACAACAATTCAACTGCGCCGGTTTTTTTGGTCTCCAGTGTAGTTTGCATTAAACCAGAAATGTGGTTGTACAAATTTCATATTAAAAAAAAATTTTGAATCAATAAAGTTGTTCTATAGTAGTCTAAAGCGTAGTCTTGTTATAAAGTAATTTGCATTGAACCAGAAATGTTGATTGTACAAATTTTATATAACAAAATAATTCTGAATCAACAAAGTTTTGGACGCCTCGAAGGACGACAAGTGGTCAGAATAAGAGGATGAAACCAGGATTCAAAGTTGAGCCAAGGTAAACCACCTACGTGGCTCTGGAGGGTTTTTTTTTTTCTCTTCAACACCTAAATTGGCGCCCCACCAAAGTATGTCAAAGTGAAAGTGGGCGAAATCATTTACGACGATTTTTCAAAATCGTTGCGCAATTGAGGAGACCTCATCGGTTTCTCAAGCCCTCTGACCCACAAACAAGGTAGTTTCGTTTTTTCGGAGAGGACTGTTTAGATTTCTAAGCGACCTGAGAGGGGAAAAAATCAAAAATTTAGTTATTGGAACGTTGTATAATATAAATATTATTTATTCTGGGAAAAAATACTCTTACAGCGGTGTCGGTGGCCAAACCGTCAGAAACAAACGATAATTGAACGTACGAGTAACTGAACGTAATTTGCACTGATTCCGATAGCGTGATATGAGATCTCGTCTAATGGAATTGTAATTTAAAAAAGAAAAAAAAAAATTCAAATCTACTCGGACATTTGTTCAAGTAGCCCAGAGTTTGGCTTTGTAGTCAATTTTGCCTTCCGTTGGGCGGTAAATAAAGTGAGAGATGATTTTGGTTATACGAGTACGCTTCTGGGAGCAGTGGCAATTTCATTGTGGACCGAAGGGAGCCGGCTGGAGAAAACATCTTCATATACCTTTCAACTTTCATTCTCGAGTCACTTTTTCTTCACATCATCTTTTTCTCGACGTTTCATTTTCTACGGGATCCGGAATGAATTATTATCCGACGTTTGTTTTCATCTGGTGCGGTATCAGATTTTCTCTTTTGATCATTTCGTTCACGTCCTTTCAACGAAGGAAACTCATTTACTTTCTTAAAAAAAGATATTTGTTCTTACGTTCGATTGTGAACATATCACCAAGTATCGATGCTTTGATGCTTAGATTCGGGTTTTTACAACACTCAGTCGGGTCATACTTTAGTTATACAAGGTGGTCCACTTCATAGAAAACCTCTCGGCTTTTCGAAAATCGAAAAATATAAATCTAATGATTTTTCATCACGATTCCAAAGTTTCCTGCAAACATCATTTTTCGGAAATACAGCAATTTCCAAATAAAAACTTCTGAAATTTTGACCTGACTGCGTGTAGAAAACTCTGTGTAGAAAATATTTTTTTCTAATAGGTTATGGGCCCAGCACGCTTCCACTGCGCATTCAAAAATTCTTTAAGAAATATTGCTTCCTTGGTGGCCTCTCCCAGAGCTAGATATTCCGCTTCCACACTTGAAAGAGCGACTGTTCTCTGTTTCCGGGCTTCCCATGAGATGGCAGCTCCTCCGAGCACAAAAGCATATCCAGAATAGATTTTAAAATACAAAAAAAGTAATTAGGTACTTAAAGAAATACAATTTAAAAAAAAGTTTTCTTTGGGGGATTCCAATGGTTCATTATAGAAGATAATAAACCAAAATCCAAACCTAATTAAAACCTCCTTTTTAGAAATGCGAGAAATTATGTCCAAATCTGTTCAATCTGCGCACTATTTTGAGCTACACAAGCAGCCGACCTCCTTATCACTCATCTGGTAGCACAAGAAAAGAGTACTTAAAAGTAAATATGGGAAGCAGTAATAATTAAAGCCCGGATCGAAATGCAAAAATTTGATGCCAAACATGCATTAAAACCCGATCATGCGCCGAATTCATGCAAAAAAATATTTTTCTTGAGTGACTTACCTGAGCAAAAAACCTTGTAAAACATCTTGTGTGGAACGTCACACTACTTTTCTTACTCATATGAACCCGGAATATTTGGGGGAAAATTTTAGGGTGTTTTTTTGTTGTTAATATTACGGCCCTTACAGAGTATTATCCTCGAGATGAGGGATATTGGGTACTTGAACGAGTAGGTAATTTCTTCCAGCCGTTGTGGAAATCATACACACAAAAATCTAAAAACGAAGTTTTTTTGCCTAGTAGGTATTTCCTCCTATTAATGAATCTAAAGAGCTAATATTTGATGCTGGAGGAACTTATTAAATAATTTTTCTTCTTTTAGATCACCTGTCATCCTTGAATAGTGTGACTGACTATAATTAGAACTGAAGTAACGCTATTCAGAAGATTAGGTCAGCGCCCGGATTATAGAATCCCTCTTTGGAATTTTCCCATCCACTAAAAGAACCCAAATGTCGAGTTTTACTCGTAGCTCATTTCAAAATATTTTTTCCTTAAAATGTTTCTTGCAATGTGGAGATGAATCGTGCAAACATGCTGAATCAAGCAAAAATTCCAAAATAAATTCCAACCTATGTGAAAAACATGCAAACAATCCTAAACATGCACTAACATGCAAAATAAACTTTTTATTCAACGGTTTTTGATTTATTAAATAGCCTAAAACACTCAGAATAGATATACATATAAGCATTACGGGCTTAAATAAGAAACATGCAAAATCCAGACTCTAGCAATAATAACTTTATTGGTGGCGAATTGCCCTATGTGAGTTGCCCAATGGACACCGATTAGTTAACGGAATTTGAAATTTAAAGAAAATTTGTACGTTTTGTGTTGAAATTATTTTCAACAATAAACCAATGGAATCGACCAAAAACATGTCTGGAATTCATCTTGAAAATGCGTTTTTCGAACGTGGTATTCTCAAATTAACGAATCTGTTCTGTGTTGGTCGCATTGACGTTTCTTCGGGCGTTAGTTTGAAAGGTTGTTGTTCTCGAGTGTGTCCTGACTCAAGTGGAGCCGGATGATGGGAATCAGACTTATTTACAAATACTCGGGCGGCTAAAAGAGGTTTCTCGATTTCAGTAACGCTGCTATCCGTCGTGCATAATGACCCTGTAATGGGAACTAATTGGTTGAGAAAGTCGCGTTGGCTCGTTTGCTTGCCTAACGCTCGGGATACTCGGTTGCATCACCTCTTCATCTGGGAATTCGTTCATTTACCAGTGCACCTGTTATAACGTATTAGTCATGTCATGTAAAATAGTCCACCCAGTATTGAGCGTCATAATATATCATGAGCTTTGTCAACTCAATTAAATCGATGTTACGATCTATTCCTCAACATAGATAGTAACCCTACAAGAAAACACGTTTGAACTGGTTTGATGAAAATAAAAGTTTGGTTTTAAAATTCATATATTTTTGAGGTTTTTTTTAGGGAAGGGCGATGTAAGGTGAATATGTTTACGCATGCGCGGAAAAAATTACATGAAAGGACATGACGAAATTGACAAAACCGTAGCTACCCTCGAAATTTCAGCTTTTCAAGACCCCCAATTCTAAACAAGACCCCCTATCCAAATAACGAGAACAGAGAAATGTGGGTTCAAGGACTGCTTTCGAACAATTTTGGACAATTTATTCTTCATATCGTTCACTTCGGGTGTAAGGTGTAAGAAAAATCCACAGTCATGCAGCATGGCTATAAGAGCAAATTTTCGAAGAAATAACTGGTTTTTTGTAAAATGTCTCCATTTTACTCGTTTTTGTCTTCTTTTTTGCCGAGTAACACCTCAGTTTTTAGATTTTTTCAACGAATTGCGGTATCTCATTCCGTTATCAGATTAGAGCAGATGAACCGTGAAGAACATCTCAAGTAACAACCACGTTTCTTCACCTTCAAAGTGCTCCAGTTTTAGAACGGAACGAGATATCGCAATTCTGACGTCACCATCGTGTTCGGCATTAAAACACCTTTAAAGTGATGTGTCACGTGTCAGACTGTTTTATGGAATTTTATGGTCTGAAACGGATTTTGGTATAAAAACCTTTCGGAAATTCGAGTTTTAAAAATATTGGACCGAGAACAGTAGCAGGTTGATGACGGATAATGTGGATTCTAAGCCACTGTATTATTTGTGGAAGGTGTAATTTCCACAATCAACACGTGGGGACCTTGTTACGGGTTCGTTGTTTTGTTCTTAGTTACTGAACTTCACCCTCAGATAAAAGCGTATTAAACGGGATAACAGACCATTTACGTATATCAAAACAGACAATGTTTAATTAGAGGGTGAATAGCGTGAGTACATATTTCCTCGCGATAATTTCCCTGTCAACGGTTTCAGCGATATAAAAGTAAAATCCGGTTGACTGGAATATGAGGCTGAGTTTAAACCAGAACATGATAACATCATCCGACGTCTATTTATAAAGCAGGGAGGAGACGCTCCTAGCGGTATTGACTACTTTTTGAACGAGGTCATTAAGGACTGACCTAACGAACTCTGATTAGGTCGCGGAATATTGCCTCGGATGTACTCCGGGCTCGACTTGTAAAGTTTGCTTTAGAATCATTTAAATGGAACGGAAAACCCAGTGGCACTTTTACACCGATGTTGAACAATGATTGTATCGCGCGATAAACCGGTATGTTTGTCGCTTTGACCATTCGTAGTATGAATTCCGCATCGTTTGATCGCCGATATTCAGAATCAATTGGAGGAAGACATGATAAAAGCCCGGTCATTTCGGAATTGTAGAACACACACGAGACCCCCCCCCCCCCCAACGCCTAGTATTGGTATGATGGTATGGTCTCTTGTGTGGTACCTACCGATGGTATCTACGACGAAAATGCGAATATATCACCTCATTTTTCACAGCTTTTCAGTCGAACCATAAAACCAGTTTCATTCCCATTATAGGGTGCTTTTCTGCCTCGTTGCGCTCCTATGGATTATCTATCTAGTGAATTTTCGACAGTTTCCGACCATTTGAATACACCACGAAGTCCGGATTACAGAGAAAACTTCTGATGTTCTGATGTGTGTTATGAGAAAAGGAAATTTGCGGGAAATGTGTTGAAGATATTAAAACCCAGATTCGCCCCGGAAAATCCTTCTAGAAACCGTACATAGCCGAAAACTGAGCTGGTGTTGCGAATATCCAGCTTATGAATCCATAACGTTTCGTGTCTAATCCCATTAAATACTTGAAATACTGTGAATACGAAAAGTGCTGAAGGATGTTTAGAACCTGATTATGACATAGGGGAAAAAACAGGGTGCAAAATCTTCTGAATTGTATTGTCACACAAAATGATTGGCGTTATTAAAAAAAAAACGTTCCACTCATGCAGCATGATCGCATGAGCGAATTTTTGAAACAGTAGGTACTCGTACGAATAAGTAACAGTGGTGTAGGTAGTTTTATGCAAAATAAAATTTGGGGTAAAATCAAAAATGTTTTGAATATCAGAATGGTGTTGGATACGTAACAATTTTTGTCCCCATTTTTGGCCGAGTAACACGGCGGGTTCAAGGATTTCATTTTGCCCTGATATCCTTGAAATTATCAATCTGAATCCGTTTGTTAATTTTTTGGAAGGTACCTACTCGTATTTTTGTAGGTGCCTACTGTTATTCCGTATTCAAACTTGAATTTCTCCATGAAATCGATAAGGAATCGTAAAGTTGACCATTCCATTAGAAAGCTGATTTTTGCAAGTTTTTCTGAGGTTTCACAGCTTCCATCACATTTTTTTGGAAATGCAGATTTTCCAACGCTGAACAGTACCGTTGAAGTCAGAAATGCGATATCTTGTGTCTTTGAAAATTCGCTAAAAATGACTGCTTCGAAAAATAATTATAAATATTTCGAATTTATCAAGAACGCCCCCGCAAACTTTTCTTGTGTAAAAAGGAGAAACTCAATTCAACTCAACTTGATTCGTCACATCATAAAACGGTGTCTGGATTCATGTAATGTCCCATTCGAATCAATCGATATTATCGTGACGTGAAATAATCGAACTTGTTTATGATATTGGATCGGTGGATCAAGGTTTCGTAACACGAGGACTTCCTCAACGGTCTGAAGGTGGGATCCGCGTCTGAGCTTTCTCTTTCCAAACCGGATCTTGAGGCTTCCTCAACTGTCCCGGTTTCTCTCGGTTCCGAACGCCTTCAATTATTGTACGTACGGCATATTCATTACCGTCACCTATTCGCGGGAACATTCCAACCGACTAACCGCACTAACTGGATGTGGCTCAGAGAGTGGGAGTGGAGCAGGGGCTCGTAGGTGTTAGTGCAAATAGCAGTTCTGTTACTCACGTAGGCGACATAATTATGTAATTTCCGTTACACCTCTAGAAATGCCCGAAACATTCGAAATTCGGGATAAGGGTTCCTCGGACCGACCTAAGGATGATCCTTGACATTTTTCATAACCGTAAGTCAATAGGGATACCTAATCTAAGTTGAAATTTCCCAAACGTCATATCTTGGACATTTTGATGAAAACGGTCGTTTTTCGTACAAATCTGTATAGATTTTGAATCAGAGATTTCTTTCTGCATACCATTCGGAGCCCAAAAGCCACCGTTGCTGTGAATGAATGGACGAAGAAGTGGCGGATGAATCTTAATGAAACAAATTCCACACACGTCAACTTCACGAATCAAAAGATACTACCTATTCCTCTGGTACCTACTAAATCGGATTACACATGCAAATTCAGCGAAATACCTACCTCTGTATTACATTAGATGCCAAGTTCAAATGGAAAGAGCATGTAAAAAGAAAGAACTACCCATCAAGTACAGGAAACTGTACTGGTTCATGGGACGATGTTCATAACTCAATATCCTGAATAAAGTGCTCCTGTACAAGACGGTGCTAATGCCCCTTTGGATGCATAGCAAATACCTTCTCAAGATTTTGAAGATGCCAAATTATCGATTCCTTAGGATTGTGGCCACTGAAACCGTTCGTCGCCAATTATACTGGTTCAAGGAACTAAAAAGTATTGGTGAGCGGCATGGTTGTTCTCTTGGTGAGAACTTTGAGGGCCACAATGAGTGGAGAGGACGTTTAGAGGAACTGCAGATGAAGTTAAGAGCATCATGGAAGAAAGCATTCAAAACTGGAGTTCTAGCGTCTACCTGCCCTCCTATCTCATATCAAAATTATACAAACGTTTCAGAATATGGTTCTGGGGAGCATAGTAAACGCTCTTAGGTATGTAATGAATGATGACCTCCACAAAGACCTCAAAGTGGAGACTGTCACCGATGTCATAAAAAATGAACGAATCTGTTCTGTGTTGGACAGGACCTAGCTATGAGATATGAGGGCAGGCTTCTTAAACATCCAAATCCAGCTGCTATTCAGCGACTTGACTACTCTTAACAAATTTGACGCTTGAAGAGAACCAAGCCCCTGGACCTTCTGTGCTGACAATGAGTGACGTGCAGTTTAGTGCGGTAGAAGTGGGCTCTCACCGTCAAAAGTGTTAATTTGCGAACTAAATAGCTAGATAGTTACCTAATTTATCATTTATCTGACAAAAAAAAAAAAAAAAATTGGAGCGTTATACGATCAAACGAGGGCTCAAACGTCAACATGAACGTTAATTATCACGCTGAAACTTTTCATGATTCATCTATTTTAATTCAAACGGCACTTAATTTTAGTTGAAAGACGAGTATCTGTCTCATTTTGCTAGTTGTACCTAATTAAAAGTAATAAATTGATTTATTAATCAACAAATCTGGATGAATTGTTGAAATTATTGTTATCTGCCAGATATTTCGAAACTGTTAAGGTCTATTTTAGATGCAACAACGATTTATGATCACGTTGTACAATAAATAACCAAAAATCCAAATTTTGTTTGCTGTGGGTTTGGGAGAAAACATAAAAATTGTACACTAGAGATCTGATGGAATTGTCATGGAATCTATCAGAAGGGGCAGAAAGTGACAAACTCGGAATAAGAAAAAAAACCCCAGAGTCAAAGATAGGAAGAGGGACAGACCTTTTTCGCCTTCTAAGTTATTTATGAGAGGCGACATCATGCAAGGGCCAAGGAGTTTTCCTGCATTTCCCCATTCCATCTACGACCTTCTGCTGTTTTAAGGGGGTTGGCGGGAGGAGGGTCTTTTGAACCGTCGTTAAGAGAGCAGTTACCCTTGACAGGCACTTTGAACGAGAGTTTTACTACTTGAGAACAAACCAACCCCTTAACCTTTTCAATTTTTATTTTGTTAATGTCAAATTAAATGTACTTCGTAGGTTTGTGAGAGGGAATTGGAGTAACTTGATGGTTCGTTGGAGAAATTAAATTGAGTGAATTCCTTTCTCTTCGACTATCCCCTCTACCATTCAATCAACCCCTTTCTCCCTATCAACCAATCACAGTAAAAAACCTTTCACTTGCCAAGTTTTTTACTGAAGATGACTTCAGATAATCGAAGCCAGCAACAGTTTTTTCCCTCTTGGCTTCGTCCTTTATTTTTCACTAGCCAACATGGTAACAATATTGGTTATTTGTATGACATATTAATTCATGAATTCTTCAAGGGTTGAAATTGCTCCGGTCGCGACCATAGGTTAGCCTTAAGAACCTGAAGCATCGCACTCAATCAATGAGTCCAAGCTAAAGAGTTGCAGATCCTTAAAAAGAGGGCCAGTGTGAGCACGATAATGGGCTGCGGCCACTGGTCTTATTACTGCCTTTTGGATCAGCCTAATGCTCTTCAATGCCGTATCATGAGCACTACCTCACGCCGGTAGCCCATATAGTAGTACTGACTGAAACAAAGCACAGTAAACTTGCCTTCGTAGATTTTTGGGGAGAATATCCCTTAAGCTGGAGAAAAGGAATATATGTTTTCGCAGTCTAGCTGAAAGTTTCTCAATTTGCTTGTCCCATTTCAGCAGGCTGTGTATTGTCAGTCCGAGATATTTGGCTGGCAGCTGCCCCTGAATAGCTGGACGTAGGCACTGAACGCCTTGAGCAGGGCGCTCCTGGTCATGAATCTTCAAGTTCTGCCCCAAATGAGGAAGACCACGCTGAGCCCAGGCAAAGGGAAGGAAGGTGGATTTCTTCATGTTTAGAGTCAGCAAGTTGTCCAAAAGCCAGTTGCCAACCATCCGAAGTCCCTCCTCAGCTACCCGAAAAGCCTCCTGCCAAGTTTCGCCATGAAATATCAACGCTGTGTCATCTGCAAACATCATGATACGTCCGTTGATTGGCCACCCCCAAGGTCCATTAAAGTAAATTATGAACAGAATGTGTCCAAGAACCCTGTGTCACACCATAATGAGAACCAAACTGTTCATCACTCAGGTGGCCCTGGAGCTTCACCCTTTGACATCTTTTCCACAGGTAACTCCGGAACCACTCCAATTCTAGGCCACAGAATGTATCTAGAATGTCCTAGATGTATCTGCCTCCTAGCCTTGGAGTGTTTTAAAAGTTTCCGCACGCATTTCGTGAATATAATTATTTTTACTACACAATTTCAAGTACACAGACACTGGGCGTAGAGTTAATTTACAATCTATTGTGAATCGGTATGGTGTTGGTGATACTGAGATCCCTGTTAGATAGGAGTTTACTTGTACATCCAGGAAGCTATCGCAAATTAGTGGAATTTTCTTCTTTGTCCAGGAGCGTTCGGTTAAAGCTTCAATTGTTAAATGGGTTATTTTTGTAAATTATGTTGGGTGCCTGCTGTATGTTTCTGGAAGGAACCTGTTGTTGAGTATTCGTCTTCTGATTCATAATGGAGTTTCTCCGGTTTCCGCCAGGAGAGCATTGAGTGGTGTAGATTTAGTCGACCCAAGTATGAGTCGTAGGCATGCCGATTGTTCACTTCCGTAAAACATACTCCTACATCGATAGTCCAAGTTGCATCGTTTCTACAACTCCGTTTTACTCATAGTTCCCTCAGATAATTCACTCAATGATTTCGATAGTGATACTAAACCAGTTCGTCCGCGTAAATGATCAACGATGTGCCATAGACTGTAAAAAAACGTCGTTAAATAAAAAACATTACGCCATTAGAGTTACGAAGGGGAAAACTACTTGATCAAGACTCTCAAGGCGCGACAGGAGGCGGCAAATGGTTGGTTGGGAGTGAAGAACCTTAACTTTCTTGGAAGTTTGCCTCTTCTAACTCGAGATTTAATATTGCAAGCGGTAGTTAGTGTCGTAAAATAACCTCATCAGAAACTCCAGGACGGTTAGAGGAGCAGTGATACGAGAGTTGGCGTAAACATTGGAAAATCACTTTCTTCGTGTGTTGGACTCGTGAAATTCATCTTTGACGTCGTGAATAATGGTGCACAGTTTTCCAATAATAAATTGTATGACATACATTGTATCACTGTTCGTTTCGAGAAGGAAACCAGATGGTCAATAAATGACCGTCCGAAGAAGAAAAGCTGCAGAGCCATTTTGGCAATTTTGAGTTTTTGATACGTGTAATGGCTGTTGTGCCCCTATTCTCGATCTTTTTGTTTAACCGCTCTGGGGATATACGGTTCCGTGGATGCACAGACTGATATACCCTATGGATGGGCATATTGCCTAACCCCCGTTGAATAGGGGCACTCAGCAGCCATTTGCCTTTTAGAGCTTAAAAACTTTGCCTGCGTTTTTCTCAAATCTTGGTTTCCATGTTCTACTGCTTTTCTCTTATGGACGGCAGAATAGCATGCCGGCAGTGTCTCGGTCAATGGAAAGTCGAATCATAGACGTTAAAAGAGATGCATCCAGTTCCAGTTCACCTCGACGATGACGAATGTCGATGCTGAGCAATGGCGGATGCTGTTTAGGTTCAGAGAGCACAGTCAACACCTCCAAGAGGCGGTTACGTCAATAGTGACGTGGAATGGCGTCAGATCAAACCTTTCGTTTCCAATAAGAGGATCAACGTTAGACAAATGTTCAGGAAATCGACCTTGTGTACGTTCCAGTAGGTGAAGATCGTCCAACGTCTCTGGTTTGGGTAAAGGCTGAGGATCATGAGGAAGCATCTGGGCCTGAGCTGGCTTCTTCGTGAAATTAGCGATCGATGCAGCTGAGAAATATTTCTCAGCTTACGAAGAGATTCATTTGATGGAATATTTCGCTAATCTTTTAGAGAAAAACTCCGAAGAAAACTCCAGGTCCTCGTCTGCATACAATTCTTTCCCAGCGTGTACTGCTGCTTCGATCGCTGATTTCACGAAGAAACCATCCCAGGCTCAGATGCTTCCTCATGATCCTCAGCCGTTACCCAAACCAGAGACGTTTTGGGTAACGCCAAATTTTGCAACGCCAAACAGCCGCATCTCACTACCGTTGTACCTAGTCTTATTGTTTCTTACGCGACTGAGTAAATGAGCCTCTGCAATGAAACAAACTGTTTGTTTCCAAATCTTTACACGATTGAGAGTGGGTTCGAACTCACCTGCGATAGAAACCTTTCAAAAGGGAGTGAAAGGCTGGCGTCTTATAATCGAAAGACATTGTTCTCGAAAAAAGAAATTTCACGTCCCAATAACGAGATAACGAATTTTAGATTGGGAAAAGTGCATCGAAAGTCCACAAGAGCATCAGTACGATGGGTTGCGCAACTGGGATATTGTTAGTCAGCGGATGAGTAGGAGCGTTGAGGTGAGTCAAACCAACTTTCAATGGATAAAACCAACTTTCACTCCTTGGGAGGATGTTGCGGACGAGATTGACCCAAAGAACTCGTAATTGAGTGTTACGTGCAGGCACATCTGTATGCTAATACGTTCACTGCTGCAATGATGTGCTTGTGGTCTTCAGTCAACCGGTTGGTTATCAGTTCTTCTTATCCCCATACCGCATACATCGTTTACAGATTGACCCTTGAGAGCTTATTAGGAACATTGTGTTGAACATAACTTGCGTTGTGGTTATGTAGTACTTACGTGAGAAGAGCCACACATTATGAAGGCGGAGTATTTCCGTTTTGCCACGGATCAAGCGGCAAATCCACTTCAAATCCGTGGGCTGGCGAGGAAATCTTCAAGATCCGTAGGTGGCATTTGAAGGTAGTTGAATGCCTGGAAGGGTTCGTACCTTCAAGTTATGCGGGATTCAAACCTCGCTAAAACCTCACATTCCATTCCTTCAGAACTCTGCTTTTCCAACTTTTCGGGTGATTCTCAGAGAATGTGTACAGTTTGAAGAGCCAAATTTAAAAAAAAAAAAAAAGTTTCAAAATTTAACCGAAAAATGCTCAAATTACAAGGACATCATGAGGAACATTATAAAACACAGAGGGCGATTTTCCATTCATCAACTTCCTCAATTTTCTGTATTGAAATTCTGGTTGTTTAAAGTAATGACAAGGCTGTAATCATTAGGTACCTGTTATTAATCCTTGAGCTCCTCCGAACACAAAATTTTAGGTGATAATGGTTTCATTTAAAAAAAAAAAAAAAAAAAAAAAATCAATTCTACTTTAACATGTAAGAAAAATGTATTAAGAAAAACGAAACATATATTTATAACAAGTTATTTTTAGCGAGCTGCAGGGGCTGACAAGTAAAACCTGCTGCAGTTCCCAGCCCTTGCCGTGAATGGAATCTTCATTTACAGTCTCGACAGTACCTGCACACAATTAACACACATGTTTATAAATTAAATTTTATTGTAATTACATTATGTAATCAACTTGTGTATTTACTTATTTTTACTTTGAAGTCGAAAGTTGAGCCAAATAATATGTGGAAACTTGGCATAATAATAGTAATTTTCTGAAATACTCTTAAAATTTAAGATGTACGAAATTCATACCTGGATACCAGTTATTTCATAAGCGACGGCTACCCAGCTCTTCATCGTTAGTCTGCTCTAATTTTATAACGGAATGAGATATCGCAATTCTTATTTCACCATTGTGTTCAGCGTTGTAAAATCTTTAAGGGGAGAGAGGTTTGGGGAGAGGGAGATTACACATAAATTCCCAAAATGAAATAGTCTGACAAGTGATACCTCATTTTAAAGGGTTTTTTCACGCTGAACAAGATGGTGAAATCAGAATTGCAATATCCCGTTCTGTTGTCAAACTGGAGCACTTTAAAGATGAAGAAACGTGGTTGATACTTGAGATGTTCTTCATGGACATCACGTTCTTCACTGGAGACATTTTACATAAGACCAGTCATTTCTTCGAAAATTTGCTCTTATAGCTATGCTGCCTGACTTTGGATTATTTAGTTTTACCCAAACTCAACCGAGATTTCAAACAAGTCCCAACTCTTCATAAAATAATCGGAGTGATATGCTGAAGTATTGTTCGAATCTTTACGATCGCTCCAAAAACGACTCCAAATATTTCGTTGAGACAAGTTCCCCTCGATAGTTCACACGGTGTTTTTAAAAGCGTTGTTATTCATTTTACCGTCTTTATTTGATCGACGACCTCCGCCCGGTCACGTAAGTGTAACCCTTGTGGTGACGGTATCATCTTCAAGAGGTTGATAAGGTGTTTGAAGGAGGTTTACTTTACATCACCGCCCCCGACGACGTGATCCGGCTTCATAGAGGGAAAAGGAGTAACAAAAACATCACGGAGTACACTCGCCGTCATGATCTCATCATGAAATGTTCGCCTTCAACAAAGACTAAGATAGCGAAATAACATCCATTGCGGTTTAATTCATACGTCTATGAGACCTGTGTTGAATAAATTCAGTAATTTCCACTCTTCATCGAATATTCTTCTTAAAAAATGAGAAGAAACGATGATTTTCAGGACCGCCCAAAACCTAATTTGAGAGCTTGAAACCACTAAGTGGAAATCCACCTTAAGAAAACTTGTCTTAGCAGTGACTGAGGCACCTCGGATTAACTTATAAATAACTCGATATTTGAAAACCATGTGCTGTTTGAATCTGCCGGGCCAGTTTGAAAATGGACCCGACAGGCTGCCTTACGATTCACCCTCATGTTGACCATTTTCGATCTGCTCCAACTTTGAGCCGCCATTGTGAACGAACGGCTGGTCGTACAAAGCTGCGGATGGTCTTAAAAAATTTCAAATAATAAACTCTATCTAAATATGAAATAAAAAACATACCGTTTGATGGGAAATTTTCGAGTTTTGAAATTTTCAAAAAAATTCGTTTTGAACCTCTTCCCCTTGACCTAGGGTTATGAAAAAATTCGAGGTTCATTGTGGGGTCGGTAGGAACCCGTAACAAAAATTTCGAAATTTTAGCTCAACGCTAACTGGGCAAAGTGCCGCGTACGGCGTACGGCGGACGGACAGATTTTTTTTATTTTATTCGATTTTCTGTATCGATCTTGAAACGTAAACCAACAAATTTTGAGATGGAGTTAAAAAACTTTTTTCTTTGGCCGATTCCAATGGTTCATTATCGAAGGTAATAAACCAAAATCAACAAATCGAAAATTATATTTTATCCATAAAAAAATAATTTACCGTTGCGTACGAATTGGCAGCGTTTAACTTTTGTTTTATCCTTTCATGTGATTTCATGGATCAATTGAGTTAGGTTTGTCAGTTAGGCTATCATTTGAGTTAGGCTATTAGAGAGTAATAAGAGTAATAGCCTAATTATGTTCATTATGGAAAGGCCGTATCTAGTGGTATTATCTAAGACGAACAATTTTTTTATGCTAACCAAATAAGTTAGCTTTGACGGAAGTGGCCTAATCTAAAAGTAACGTCAACTCAACTTTGCACAACGCTAAGTGAATAACGACGGTAGATGAGTTCAATTTACACATATCAGAGAATGCGATGTCGACTACACGACTAAAAACGTTATCCCGGAGTAAGGTAAAAGACGATTCGTAAGTTTGTGCCTGGGGTGATAAGGAGCTTTATGTATGAGGCCGGATATATCGAGCTCAAAGAGGAGTGGAGCATCGTAGTTTTTCTATTGCACTTTGTAATTGTATATAATAATATTAATGCTTGACATTGAATCATCTACCACTCTATGGAAATTACTTCGTCGCCAATCGACCATGCAATAAATTTGCTATATAGAATCAATGATGTCTAAGTCAATTTGGCCAAAAAATGAGTTATGTCATGTTGATACTTCACCCTCCATTTTTGATAGGGATTTGAAAAACATTGAAAATATTCCGATCATCAATCCAATAGTCATCCAATATTATGTGTAGTTATGGGACTCACGAGGGTATTTGTTAGGGATTTGATAAACGTTGGAAATTGACCATTACATATTGGTCATCTATTTAAACAATAATAATGGGAGATGTCGAGGCTCGGTCAAATGAGAGATGTTTTATGTGCCAACGTTTCGAAGAACGTGCGAAGTTGGTTATTGGTTCATCGTGTAGAGTTAATTAAATTAATTGGAAGATCATAAATTTATGTTCATAATATATTGATCAATTAATCAAATCAATATGTTGAACCATTAACCAACTTTTGTGTACCTCAATCCTCACCCAAAGAACAAAGTGAAAGTATCAGATGGAAATTTACCAGTGGATTATTTTATAGATTTGACAAATAAAAGAATAAAATACAAGTAAGTTTACAGGATTTTTTATGCTGAATCCGAATTTTGAACTTAATTTTTTCTATCTGCCGTTGGTTTCCCCAAAAATCCATTTAAAAAAGTATAAAATGGATTTCAGATTTGAATTCAGGACACCAAAAAAACCCCAACACCAACCATTATCTCTTCTGCACCAAACAGGAGAGGTTACGTAAGGCAGGTTATGTTTATGTAGGTAGATAATCAAGAACAACAAGTTACAAGCAGTCATGACAACAAGGAATAAATAAATTTGGAAGGTTTAGAACGGTTAGCGTAGCGTATCATTACAATCGTCTTCCACAATGAGTACAAAAAAGGAGGGCCGTATTGAAATTTTTAAGTTAATGAGAGAGAGGAAGGAAGTGTTGATGGGAGCGTTCTCATCAACAGTGGCGAATGATGAGGAGAAGAAACTAAGGATTAAAAAACTTAAACTATCCATAGAAATCATGCAGAGAGAAAAGTACATTAAAGATTTGGAGATCCTTAAATTGGAAAGGGATTTGTTGATCCCTGAATGCTCTCCATATACTCAGCAGTTTCCTCGGATTGTAGTGGATTGTGTACAAGATGTGTGTACGGACCAAAACCTAAGTACTATTTTGTGATCTCTTTGACCATTAAAAGAATAATACTCTCGTGAAAGGTTGTGATTTTTGTAAATTGTAATTAAAGAAAATAAAGACTGAAATTTGAAATTTCATAACTGTTTTTAAAATTAAAATTAAAATTCCCAACAAAAATTATCCTATTCAGTTACTTATAGAAAATGGTTGATTAATTCATTAACCTCCACATACCTAATGGAATGAAATCAACCAACGCAACGGGCGAAAAATAAGGCGATATAACGGGTAATGGTAACTGAGGACGATGAATGTGAAAATAAACTTGATGACGCTGTCCTGTAACTTAAAACCCCTCAGTCTACAGTACTCAAAAGGTAGGTTAAAAAATTTTTAACCTACCTTTTGAGTAAAAATTTAATGTCGTCAGTTTTGGTTTATTCTTCGATAATGAACCATTGGAATCGCCCAAAGAAAAAAATTTTTTAACCCCCCCTCAAAATTTGTTGGTTTACGTTTCAAGATACGTAGATTCAGAAAATCGAATTAAAAAAAATCCGTCCGTCCGCCGTACGCCGTACGCCGTCCGCCGTACGCCGTCCGCCGTACGCCGTCCGCGCCACTTTGCCCAGTTAGCGTTGAGTTAAAATTACGAAATTTTTTTTATGGGTTTCGACCAACCCCACAATGGTCCTCGAAACTTTTCATAACCCTAGGTCAAGGGGAAGGGGTTCAAAACGAATTTTGAAAATTTGAAAATCTCATATCTCGAAAAATTCATATAGAACGGTATGTTTTTTATTTCATATTTAGATAGAGTTTGTTCCGTAGAATTTTTTAAGACCATCCGCAGCTTTGTACGACCAGCCGTTCGTTCACAATGAGGGCTCAAAGATTGTGCCTCATAACACGATCGTGACTCAAACTGTTGAAATACAGGTCCATTTTCATACTAACAAGCTCTTTGGAACATCATATGGCTTAAGTGATGTCGAGTTTGTTGTTCTGAGGTGCGTTTCGTGCTACGGAAATGAAGGTAATTTCGAATGTTTGTTGGTAGGTACTTCTTTCATAGAAAAATTATTACCGACTAGTATTAAAAACCCCAGAATTATATCGTATTAATTAATCATAATTAATAATTATTATTATTAACAATAAATACAAATTATTAATACCTAACAATAAATTATAATAATTTTCACTAGGTACTTGATACAATTGTTACTTAATAATTAGTGATAATTGATAATAATAATTAATCTAACATTTAGGATCTAGACATTTAGACCTAGTGATCTAGACAGAAGGGTGATCTGTACAAAGAAGATAATGAACCGTTGTGTCAAGAATTTGCAGAGTTTTTACAGTTGTAAACTTGTCACTTGTAGAAAATAATTAAGAAACGCCTGTACAGTTGTCATAAGTTACCTGTAAACCTGTAATATTCACTGGAACTTACAAATCTACTGGTGTAGCTTTATGAAACGTCTGTACGTATTTTTCGCCTGTAAATTGTGAAAAAATGCCTGTAAAATAAGACTTGTAGTTTTATGAAGTAGGCCCCAGTAGTTCGCTGTACACGTCAAGACCTCCTACTCGGGGTCATTCGCGTATAACGAGCTCCCGGACGTTGTTGTATCCGATCCTGCGTTGAGCGGGATGGGGATGGGAGGGGGGGTGTCTCATCACTGAGTGATTATATTGAAGTTAACAAGAGTCGGTAGAGGTACGCGTAAGGGGAGCGAATGGAAGAAGGGGGGTAATAAGGGGGGTGTTAGTGGGGGAGGGGATCCCCCCCATTCCCTCTCGAAAAGTCCCCGAAGGGGAAACCCTCCCCCCCCTTCACTTCCCCACGGTAGACACTGCTCTCACATGAAATGTCCGAACTTGTTAACAAACTTCATTAAAGTTGCGATAACAGCGAACCCCCATCCCCCCCGGTCACCCCCCTACAGGACCATCTCGCCGTGAGGGTTTGTTGCGGGGTGAGGAGAGGGGGGGACTATATGCATCTCACTCACTCACCCTCACACCTCGCTCTCTTTTCTCTCTCTCTCTTCCCCCCCCCCCCCGCCCCTTCACACACCGTCCACTACCTCCTCCTTCACCCCTAAATATCAAGACCGCGACCGCAGATCTCCCGACCCCTAAATGCGATACATACAAATGACGGTTTTAAATTTAAATGCGTTTTTGTCGCATCTCTTCACCGCAGAGTTTTCGGGTCTGGACAATTTCATTAATGCATCACGCCGGTGAATCTGCACTGCCCCCCCCCCCCACCCTCCCCCCTACTCAGCCCCACCATCATCTGCTTCTCCTCACTTCTCACTTGTATCCCCCCCTCCATTTATCACTTTTACGCTTTTATATACTTTTACAAAGTGGATTTGAAAGTTGTAAATTGGTAGCCACTGCAGGTGACACTGTCCCAATTTGTTCGGTAAATAAATTCAACAGCTCGAGCGTCTCTTAATAAACCAGTCCATCGACAACAATACTTGAAGCGTTCATGATCAAAAGCGGATAACTCCAAAATTTTAAAAATTTATTTTTCCACAGTTTTGGCATGTTCAGTAAAACCATATTAAATAATAATTAATAGTTATATTTAAAATAATTAATCATATAAATTATTATTAATATAACGATTAATATAATATATTATGTCGAAGAGAACAGAAGACGAAAACCACAAGAATATGCATACATTTTATATGCATCTATTCTGAAAACCGCGGTTTTGTGCATTTATATGCTCGATAAATTAAAATTCTGTTGGTCCCAGAGAGATGAAAATACCACCGGCTTCTTTCAATGTGTACTTACTATTCAGGAAGAAAACTTGCTAATAGGTATGCTTGAATCCGAGCCCTAGTCATTTGGTTTAGATCGAATTCAATAGAAGTTCTTGAATTTAAATTTTGATACGCTGAAATTTTTGCTACGCCAAAATTTTACTGCAATTACCCGAAACTGGAATGCTACAGAAAAACATCTGATTCTGAGCTTCACGCTTATGAACCAGAAAATGGTTGTTTGTCCACTGAGTTATTACGGCCTTTGGAGTGTTTTTTGGCCTTTGGATGTTGTTTTGACACAACTTTACCTTCAGGAGTGAATGTTTTTAGCGAATTTTCGAAGAAGAGGAAGCTATTGTTCTCGGGCCAAAATTTTTAAAACCCGAATTTCCGAATTATTTTCATGCCAAAACCCGTTCCATACCATCCTGAATTCACCACCGCCAAAAATCGTATATAATATATCTTGTGGAGTTATATTTGTGTAATTTCAGACGATACCTAACTCTCGATAGAATTGGGTAAAAAGTTCAAATTTGCACGAAACATCGAGACTACGTTTATTACAAAACCATTAAAATTGAGACATTTTAAATAAAACCACTTGTTTCTTCCGAAAATTCGCTCTTATAGCCATGCTGCATCACTATGGATTTTGGGCTTTCAATAGTTTTTCAAGTCCTTAGCCATGAGAGGCACACCAGAACACTCCCTCGTAAATATGAGCCAATTCCAAATTTCGTGATGACCATGAAAATCATAGAGGTGAGGGAGAGAGGATATGATTGATTGGAGGATATTATTGAAAACTTAAGAACTTGAGATGTTCTTCTGTGTTGGTACTTGAAAATGCGTTCTTAGTTGCTGTCACAATTACAAATGTCAATTTTTGTTTCAGGTAAACCGATTGCCGCAGTTTCTTCTACTTTTGGTATGTTCACGTACTCAACCACAAACAACCACCAATTCAACGCAAAAATACTGTATAACTGCACAAAAACGTGCGCAAAAAATCTATCTTGGCAATGGAAAGGCTAAGTTCGAAGATTCTCAGGATCGGGTCACTCTAGGGGGGTTTTGGGGGGAAAAAACTCACAAGTGACACCTGATTTTAAAGCGGTTCTCTACGCTGAACATGATGGTGAAGTTAGAATTGCGATATCTCATCCTGTTCTCAAACTGGAGGACTTTGAAGGTGAAGAAACTTGGTTGTTACATGAGATATTCTTCACTTCTTCTTCTAATCTGATAACGTAATTAGATATTGGAATCCTGACTTCCCCATCGCGTTCAGCGTTTAAAAATCTATAAACTGAAGTGTTTTCAGCAAATCTTACATAAAACCAGCTATTCCTTTGAAAATTCGCTCTTATAGCTATGCTGCATGACTGTGGATTTTTCATAATTTTTCCGGAGATCTTGTCATCCGGTAGGAATAGTTTTAACGGTGTATCAGTTGGAAATTAAAATTAAATTAATATTGGAGACCAATTTGTTACATTTGCTTGCTGTCTAGTTGCAAGGCGTCCTAGTACATTACACTCTCGTTTTATGACATTACATAATAATATTATGTAATATAATATTAATACACGATATACGAATACAATACGAAATAGTATTTCGTATTGTATTCGTATATCGTGTATTGTACTGCCACGGCCAGTTTTATTCGTGTGGAAGCTTCATGCTGATGCTGCCTCAGCCCTCGCTATCTCACCTCATTTCAGTGAGCAAATCACCACCAAAATCCGCCTGTTGGACGCTGACAACTCGACAGACAAGTCCACCGCTCAATTCTCCGAAAGCCTCTCAACATAATGACATTTTACCCCTCACGCGAATCAGGCGATGAATCAACAATCATCGGCAGCTAACCCAATTTCCCGTTGTAATTGGCTCGGATCGTACATGCCGTCGCCGGCCGTTTCTTGATGGAGATAATAACTCGGGAAATGCCCTCTGCGAATTCCTGATGATCAGTAGGATTAGATTTCTTTTTGTGCTCATTTGATTCCAAAGGATCATTATTGAAGATGATAAACCAAAAGGACTAACCGGTGAACCGCAACCGGTGAAGAACGAACATAACTTGAAAAACCTTCTTGCGTTGTAACCTTATTACACTGCATCTAGCTTCCATGCTGGGCTTAAATCGTGATTTGTAAAGCTGATTGTGATTAGTGTAATCACGGTTAGCATGGTGAAATCCAAACGTCGTTAATCACGGTTACGATGTTCGGTTTGCTCAAACCTTGATTTAAACCATGATTGGTGAGGTTTTGGTGAAATCGGCCCTAAAAGTTGGTTGAGGTAGCAAAGAATTTTCTTCGTCCTATGAAATATGAAAGTAAGTTATTGACAAGAATAGGGGGTGATACGAAAATGTTGAGGTCATATCTAGATTCAGCAGACCGAAAACAGTAAAGTCAGGCGGTATTGTGGAGGCCTGTGTAGTGACTGAGAAGTGGATTTGGTCAAAACGTCGGAGTGGGAACTGGGCCACAGGTTGAAATGCACCGACGTATCAGATACGTCAATCATTCGATGGAGAACGAACCCCCACGAAACGCAGCTGGAATCAGCCGTTCGTTCTCCGTTGAATGATTGATTGATTGAAAAGATTTTATTGGCATAAAGGTACATACATTGGTTTAAATTCAAGTGTCTTAAGGTACATACATGAACAATATCGGCCTAACGACCTTAAATGTCTCGTAGTCTTAATTTTGTGTCTTAGCGTAAGGGGGTGGGGAGAGTGAATTTTCGCAAGAGGAAAGGGAAACAATTTAAAACTCTATGGGTGATGGTGGGGTCTTAAAAACTAAAGCTAATTACATATTCCCAGAATCCAAAGGCTATTTACATACTCGTATTTACAGTATTTAAAGACTATTTACATATTTACAGGTTTTACAAAATATACAGGGTGTCTAGTGTAACTTTTCCGCAAACTCAGAGGGTGAATTCTACAGGTAATTTCCGATAAAAAATGCCCCTTAGACTTTTTTTCTTACTCCACTAAAAATCCGACTTTTTTCACTTTTAAGATTTTTTTTGTCCTCTCGATCTTGTCTCAGTAAAACGAGTCTAACTCCTTCAATTATAATTTAAAATGAAATCTGAGGATACCGTTGGAAAGAACGATAAATTTCCTATCTATTTGGTACTAAATACGAATTTTTCGGTCAGGCCTAACTGTATATATACAGCGGATTTGAGTTATCCCATACCAGTCTACCCCTAAGCCACCTCTGTATATATACTGTGGTAGACTGGTATGGGATAACTCAAATCCGCACCCGTGTGTTTGTTCCCATCGGGGTTTGTGATTTATGTTAATGTGGTGGAGGAGGGAGTTCGGGTGTGTTCGTAGTTTGTCTGTGAATTTGTGTTTCTGTTCGGTGATGAAGGTTTCAAGTGTACCTATTCCAAATTTCTTGTGTAATGTGTTGATGTTTGTGCGGCGTGGTGTGTGGGTGGCGAGTCGAATGCATTTATTTTGTGTAATTTGTAACTTGTGTAATGATGTGGTAGCTGCTGTGTGCCATATTTGGGAAGCGTATGTGATGAATGAGGGTGAAGGCTGTGGAGAGTGAATTGGATTTGAACAGGTGGAAGTAACGACCAAGTTTTCTGCGGGCGGTTTGGTTTATTTCTTTGACGTGTTGTTGTTGCCAGGTTGCGGTTGTTGCCAGGTTCCGCGATTGTGCTTCGGCGAGGTCAGAGATTTGGCACTGGCACCACTTCTTCGGCGTTTTAAGTCGTTTTCTCCGAATTATCATCTCCAGAAGTGAAAGACCGGACGTGAAAGGATGCGGTGGTCAAAGGTCTTCACGTCCTGCGAAGGAAGAGGTTCTGTCCGAGCCGGCGGGCAAGAAAGCGGATTCGCCAGTCGACGAGAAAATCGTCGGGGTCAGACGAGGCCTTCCGCAGCTTTAGTTACCTAATTATTTTCAATGAGAAAAGGTGATGAACGAGGAAGAGCCTTTGAGACTTTTCATAACCCTAAACCGGCCCCGAGACGACAAATATTATCGCCCAACTTCTGGTTTTATGCAATAAATTGAATCGCTAAGAGCACAAATGAACAATTTGGTCAGCACAGGTGGCAATATATCGTCAGTATATGGGCCATTCTCCCAGAAAAAAACATTTTCAAATCTTAATGTTGAAAAAAATAAAACATTAATTTTTCACTTCAAAGTCATGTTCAGTCATGTGGTTAGTTTCAATTGTGTAGAATGACTAATTAAGACATTTTAGTAATTAATTCGGTATAATAATTATTATTATTGTCTTTACCGACATCTTCGTCATTCTCGGTCCTTCAATGAAACAGGGGTGGACGGAGAATGACACGAATATATGGATTTTCCTGTATATTGAAAAGTAACTTTAACAAAGTCTCTATTGATTGGAGTGAAATTGAATATTCCATGAGCTCTTTCACACCAAATGAAGAAAAAAATTGGTTTCCAACCGTGAAATCACCGTCGGGAGAATGACGGAGGGTGATTGGACAGCCACGTCCAAGACGAGACAATCACAATAATTTAAACGTACAACCGCACAACTCATAACCGTTTAAAAGTTGCATGCTCTCGACCTATCAGATTGCAGAAGGCACCACCGTAGCAGTACTAAACACCCACGTGAACCAGGATTACCACTTGTCTATACCAACTGACGGCTATTGTAGAATTTTTTCCTAGTTGAGCAAAATATTTAAAAAACTAAAAGTCGAAAGTAAACGACTTGAATCACCTACCTGTCACTTTTGCAAATTACCACATTTCACCCTTACTGAGAAAAACATCTGATTATGGATATGTCTGTTTTCCCAGCAAAGGAGAAACTAAAGTAAACCGCGCTGACAAAAAATATTTGTATTTATTCTAACCATATACACATCATGTAGGGATTGCTGCGCCAGTAATGAGTATAGGTTTGCGGTATGAAAATTATGAAATGTAATTCCGACTTTTTATAATATAATTTTATACTCAAGGTGGCGTGTGAAAACAGCATCAATGCACGTTTTACTGGCTCATTATTCAGTTCAAGGTTGCATTTTTCCTTCATAAACTCAAGTAACTACACACCGTCATTGCTCGTGAGATCAATATTCAAATCTCCACATAGAACTATTGCAACGTACAAGCCACTTTAGTATGAATAGAAATTAGCTTTAGGAGCTCAGCTGATCCTGGTCCTAAACTGCTTAAAGTGTAAGTCCTAAGGAGGCTACATACCAAATCATGGCTTCACGGAGTGAATAGCATAGAAATTAGCTTTAGGAGCTCAGCTGATCCTGGTCCTAAACTGCTTAAAGTGTAAGTCTTAAGGAGGCTACATACCAAATCATGGCTTCACGGAGTGAATAGCATAGAAATTAGCTTTAGGAGCTCAGCTGATCCAGGTCCTACTCGTAAACTGCTTAAAGTGTAAGTCTTAAGGAGGCTACATACCAAATCATGGCTTCACGGAGTGAATAGCATAGAAATTAGCTTTAGGAGCCCCTCAGCTGATCCTGGGCCTATTCTGTTTAAAGTGTAAGTCCTAAGGAGGCTACATACCAAATCATGGCTTCATGGAGTGAATAGCATAGAAATTAGCTTTAGGAGCCACTCAGCTGATCCTGGGCCTATTCTGTTTGAAGTGTAAGTCCTAAGGAGGCTACATGCCAAATTTCAAGTCTCTACCACCAAAAAACGTCACATAATATTATTTTGGAATGACCTCCTGCTGTAAAACATACCTACCGATGTCAAAATATGTAAAACAATAAGTTCGACAACCTTTCACATAATTTATATTGAAGAATCCCAGATATCGTGCAATTACTGGGTATTGTCAATTGGAAAAGCTTTGACTCGTCTAATTTACTTCACTCTTTAATAAAACGACTGCCTTTCATGGCTTATGTGTATGAAATGTGTTTGCAAATAAAAACCAGTTTAGTTGGTTGAAGTTCAAAAGTGGGACTGTGTGAATAGCTTTGTGGAAACGTCTGCAGAATTCATTTGACCGACCTTTTCATTCTGTTTCTTAATTTACGCTGACAAAAACCATTTGTTAGTCGGTTGAACAATGGAACGCTAATAACTTTTTGCTGACTTACCGTTCTGCGGTGGAATTTCAGACAATTCTCAAAGGCTAAGTGATTGTCCGGTCGTTGCACCTTGGAATGACTCGACAATGCTCTAAGCGTAAAGCGTCGTGGGTGATGGTACGTTTCTAGACTTGAAGATTGATGGGAGAAGGAAGTTTGAAAAATGTGAGGCTGGTGCATGATTAGTAACACGAACGTGAAAAGTCAGTGTATTAATGGCAAATTGACGACAACCAATTTCTGAGTTGAAACATAACGTCTACATGAATTGGGCGTTCACAATTGTTCATAACAATGCACTTATGAGGTGAATCGAAGTCTTTCCGAAGGTCCATTTCATCCTAAATGACTCTCACAATTCGATACGAAATCAAATTATTTCGAGTTTTTGGACGTTTTTGAGGTGAATCAAAGTCTTCTCCAAGGTCCAGCTACCTATTGGTCCAAAATGTTTAAAACTCGAATTTCCGAAAACTTTTCATAGGTACCTACCAAAATCCGTTCTAGATCATCCTGAATCCAATGCCAAAAGACCTTTGGTCGGATTTTGGTTTTTTAGGGTTTCATTTCGTGACGGTCACAGGCTAAGAATTGATTCTAGAGCTAATTTCTGGTCAAAAATGTCTCTGAGCAACTTTTTTTACTCAGTTAAAAAATCGTGTTTTTTTTCAATTTTAAGATTTTTTCGTATTTTTGACTTTATCACACTAAAATAGCCATAACTCCCTTAATTCACATTAAAATTCAAATCTGACGACACCGTTAGAAAGAACACCAAATTTCGTATCCCCCTAATGAAAAACCGATTTTTTTGTCAAAACGGGTGAAAAATGAACTTGAAAAGGAAAATTGGTCAAATCGTAGACATTTTCACTTTTTTCAAACGCTCATAGACCCCTATAATCCGGCACGAGAATTTTAGCCTGTAACCCTAAAAATTGCCCCATATATCAGCTTTCTAATGTCATATAAGCAAAAAAATTGTGCTATGCAATTTTGAGGGAGAAAATCACGTTTGAATCAAGAAAAATTATTCTAAAATGAATAAATAAATTCTAAAAATGAAACATTCTGACAAGTGACACCTCATTTTAAAGGTTGTTTCTACGCTAAACTCGATAATGAAGTCAGAATTACGATATTCAATTCGTTCTCAATCTGGAGCACTTTGAAGATGAAGAAACGTGGTTGTTACTTGAGATGTTCTTCATGGATATCATGTTCTTCAATGGAGACATTTTACATAAAGCCAGTTATTTCATCGAAAATTCGCACTAGTAGCCATGCTGCATAACTGTGGATTTTTAGAGTTTTTCGATGTATTTCAACTTGTTTGAAGAGGAATAGGTACTATTCGAACCTGACGATAATTTTTTGAACAAGATTTTCCAAACAGCAACCGAGTAATAGACACCTGAAAATCGTCAAATTGCCTCTTTATTTCAGTAGTTACCCGCTGTCCTTCTGCATGACTGGAACTTTTTTATATCATCATCAGGATTTTGGCATCCAATTCACCTCAATTGTACGTGGTCGAGTAGGAAGTTGATATTCGGTTCTCGATCGAACGGTTAGTGAATATTGTTTCGTGACTCGAAAGAACCGCTTTCGTGGTCGACATCGATATAATTTACGATCATTTTCCATTTCGCTTGAATTGGCGTACGCGACAAAACCTTGACAACGGATTGAAAACCGTCTCTCCAAAAGAGAAATCGCAAGATGTCGGTAGTTCGGTAGAGCACGGAGCGAATAGGAAAGGAGTTTCTGAATACGAATTAGATCGAGTTGAAACAAACCAGAGCAAGCTCCGCGGAATTTGAATGGGCGCGTGTGCGCTTTGAGTCGAAATAACGTAGGCGTATCATGTGACCGTCTCACTCGACGATTCGTAACGATTCACTAGTTTTACCCGAACCGATTGCAGAAGCTGTTGTGCCAAAGGAAAAATCCTGACTTAAATTCTGGAACCACCTGTTTCAACGTTTTTTGGGCTACTGAATACGAATTAGGTTAATACTTGAAAGTCTTAAGTTGGCCTCAACTGAAGCCACATTCAAGCGGTGTCGTTGTTTATTAGCATGGCGTGACTACCCACCGCCTAATGACTATTAGCGAATTTTTGAAACAAGGGTGCTATTTTTCTCGGTCCAAAATGTTTAAAACTCGAATTTACAGAAGGTTTTCATACCAAAATCCGTTCAGACCACCCTGAATTCACTGCCAAAGACACCAAAAACATTAAGCTGTCCGCGTTTGAAATTACGTATTATGTATGGGAAGTATATGTATGTGTCATACATGTGTGTGGTATATAAAATACATATTATGTATGTGTCATTCCAGACGATAACTCTCGACAGAATTGAGATAAAAACTTCAAATTTGTACCAAAAATCCGTACTGGCAATCGAAAGACTAAGTTCGTAGATGGACAGAATCGGACCTCTTTAAGGGGAGGTTTCGGGGTGTTTTAGTGGGGAAAATCACCGGTTCATCTGCTCTAATCTGATAACGAAATGAGGTAGGTATCGCAATTCTGACTTCACAATCATTTTCTGCGTTGAAATCTATAAACTGAGGTGGTACTCGGCTAAAAATGAAAAAAAAAAATTGGTTGTAATACCGTGAAATGTGGTATTCTTGGAAAATTCGCTCTTATAAGAGCCATGAGCCTATAAATAGCCATGCTGCATGATTGTGGATTTTCGTTTTTTAAAAGTTTTTCAAATAATTAGCCATGAGAGGCACACCACAACACCTCCGTAATTATGAGCCTATTTCAAATGACATGAGGATCATGAAACTTACATGAAAATCTGTTACCTAGCGTTGAGCAAAAATTACGAAATTTTGTTCCCGGGTTCGTACAAGCCTGATGATGATCCTTGGAACTCTTCAAAACCCTACATCAACGGGAAACAGTTCAAAACGAATTTTGAAACTTTAAAAACGCAACTTTCGTAAAAACTTTTAGTTCGAGGTAGAACAAGTCCATTGCACTTTGCCCAGTTAGCGTTGTGCTAAAATTACCAAATTTGGTTCACAAATTTGAACTACACCCACGATTATCCTCTAAAACTTTCATAACCCTAAGTCAAGGGGAAGGGGTTCTAAACGAATTTTGAACTTTCAGTTCAACTTTGAACAAAGTTTTTTTTTCAACTTTCCTATGAGCTAGAGACATTTTAAATATAGGTCGGAACTGGATGACAATGCAATATTCACTCGGTTTCTCGTCTGTAAAAATTTTAAAATTTGGACTTCTATTCTTATTTGTTTAAACAAATTAAATTTGGATGATGATCTAGAGTCTTGGCTGTCAAATTGTTTAAACAAGACCTATTTGGTTACACAAATTAAATTTGAATGATGTGCTAGAGTCTTGAAATTTTAAACATGAGGCAAAGATGTAAGACAATGCAATATTCACTCGGTTTCTTGGCTGTAAAATTCTTTATACATGACCTATTTGGTTACACAAATTAAATTTGAATGATGAGCTAAAGTCTTGAAATTTTAAACATGGGTTAAAGATGTATGACAATGCAATATTAACTCGGTTTCTTGGCTGTTAAATTGTTTACACAAGACCTAGTTGGTTACACAAATTAAATTTGAATGATGAGCTAAAGTCTTGAAATTTTAAACATGGGTTAAAGATGTATGACAATGCAATATTAACTCGGTTTCTTGGCTGTTAAATTGTTTACACAAGACCTAGTTGGTTACACAAATTAAATTTGAATGATGAGCTAAAGTCTTGAAATTTTAAACATGAGTCAAAGATGTATGACAATGCAATATTAACTCGGTTTCTTGGCTGTAAAATTGTTTACACAAGACGTATTTGGTTATACAAATTAAATTGGGACTATGAGCTGGAGATTCATGTGTCACTTCGTGAATTAGATTAGGATGATCTGCTGAAGGGAGATAATGAACCGTTGTGTCAAGAATTTGCAGAGTTTTTTTCCTATTTGGCCGAGCATTTGCAAAAATCTGATGAAACGTTTGCGAGTCACTGATATGATTTGTTTAATAACTTGATGAATATGAAGTTATCATCATTCGTTAATCAGCTGCGAACGACAAGTTGTTGAGTTTCGTTGAGATTCACCGGTCTGCAAGGGCGGAGAGAATATTATTCAGTGGTTCTCCAGAGGTTTAATACCTCGCCATTACTCCGCTTTTTAAATTACCCGCAGTTGGACTTGCAAAATGAAGCGGTCTGAGTCTTAATTTTAATTTTCGTTGAACTTGCGAATTAAAGAGGAAGAGGACAGAAAAACGGAAATTGGAATTTATGCTGCCCGAAGTGTTGTATCCTGAAGGGGAAGTGAGCTTGAGAGCGGATTATTATTCATCAGGGAAGTTGGGAGACGTCTTGGAGCGGCGCCGTTTTTTATTGGCGCCGTGGGCGGGTTTTAGGACCGTTTCGGACCCTCAGGTTTAAGTTTGGCCCTGCGGTTATACTTAAGGGTCTGCAAGTTGTCAACTCGTATCGATAACTCCTAAGTGACGAGGATATGGCCGGGTCCGAATCTTGGGTTTTTGCTTCAGTACGCCGATCTGTCAAGTTTTGGTTGATACAATTTTTTATGTTTTTCTTTATTTCCACAAAGATAATACAAGTTATACAATCGTATATTCAGGAAATATACTTCCTCTGTATGGAGAACCGTGCACAGAGGAAGGAGTCACAGTAGATACATATGAACAAAAATATTTACATATTAGCAGTACTACAATAAGATTACCATTACAGATTACATCACACCGTTTCATTTTTGGAATTTATGGGTTTCCCCCCCCCCCCCCCCTGTAACTCTCCAAAACCCCCTCCTTAGAGTCCCCCGATTCTGCCCATCTATGAACTTAGCGTTTCATTGCAAAGACAGATTTTTGTGCAAATTGGAACTTTTTACCTCAATTCTATCAAGAGTTATCGTCTGGAGTGACACATACACAAATAGGTTTATAAAATTTATAATTTTTAATATTTAATATAAATGTCTTTTGGCATTGGATTCAGGATGGTCTGAAACGGATTTTGGTATGAAAATGTTCGGAAATTCGAGTTTTAAAAATTTTGGACCGTGGGCTTTTTATTCTTCGAAAAATTCGGTTTAGGACCGTCGCGCAATGGTCGGAAATCCGATTTTATGGGACTGAAAACGGTAGAAATGAAAATGAAAGAACGGGATCGGTGTTTTAGTGAACCTACACAAGACCAACTCAGGTTTGTTTACTCGGTAATCTTCCCTCATGAAACGATTGAACACGTTAAACACGTTTCCTCAATAGCGATCCGTACTAACTCTCAATTTTATATGCTCCTGGAGGTCCCCAAGTCTTATACCGTTGGAAAGCTGAGATCCTGGGCAAGTTTTTCTTAATGAGTGCCCGCCGAATGACCTCCGTAATAACAAAGCGAACTACTAAAGAAAGAACGGTGATTTTTATAAAATCTTCAAATTTTTAAATTTCGCCATTTTTTTACCAGTAAGTCCAGACTAAACAAATCGAATTTTGTATCAAAGAGATAGGAAATTTAACGTTTTTTCCAACGGTATTCTCAGATTTTATTTTACATAATAATTTAAGGGATTTAGGTCCGTTTTACAGCGACAAGGTCGAGAAGACGAAAAAAATCTTAAAAGTGAAAAAAGTCGGATTTTTAGTTGAGTAAGAAAAAAACTCTACGACACATTTTTGTTGCAAATTACCTGTAGAATCGCTTCCCTGAGTTTGTCACATAGTTACACTAGACACCCTGTATAGTAGCAGAAGTGAAAGGTATCATGTAGGTATATCGATTGGATGATACCTTTCACTTCTGCTACTACGAGTATATAAGCTGTATTTCATGATGTACCTTCAGTTCATGTTTGTTACTGATGATGACCTAATCGTCGAAATCGATTTAACAATTGCACTCACTGTTTTTCGTGGAAATAGACTCTCTCACTCTATACCTCCGTTTTGGTTTATTTTATTTTAATTTCGGCCCATAAAATTCGGTTTTCCGACCACTGCTTGGTTTTTGATTTCAGTGGTAATTGCTGACTGTTCGAGAGGAACCGAATAGAAACCTCCAGTCAAGAGTTTTGTCTGAAAAATTTTCTCTTACCACAGTCATCCCACCACAAACCTCACTCCATGTCTCTACCCTCCATCATCCCTCATTTTTGTTAAAGCGTTAGGGCCGTCAGGTCGGTATCGTATAAGCCTCAAACATCCTGTACAAACTTTGTATGCTTTATTTCTGCCAATAAAATTATTCTTGATTCTTGATTAGAAACCTCGGGAAATGAATAATTTAATAATAACCCGTCAGTTACAGAAGACGTCCCTAGGAGGCTGCGCAGTCACAAAGCGCATGAGATTATCGCAACTATTGTCTCGTGCGCTTTGTGACTGCGCAGCCTCGTAGTCGACGTCTTCTGTAACTGACGGGTTCGTTTCGATTCTAGGTGAACCTCGTAGTATCGTTTTAGCGGTGGATTTCAGACGTTTAGTTATTGAAACGTAAAACTTCCCTTTGAAACGCCGACGGCTGACGAGGTCCGCTCGATTTAATTGTTGAACGGGAAACGCGAAATAGTCGAGTTTTCGACCGCCTGCAACTTTTGATTCTCCGAATATCGCTCGGCTATCGCAATCTAATTTTCCCACCGAGTAAACCCAATAAACCCGATGTAAAGTTGGCGGGGGGAAAACCCGCTCTAACCGAGGGATACCGAGCTCGGCGGCGGGTGCAAGCGTCCGGCTTCTTTGACTGGAAGACTGCCACAATTACCGGGACGGTTTTCCATGGGACGGCTCGAAGATGCGGCGGAAAGGGTGATGAGGGGGGAGTTATACACAGAGAAAAGGGCTATCTCTCTATCTCTCCCCCCCCTTTCCCCCCCATAATACCCCTTGCCGCCGTCCAGAACCCATAGTACGCCTTGAGCCGCCCCCGGCCGCGCGCCCTTTGTGCTGACGACCTTTCCAACTTCCCCGCCGCCTCCCCCCCCCCTTCCCGCCTTTTCCTTTCTCTACTGCCTTTAACGCAACTTGATCAAAGGTAACGTGAAATGATTTTCCTCTCCTCCTCCCCAACCTCTCCCCCCCTTCCCGCTCACAACTACACCGCCGTTACATGTATGTACCATGTACTCACACATGGCCTTCTACATTTTCCATCTTCGCGCGACCTTTTTCGCTCTTCTTGGTAATCAACTGCGACTGTATTTCAGAATTTGCACGTCACGAAACACTCGGTTAAGTTTCGACTACACAATAACCGAATATCATGACAATTTATATTAAAAATTACCTTTTAGCGAATTTTCGAAGAAAACGTAGCTATTGTTCTAGGTCCAAAATTTTTAAAACTCGAATTTTCGAACAATTTTCATACCAAAATCCGTTTCAGACCATCCTGAATCCACTGCCAAAAGTCGTTGTTATTATTTGTTTACTGCGACGTTTCGATCTTGGATCAAAATCCTAAACTTGCATCCTACAAAACAGAAATATCGGAGAGTTGTTACGGTTGAGTTATGAAATGTATTAATGGTGACTTAAAGTAAATGTCAAAATTATCAAATTGCCGACTTTTTATTCAAAACAATCAATTCAACAGTCAATACAATGGATCGTTATGGATATGCATATGTATGGATATGGATTTGCATTGTATGGATATGTCATATCCAACGACTAGGTATTGAAAGTTGAAAAATGTTGAAAAAAAAAAAAAAATGTTGACCAATTTTGGGCCAATAAGTACTTAAATGCCTGAAATTGATGTATTTTGATGTGGTGACAAATATTGTGGGATGTGAGCTGAAATTGAAAACCAAACTTATTCACTGCCGTCACGAAATGCCGTTCCTGAAGAGACCGAACCCGATAATTACACCCGTATCCAATGTACTCGTCTATATTTCAATAGACAACAACAAACTGAATGCAGCCCGGAATTATTTACAGCGGAGATCGAGTGGAATTTTCATTAGTAATCCATTTATCCCTAAGCCTAATTTGAATCCGCTGTTACATCCGCCGCGGTGTTACTTCCGCTAGCAAATTGCTTTTTCATGTTAACGAGACCAACGAAACAATATTTACCGAACGATTAAATTTCACCTCTCATTAGCGGAGTCAAGTCTCGTTTGTCGAGGGAGCCGCCGAGCCAAAATGTATTCATCGAATATTCGTACATCTAGAAACAAAAAGAAAAACTCTGCAAATTCTTGACACGGTTTACCATCTTGTTTGTACAGATCACCTAAATATAAAGCAGCTTACGTTCCCTAAGCAACCACATTATCAATGTACATTTAATACATTTAATATTGTTAGGTACATCGAATGTACTATTATGTACATTTAATGTACCTAGTAGTGCTCCACTGTTTAAGAAACTTGAAATCTGTACAGTGGGCCAATTATTTATGGTAGAACAGAAATGTATTGCAATTAGCCGTGCAAAAGGTACAAGAGCGCAGGATAAATTGATGTGCCAAATCTCTAAAAGCAGTACTTACTAGTTTCTTGCAACGACAATTATTGTAGTTCTGTAGGCTGTAGTTTTCTCGATACTTTTTCTACGAGTCTCATGTTAATTGGAAGTCCCTAATCACTAGTTATCTCATTTCAAACGATGTTCAACTCCTCTAATTTACTACAACTAATGTAACTAACAATGTAATAAAGAAATAATTCCCCTCTTTTCTCTACTAGCATTATCTTTAAGCACCAACACACTGATCTTTCTCCTATCCCTATTGTATCTTCGTATTTTCTTTTTTGAACAGACAAGAAGCAGAGTTTACATGGATTTGTATTACTGACGTCTGTTTCTATGCGCGGTTAACCTTTCGGAGAGAGTAATTTTCCAAACTGTCATATGATATAATCGTACATTTACGTTTAAAGTATGATTTTATTTTATTATTGAAATTATTTTATACTTGAAATGGATATAAATGAATGAAAACTAAACAAAGCTGTCGGGTCCATTGAAATCGAACCCCGTTATCGCCGTCGGTAAAGGGTCGATTACATGGGGCGAGTTTACTGGCAAGTTAGAGTCGGCGACTGAGCTAGTTGACGATTGCACGTAGCTCAAACTAGTCGCTGCCAAAGTTGTCGCCCAGAATTCATAAAAACGTCTAGCTTTGAGGTAACATCGATAACATCGGAATATCGATGTTTGTAATCGATTTCGATGTTTTACCATTGATGTTTCGCGTTCGATAACATCTAAATATATCGATACTATGCTCCGATAACATCGGTCCAATTTATTATGTACTCAATTCTGAAAAAATTATTTGTTCTTCGCAGGACTCAGGTTCTTCAGGAATAAGAAAATAAGTTACGAAATGGCTCTTTATTATTACTTCTACATTTTCACAAACATTTTTACATTTTTACTTTATAAGTATAATAAAACGAAATGCATAGGAAAAATGAACGCTTGCAATTAAAATTAAAAAAATACTTTTCGTCAAGAGATTGGAGAAAACCCAGTTTTTTTCAAATTTTCCCCCTTTTATCCTGTTTCTGGTAGGTATCTGTTAAAATGTTCCCAGTTTGAGAAAATAATCGTTCTGACGGCACTGACGTTGAGATGCTTGCGAGATATTTGAAGGCAATCTTGCTGAGCTCGGGAAACGTATCAGCTGACTGACGCCGGAAGTCAATGGGGTTTCTGCTGATGTATTCAGCTATTTTGAAAAACCGCCACCACTTTCTAGGAGGCATTTTGAGATTTCGACTCCAAACAAATTAAAAAGAGTAATAAGAATAAGTAAGAGTTGGTTCATACAAAAGTACTGAAAACAACTGTGTCAAAGAGAACTGTGACTGAATCAAAATCATACCAAGCGACAAAGAAAAAGAGACAAACCGGGGTAAGAGACAGAGCGGTAACTTACTTCTGATATGAACATCGATATCGATATTGATATATCAACAAACCGAGCTAAGAGACAAACCGGGCTAAGAGACAGAGCGGTAACTTACTTCTGATATGAATATCGATATATCGATGTTTCCTGAATACCGTCCGATATTACTCGTATATCGGTATCGATGTTGCCTACCGATGTTGACATCGACATCGAATATCGATGTTTTCTTTCGATGTCCCACCCCTATACGCTACTCGTATTTCTCAAGTGCAATGCTCGCTCTACCGTAGTGTACCTTTTCATCATTAGTATCCGAGTGTGCTCTGAATTCGCGAAGACGCTGATCCCTCGCAGTTAGTCTACCGTGCGAACGTCACCCACGGGCGTGGGTTTGTGTGACGTCGGTAGGTACAACCATTTTTCAAAACCCATCCCTTAATCCTCGAGAAAAGAGATACAGACCAGGAAAAACGCGGCTGAGCGTAAAAGGGGGGGACAAAAAAAAAAAATAATAAAAATAATTCTTCTTGTCTTCCCCCACCGCCGCGGCGTTTCTTTTTCCCACGTTTATGCCACACGGTGAAATTCGCCCGAAAATGACTGTCTGAACAGGACTTGGGACCTAAAAAAGGTTACAAACTCTGTCGTCTTCCAAGGAAAATAATCCGTATGAATACAATTTCAGGGGCGAGAGTAGGGACTTTATCGGGGGGGATTTAATCCGAGGACTATCACCTTGAACTCGCTCGTTCTAATCCCAATTGGACTCCGATAGCTTCCGGCCCATTACGAGAGAAAAGGTTTTTTCTTTCAACACCTTGAACTGGTATAAATGAGACCCTATCACGCTCAAAGGGGTTTTTTTCGGGTGCGAAACATGTTTGAGATAATTGCTTTTTCGTGGGAGTAATTAGAAAGTTATAAGTGGCATTGGGTAATAAAAGTCTTTCTAAAAGGAACGAGCTTTCAACTCTCGAACTCTTCCGTGAGAAGCACACCAGAACACTCCTACGTAAATAGGAGCCAATTCCAAATTTCATGATGACCATGAAAATCATAGAGGTGAGGGAGAGAGGATATGATTGAACGAGAGACAATTAATTGAATATTTAAGAACTTCAGAATCTGAAGTTCTTAAATATTAAATATTCAATATTAATTAATTTAATTAATTGTCTCTACTGTGTTGGTACTTGAAAATGCGTTCTTAGTTGCTGTCACGATTACAAATGTCAATTTTTGTTTCAGGTAAACCGATTGGCGCAGTCTCTTCTACTATTGGTATGTTCACGTACTCAACCACAAACAACCACCGATTCAAAGCAAAAATGCTGTATAACTACGGATTTATTCTACTATTTCGACGGTACCGGAGTCACCATAGGTACCACCACCGGTTCAGTTCCATTGCTTTTCCGTGTTATAAAATTTGCTAGAAATGTCACCCTTATCTCGCTTTTTCTGCTGGTTCGTTTGCACGTTATTTGCTATACCTCAGGGGCAGTCTACACATCATTGCAAACCAGACGCGACCACGTAAAAAAACATATTCTTCCACGCAGGGGGAAAAAATTGATGGCATTGTCACATTTTGAACAAAACTGAAATATCTGACACATTTCTGTCCATGGTCGATACAAAGAATGTTTTTGGTGTCAAATCTTTTTCAGGCGTAACAGGAGTAACAGGAGTATCAGTAGAAGGAGAGTGTCAAATGAAGTGTTCTACGTACCGATTTGGTCTAAGTACCACAAATGCATACGTTCTAATATGGAATTCCATCAATACAATAATAAGTAGTTATTAATGGATAAATAAATGATCTGTACTCGTTGGAACCATTATTTCGACAATTTCGTCTATAAAGCTGTTGATTCAGTGCGTTCTCGAGTTCGAATCCTGGTGGGACTTCATTATTTTTTCGTTTCAAACACTACTAGTTCTTTCTTTTGTGTAAAGATCGCTTTCTCTCAAGTATCGCTGCTTGTAATAGGGATCTGAAATAGACCTTCGATCCGATAGAAAATTTATGTACGCAAGAAACAGCGGTGTAGTTTTTCACACTCAGGAACAGTATCATTCAAACAACTCGTGAATTTGAGTTGTATGTAAGTACAAATAAAAATCTCTGGATTATAAGTAATTTACCACTTGAATAATTAGATTGTCCATGATTAATAGGAGTAAATTATTATTAGGTCATCAGTTGGTATCTCATGGAGGGGTATTTAGCAACTAATCTCCAACGGGGTTACATGGAAAATGGTTTTTTTCTCTTCAAATAATTTGAAGAGTCAAGTTATTTGACTGGATGATTTTGCGAACTAGAACGTAACAAACTTCACCTACAAAGGTCTCGTATTCAAATTGGCAGAAAGCTTCAAAGGTAGGAACCAAACAAAAGTGGTCATCCAGTTTTGTGTAGTCTGGACGCTAATTAGCCTCTCATTGAGGTCTTGTGAAGTTTTCCCAGCTCTTTGACCGGAAGACCGAGGTTCACCGTCACGGCAGACGGCTCTTGTTGTTTCCGTAACTCGGCAAAGGGTTTCGAGAAGGTAACTTTCCAAAGCCGATTTTACGCTTTGGGGGGTCCCCCTGTTGAGCGTGAACGCGTAATTACTGTTATGATGCCGATGATTCTTCGAGGTAGCCGAGAGTCACCCATGGAGCCCTGGCCTGTGTCTGGTGTGGAGTTGAAATATGAAACCAGCTTTGGTTTGTAGTTTAGATAGAGCCTGGTGTGTCCATATTAATTTTAACTCGCTGTTCTTCTCTCCCTGGAATCCTTCAAGCATATGTGCTACCTGCTAAATCCAGGAATCAAGAATCAAGAATAACTTTATTGATATGAATATAGCATACATGTGTAATGTTTGTTTTGGGGGGCTGATGTTGATTGGATGGTCCCCCTGATGTTGTTTGGTTGATCCGCCTGATGTTGGTTGGTTGGTCCCCCTAATGTTGGTTGGTTGGTCCCCCTGATGTTGGTTGGATGGTCCCCCTGATGTTGGTTGGTTGGTCCGCCTGATGTTGGTTGGATGGTCCCCCTGATGTTGGTTGGTTGTTCCCCCTGATGTTAGTTGGTTGGTCCCCCTGATGTTGTTTGGTTGGTCCCCCTGATGTTGGTTGGTTGGTCCCCCTGGAATATAGCATACAATGAGTATTTAGTACAGAGTGACATAAGTTTATACAATACCAGCCTGACGGCCCTAAAAGTTTATTAAAAACTAGCTGTGCACCCGCGCTTCGCAACGATAGAACAGACACCCCCTTTAGGACAGGCCCCACTCATAACAGATACTACCTCAGGATTGACAAAGAGTGGTTGTTTGCTACCGTAAGCCACGGTTCAAGGGTACGTCCCAAGTGAAAATTATGGTTTGAGTAATAATTGGTTATCAACATTTTGCCTAAGTTTCATTTTATTCATAATATTCATTACCATTCCTTGCATATTCATATTCATACTCCATTGCATATTATGCGATAGGCCTCGATCTGTGTGAATCTAGGCCTCAAATCCCATCCATAGACAAATTTTCAAAGGAGAAATAGACACAATTTTCAGCAAAGGAGAAAAAACGAGGAAAAGGAGAGAGAAAAATACTAGAAGAATTCACCGCTCAGAAAGCAATGACGGAAAGGCGAGTAATCAAAAGTGGATCTTGAAGTCTAATCAAATCAAAAACTTGGATTCGAGCAAACAAATCATTTGCGAAGACGGTAACGAATGGGTTCCACTTGCTTTTCAACGTCATTAGTCAAACGGAGAACTTTGTTAAAGTGAGCTGTTACCAGAATCTTGATTGTGCTCAATTCACGGCATCGGAGTTGAAGGTGACGGGCCGGAAGTAAAAATGAAACGGCGTTATCTTGAATATGAAGTCATCCATATAATTTGAGAACGCTGCGAGATCTTTGTGGGTTCGTTCGAGCATGCGACCGGAGCGATTTCTCCAAAAATAACAAGTACCTATAATTTTAGAAACATTTTAATGCAAAGAGAAATCGAATTTACCGCCAATTTCATTTTCTGTTATAAAGGAAAAGGTATCAAGAATATGTGAATTTATAAAAAATCAACTTTGGAGAAAAGGATCGCAAAAGGCAGAGTTCATTTTGCCACTTCATAGACAATCATTTCTGCGACAGAGTGTGCTATTACACGTAATTAATATTTTTATTGCGGTAATCCTGCTGGTGGGTTGGGACTTCATTAAAAGCTCGTTTTGTAAATGGATATTATCGTTTCGTTATTTATCTCCACGGTTAGAAGATTAGTCTTCATTTGCAGTTACAACGTTCGGTTCTGGACTTTTCCGGTCTTGGTCATTATTGCTGACAAGGTATTCCTTTCAGAGGTTTCAGGTCGAATTGGGTACCTTATATCTCGAACCCTTCCCGAGAGTGTGGCTTCCTTTGCATATTTGGTTAGCGGTGGCGAGTCGAATGGCTTGGGGATGTTTGCCCTGGCGATGTTTAATGAATCGGCCGTTCCACGGGGTTGCTTTTGGGGGATAAACTGGAGGGATCCTCTCGAGTCCTGTCGTCCCCAAGGTGCGACGTGCAACAACCGGGTCCTTGAACTCGGGGTTTAAGTTCTAAGTCGGGATTGGATAGATCGGTCAGTCCCTATCTGGCAGTGAATTCTTGCAGGACGTATAATATATTATATTTCTGCGGAGGCCAAGTGGAGTGTCGGTCAAACACACGGTGTCATCAGCGTGGAGATAGGTTCGCGAAAATGCCTCGTTTCGTACAACGTGTAGCAAAACTGAACTCCGATATCCGATATTTCGTATAATAGAGGGGGGGGGGGGAGGGGTGGTTAAGTAGCGCTAACGAGACGTTGAACGGGCTGCCAGCTCTGGGCACCTTCAGCTGGAGAATTTTCCTGTGGTGGGGAAATTGGCATCAGGATTGGCCGAAGACGCCCATGAACCAATTTTTGCAGGAACCGGCGTATCAAGGCCATCATCAGGTGATCCATGTTGATATCCCGGGTGGCCCCATGGGTTATACAGCAACGAACCACTACAGTATCACAAACAACAACAGGGCAAACTACAACAGAAGCTGACAGGTCCTGGACAGATAGCTTGACTTAACTCCTCAGGGTAGGGACTTCATATACAGCGCAAAAAGCTGTGGACTGTGCTCATTCAAACTCGTAAGGCCAGCAGCACCAATAGGAAGGAATCAGAGGCGTTCCTATAAAACATGGAAACTCGGTCACAGACAGGTGCCCTCACACAAATCCCTCATATCATTCATACACTATTGTGCCAGGCCAGTTGACTATTTTTCAATTTCTGGGTCGGATCGAGGCAATACAGCATATTTTGTCTGTGACGTGATGTCAGATTGGATACAATTCGTCTTCCTCATTTTCAAGACCACTAGGATTGTCACAAGTTTTGGAAACCTTGAGGTTCCTTTCGTTTTCCCTTATTGGCTGCAATAAAGTTCTACGTTGCAAATTCAAATATACTACACCGTATTGAAGCACCCACAACTTGAGCTGGTTTGTTTTTCGTTTGCCGTCTCAACTAACGTTGTAAATTAGTTCAAACCGATCGCGTTGAACCAAATGTCACAATTGTAATTGACTGTGCGCGATCAAATTCTTAGTCGAAATTGTCGACTATTCAATCAAAAGGTCGGTATAACCGGAGAATGGCCTCGTTAGAAGAGAATGAGCCTTGTTAATCGATGATAGCGTCAGGTCAGACATTAAAATGTATCGTGTTACCGACAAGACACAATCTTCCATTACCACTCTTTTTTTTCTCTGTACTTTAGATTTAAAGAGGCTACAGAAGAAGAAATTAGAAGCCCCCTGAGATTCTGAGATGCTCTGAATAATGAACGAATTCCGAGCATTTGAAACGGTCGGGAGATTTTATTTCGACGAAGCAAACAATTTTCGTGCTATAAACTGAGCTTTTGATTCGGATCAAGCTTAGCTACAGAGTGAGAAAAATCAGTTACGTCGCAAGCTCTCTTGCAACGAATACTCATAAAATATTTATGTCCGTTTTGTAGACTTTTCACTATTTGCAAAGGTTACAAAAGTCGATTATTGACTTTAGCGAGTAGATGGTTCAATAATAGCCTGTTCTTTTTACCAGAACCACCTATCCTTATAAATGTATTTACCGACGCTGAATCCGAATCTGTACTCAAAATATAGGGTCTCAGTCAATTTTGGCAATATAATCGCGACAAACACCAAAAAATCCCATTTTATTAATAGTTTTTTTTGAGGTTAGAGAAAAAACTAATGGTGATAGGATAAATTTGAGTTCAGATTTGGACTCCATGGAGAATTCCGAACTATACCATAGGTTAATCTATGTCTAAAAACACGTTTGAAACATCAATTTCGTCGTGTTTGTTTCCGCAGAATCCAAATCTGAAGTAAAATTTATCCTATTGATTTATCCTAGTGATCACCGTTTGTTCTTTCTCTAATCTAAATGGGATTTTATGGTGTTTTTCGCGATTATCTCGCCAAAATCGACTGGGACCCCATATTTTGAGTACAGATTCGGATTCAGCGTCGAAAAATATATAAGAATCTGTGTGTCTCGCCATAAGAACACACCACATTATTAGGTACCTGGAATACCTACTGTTCCTCAACAATTTCTTGTTTTTTGTGGGCCTGTGTAATTAGTGTATGTCCCTTGCAACGGGGTTTCAAATTCGGAATGATGTCTCAGGACAGCTAATCGTAGAGCCGTCACATAACATCCGGCTTGAAACAATTAATTTATACACAAATGGCTCCAAAACAATTATAGCGTTCCAAACTGTCTGATTGTTGGTGACAGCGCGATAATTGCGTAGTTGACACTCGAAAATGTGATATTTCAACTGGCAAAAAATAGTTATTTCAGCTATTGACAGGACGACTGCAATGGGCACTTTGGTAGAGTGAGAAAAAAAAACTGCAGTTCAGAGGGTAAAACAGCCCACGTATTTGATCTTCTGGACGCCACTACTGAACGTAACTCCTGAAAGTAACGCCCTGCCGCTCTTTTCGGCCGACGATTTATATTTATCACTCGGATATTTTCTACAATGTACGGGAAACCTTATTTCCGTTGGCCAACTCCTCAGTATCGCTCCCCCGTCACGCTTATCCGAAATTTATCATTCCACATCAACTATTCTATCGACTATCGCCTACTTTTTAACCCGAACCCCGCAACAACCAGTGATGCCTCTAAAAAACGCGAATAAAGTGAATACACCCTTCCTTCCCTGGTAGTTTATGGAACCTTTTCGGCCGTAACTGTGGTCATATAGATGAGTGTACAATATTTTTGTACACAATATTGTGTACAATATTCATATTTTTGGGACTTATGGAAAGAATTTGTTATGGAAAGACACGTCGTGCGAATGAGTATAAAAAGCTCTTTTTTTCTATTGAATCTCTAGAAAAGGCTAAAAATATGTTCGTTATTAGTGATCCGGGGCTATTTAAAATCGTTTACATATAACCAAGAAATATGTAGCCTTTCTTCCCAGACCCTTTCTCCTTCATAACAATTGTTGGTTCGTGTATTACTCTCAAGACTTTCGAGCGAAATCACCGCTCACATCACACTCAGCCTCGACGTTGGGTTATCTTAGTCCCTTTTTAACATTCCAGGACGTTCGAATAACATCCTTCAGGCGAGTACCGTTAACACGACGGAAACCCCGAAGACGTGACGTCCCACGTGAAAGGTCCCTTTCGTTCTACCTTTAACATTTCATGTCGAGAGGAAGAAGAACTTCATTTTATAGTGGTTACCGTTTTCATTCTGATGGAGTAATATTACGATACGAAAACGGACAGGGGCGTTACTGAGCTAGTAACCGACTAACCCTTCACATGAAGAAGACTTTATTTAATTTGTAATAGTAATTTTACAGTAACTTTATTAGGAAGCGAATTCTTTTTTATGCCATTTTGTGCTGGAAAATATTGTTCGTGGGTCAGAGAGTCCTCTACAAACAAACGACCGCACTATTTATACTTTAGATCGAATTTTTCTCTTGAAAACGTTGCAGTTTCAAACGTGGAAACGTTCAGCTTTGAAGTCGACATTGAGAACCAATAGTTGGCGTAGGGCAGTTTAACGATATAAATTCGTTTGGGGTGCTTTCGGCGAAATAGGTAGAAGGTCCTTTGAGGGCCGAAAAAGTCGGAAATTGGGGGTTGGGGGTGCCCTTTTTACCCCCCATCCTTTTTTTCCTCTTCATAACCGATGTTTCCATCTTCTATATTATGCAGCCGAGCTTGAGGGCTCAATTACGTTATGGGTGGGTATAAAGAGAGAAGGAAGATCAAACGAAAACGGCGTTTGAAAGCGAAGAAGTGGGTTGGGAGTGTCGAAAAAATAACATCGATACAGGAAACAGTTTGTGATTAGGTCGGGGAAATTTTAATGGCAGTCAAAAAGACAATTGCGACAAGAGATAGAAAAGGCCAAGTAAACGAAACAATTTATAGTCATTAAAAAGAAAAAAAAAACGGGACGTGGAGGTAGTTTAACTCGTTGTCGTATAAAAACTAAAGAATGAGTTATTTTGAAGAGTAGTTAAAGAAAAATCCACATACGAGGGACGTCCAGAAAGTAAGGTTACAAGGGCTGTGTAGGACGAAGGGAATTTTGTTTATGAGAGGTGTCACCACTGGTAGGTAGAGAGGTTCCTAACGGTCAAAACTAATCATCAAACGCCTCAGTCCGTTACGAAATGTCGTCACAGTAGCCAAACGCGTCAAATCGTCCTCTAATCGCTCCACCGGTAGGCCTACCGCTGCTCCAAAATTCTTGAAGAGGAAGATCATGGCTTCTGTCTTTTGGGGGCGGGAAGGGTTAATATTGGTCGATTTTATGCCTAAAGGAACCACCATAAATGCATCTGCATACTGTTGGACATTCAAGAAAAAAAAGAGAAAAAAAATGTCACTCCTTCATCTGTTGGGTTGATTTCTGGTCCTTTCAGGTGTTTCGTCCTTTTCTTCGTCTTTTCAAATGAGGGAAAAAAATCGTCGAAATAGAATGTATGTAGACACCACTGAAAAAAACTCTGCAAATTCTTTATTACGCGGTTTATTACCTTCTTTTTACAGATCACGCTTCTGTGAACCCCTTAATAACTAAATTGGTATAGGTTAATTATTATTAGGAATTATGAACTGAAAAGAAACCGAATGATTATTGCATTGTCTTTCGTCCTTGACCCATGTTTAAAAGGTCAATACTCTAGCTCATTAACCAAATTTAATTTGTTTAAATTAATAGGTATTGTTTAAACAATTTTACAGACAAGACACCGAGTGAATAATGCGTTGTCAGCCATCCTTAACCCATATTTAAAATTTCAAGTCTCTATAGAACTGTACATTGGGGAGTTGAAAAAATTTCATACTTGAAATAAAATTTCAAAATTTTATGAACCCCTTCCCCTCGACCTAGGGTTATTAAAAAATTATATTACAAATTTCAGGGCACATCGTGGGTGTAGTCCAAACCAGTAAACCAAGCAAGTAGTTCTAGCACAACGTTAACTGGGCAAATTGGTGGGGGGGGGGGGTAATTTTTCTTTTTTTCTTGGGCAATTCCATAGGTTCATTATCCAAAATATTATTTTGGATTATGCACATTTTCCGGGAATTCGAGTTTTAACAATTTTGGACCGAGAGCAACAAGGGGAAGTACTTGCATTCTTGCAAGTGTTTTTGAATGATAATATTGAAAACGACCCAGGCCCGATAAAGTCCCAAAAACGCCCTGAAACGCGTCTCGAAACGGATGGCCGGGAAAAGGAGAATTGGGGCAGTGATAGGAATCGGAAGAAATCGCGTCAATTAAGGGGAAACTACGAGTGACGGGGATGAGGTTAACTGTCACCGCCCCTCACAAACCCACCAAACCACGACACGGACCCATCACAACCCACTTCCTTCCATCGCTATCGCAAAACACCCCCGGAAAACACAATCGGCGCTCGGCTGTCGATCCGAATGACATCACAAACTTGTTTCCAGTGATAACTGCCGCCCCCGCGAGGCCCCGTCGCTCGTTTAACCGCGAAATAAAACTCCGATCGTCTCCCTCATTTTATCTCGTTCAATTATCCTACGAGAACGAAATTACAGTCAACTGACAATGAAATCTTTCACCGTGTCGCTTTTTCAGAACACAATAACGTTTGGTCAATCATCAATCATCGCTAAAGACCGGTGACTAATAATTCATTGATTCGCCCTCTCATTTTGATGCTGTATCTCACTCTGTGGATGTCCACCAACAATATACTAGAAGGAAAACCGCAAGAGTAAATTAATTAAGTAAACCAATTTTATGATTATTACCTATATTAGTGGATTTTCGAAGAATAGGAAGCTGTGGTTCTAGGTCCAAAATTGGTAAAACTTGAATTTCCGAAAGGTTTTTATACCGAAATCCGTCTCAGACCATCCTAAATTCACTCCCAAAAATCATATTTATATTTATGTATGTACATTCCAGACAATAACTCTCGATAGAATTGAGACGAAAAGTTCAAATTCTTACAAACAATCTGTCCTCGCAATCGAAAGACGAAGTTCGTATATGGGCAGTATCGAGCCACTCTAAGGGGGGTTTAGGGGAGTTTTAGGGGGTGAAAAGTACCCATGCATTCCCAAAACGGAACAGTCTGACAAGTGACACCTCATTTCACAGGGTATTTTTCACGGAAAACACGATAGTGAATTTAGAATTTGCAATATCATATTCCGTTCTCAAGCTGGACCACTTTGAAAATGAAGACACATGGTTGATACTTAAGATGTTCTTCATGGTTCATCAGCTCTAATCTGGTAACGGAATGAGATAATGCAATTCTTCACCATCGTGTTCAGGGTCGAAAAATCTATAAAGTGAGGTGTTACTCGGCAAAAAAGGAGACAAAATGTGTTTTAAACTAGAAAAATGGAGACACTTTCCATCAAACATGTTGTTTCTTCGAAAATTGGCTCTTATACTCATGCTGCATGACTGTTCTTATTTTTAATCACGGAAATATAATATATTATTTATCAATATTATTGAAAATCTTGTTCTTGGTTACTGCGTGTTATATGGAACACCCTGGATGGTGTTTAGATACATTATTGTACTTACCCTAACAGGACTCCGTAGACGTTGGTACTTGAGTTTGAACGTATCGCAACTTTGTCTTCTCACAAACCAGGGGCAACAGTTTAATAAATCAATATTAATGGGGTTTTTTTTATGGTCTAAGGGTTTACGACGTTGTAAAGTGTCAAATGTGCTGAACTTTGACAAAATCATTACGTGTCCTGTTCGTATCGTCAAAAAGAGCTGATTATCCCGAGAGTGGGGTCTGGACGTTCAAGTCGCAAAATGGTGGTCATTATTGAAAATAACGAATCAAAATGGTGTGAATATTGACATCTTCTTCAGGACGACGTCACAAAAGGCTAACAGTTTCTGGGTGTTGGAGGAGGATTAGAGAAATCTAAGGTGTAATAGTAATATAGTTTCTGATGATGCAACAAAAACATCGATCGCATTATAACAACAATTATAGTAAAATTGGTTTTGGTGCATAAGAATTGCTTGCATAGCGAAAGAGAGTAGTATTAATGTTAGGTATACTGCAGCGTGTAGGAAGTACGTGGATTATTGCTTCCGAATCCTAGCGATCTTTTTTCGATGCCTCGAGGTGACTTTTCGACGGTGACTCCGTGGAAATATGCTGGGGGGAAATGGGTAGGATTTGCTTCCTCAACAACCCCCAAACCCTTTTTTACATATGGAAATTACGGAGGGAAACATCTTTCTCCGCGAGGTTATTTTACCTGTGAAATAAAGTAACAGGGGACCGAATCCCCTCGATACCACTTGATGAAGCGTTATCATAGTATAGTGAGATACGGGGTTTTTAAAACAATGCGAAGGAGGGTGTGGAGGGCGGAGCAGGAGCGCTGGCTAAAAATATGGGAACAGGAAAGAAGATATCTACTCGTAGATAACCAAAATAGTATAGTACAGCTGATAGCACTAGGAAAGTACCTTAACCACAAGAAATTGCCCATATGAGGCTTTGCCATTATATTTTAAATAAATTACTACACTCGTGTACGTTCTGCTTGTATCCATTCCAGGGGCGTTGAACATCTGTGGGAGTTCGAATTCGTTTCGTGTTAAGCGCATTCGTATTATCATTTAGTTCAAACCTATCATAGAAGAAAGAGGCCTGTTGTTTAGAGTGAATTATGAGTAATCATACAAATTTTGCAATATATCATTCGATATCGATATTTTGTGGCGATAATATCGCTGTATCGATATCGACGTTGAATATCGTTATCTACGTTGAATATCGTTATCGATATCAAATATCGGAAGATTCTCGATATCGGAACAACCCTAGAGGTACCGAGGCAAAGCCAGCACGTACCTGCCAAACCTCGCTCTGCTATAGCAGTATACTATGTAATGAATGGTTTGCTGATTTTTCCCAGATCTCAGGGGGTTAGGCAGTATGCCCACCCAGAGGAATATCCAGTCCGCATTCACAGACCTGGCTATCTCCAGAGTGGTCGAACAAAAGACACACGGACCAAGGACACTCAGCAAACCATTACAACATTTACCGATAGCGCCTTATTTTGTAGGGTTTAATAATCGTCTGAATTGTCTACCAAATTTTCCTTGTCGGTTGATGGAGCAGTCGAGATGATTACTCATGAACCAGTTGTGGACACTTCACTCAATACCAGTCATATTTTGTTTGTGCACCATCCCACAGTTATTAGCAACAATCTCGGTTATTGTCTCCTGAAAGCCCTTCATTTCATCCTCACCTTATTTTTTTGCGACTCGGGGTTTTCAGCTCCGCAACCAATTAATACAACAGAGTCCTTTGGTCGGACTTGGAAAGGCAATCAGCCTGAACGAGAAATTGTGGCGACGAGGGATTCCTGTTTGGGAATAATGAAAATCCCGGGCGCTCACAATGGGCCGAGCGAGGGCGGGTGATCGTCTCCTATGTCGGATAAAAGATCCGACGTTTTCGAGATTGTGTCGTTCTGTTGGCCGCCAGTCACAATGAGAAATCTCTAAGATGAAAGGATTCCCGTCAGTGCCCCTTTTACCACCAACACAGGCGGCGGTTTATTTATTTAAAATGTATTCGACACTGGTAGGTTGTGCAAAAAACACACGAAAAACGCTCCTGAAATCGACAGACTGAAAACAACAATAACATGCAAGATCGACCATCCAAACAACGCACTGCATTACCAGTGAAAATTCAACCAGAATCGGACGAATAAACCCAACCATTTTCAATTCTTGCCCATGTGAATGTGACTGTTGCTCAGTTCACTATGATATTCGTTGGACCTGTGGAACACATCTACGACAAAACTTGAGAAATACAATGGAATCCCAATCCATTGATACATCTTCCAAATTGTAGCTATTTCGCACTAATCTTTCACTGAAATACAAATTTTACAAGGAATTTGGTTCAGACGGATGATTTTGGAGTTTACAATTATTAGTACTCCTTGCTTGAGTGCCTGAATACAAGGCTGCCCTTACCGTCGGTATTGATGAACTTTGCATAATTTAGCCAAACTTAGTCCTGACCAACTCCCTCTAATGACCAATAGCAACTGCTTCAACATTCAAACAGAATGGCATTAATACAGTGATAGGGCCTACAACGCACAGGCGATGTATGAAATATTATTCAATTATTATTCGATTCGAAATCAACGTTTTTCGATTCTTGGTTTTCCAATGAGCCTTTTCTACTCAATTGTACTACTCGATCCAAATTGAAATTAATAATAAATGTTATATAGAAATATATACTATTTTGTAGTTAAATAAACTATAATTGACTCATTATAAGTATGTGGGGATGGGGGCTATGACTGAAACCGCTATGACTGGGGTATTTTTCTTGCGCTAAGGAGCAGCAACTCCACAAGGGTTGTAGAAGAAATCCTGGAAACATTTGAAAACCAAGACGTCTGCCAAGGGCTGTTTCTCGACACAGAGAAGGCCTTTGATCGTGTTTGGCACCCTGGTCTGTTGTACCAAGTTAAACCAACTCTACCAGATACCTACTATAGATTAGTACAGGCGTTTGTCTCAAACCGTACGTTCCGTGTAAAGTGCGACTCTTCCCAATCCTCGAGCAAAACATATAATGTATTAGGGCATCGGTGCCCCAAGGGAGTGTCTGAGGACCTATATTGTAGCTTATATACGTGAGTGACATACCCGTATCATCGAACACAACGTCCCCTATGTTCGCCGACGATCATGCCATATTATCTCGCTACTCATCTGGTACGGTTGCATCAAATAATATCGAACTCCACATAGAATACACCAACCCAGAATAGTAGGTAAATTGTAATTGAAAATGAATATTTCATAGATTGCCTGAGCTTTTGGGTCCTTACAGTTATTCATTTCTTACATTGTTACAATTCTTCATCACTCACTCAATTACATTTAATTTAATACTTATTTTCAAAACATTTTATTTTGGCACTCTACAGTGATACATTGCTATCCACAGAGATCTTGAAATCCCAGTAGTTGACGAAGTGATCAAATACACCATCAATCGTCCGTAGACATGCCACTATATCCAACCACCCATCTCCTACAAGTAGGTATTGCAATATTTCAAAACCTAGTGTCATTGTGGGGAATACACCAACCCAGAATAGTAGGTAAATTGTAATTGAAAATGAATATTTCATAGATTGCCTGAGCTTTTGGGTCCTTACAGTTATTCATTTCTTACATTGTTACAATTCATCACTCACTCAATTACATTTAATTTTATACTTATTTTCAAAACATTTATTATGGCACTGTACAGTGATACATTGTGTCGTACATCGATATTATTCTTACAAGGCACTTACACTGAAGGTACCTATACGTTAAAATTACTACTAGATCAGTCACCACGACCGAAGATCGCCTGTGTGTTTTGGCCCTATCGCTGTATTAATGCCATTCATGTTGAAACAGCTGGTATTGGTGATTAGCGGGAGTGCAGATTACATTAGGCAGATAAGCTGAATAGGATTAACCCATAAAATATAAGATATTTGAATAAAATAAACTCAACATGTTGAAATAAACGGTCTTTTGTAACGACAACTAAGTTCGAGAGGAACGATCCAAAACGTACCCCACCAGCCACTACTCAACTGAGTACTTACTTCCCGTTCAACGAAAGTTTTCCAAAAAGTTACCAACTTACTTCCGGGCCTCAAGACGGGAGACGCCTCCCTTTTATTGGATTTATTAAGTTTAGACGAAGAAGTGAGGGGGAGGGAACAAAAAATTCTACATCTCTTTCTTTTTCAAGCCTTTCTCTTTACTTGAATTGGGGAAGTAGATAAGAAGTCTCAAGTTAGAGAGTCGAAAGAGTCCTCAATTAAGTGTAAGGGGGCACTTTGTAACGGTTTCGATTGGATGGTCAGGAAGTTGTGGGGGGGGGGGGAGGGAGTACTTGCGATCGTCTTTTTATCGGGGAGTTGTCAACTTCCGCCTCGAAGTTTATCGTGTCATCAAAAAGTATCAGAGGTCTTTTCGCTATTCAGGTATTCACAGTTGAATGGTTGATCCAAAACTGGTTATAGTATGGACGTATTATTTTCTCTTACATGTATCATCCCTTCCACTAACCTCACTCTCATGCCTATACCCTCCATCACCCCTCATTTTTAATAAACTTTTATGGCCGTCAGGCCGGTATTGTATAAACTTAAGTCACTCTGTACAAACTACTTATTATATGCTATATTAATGTCAATAAAGTTATTCTTATTCTTCGTATGGACGTATTCTCTTCGGCATGTTTTATGACCACCTAGCGGTCTTCGTGCGGGGTCCCGAGTTCGATCCCCCGTCTGGTAACGAGTTTTGCCAGGTCTGGGGTAGCATTGAATGAACGAATAAATGATTTTATTTCCACAACATGCCAAAAAGAGGCACACATTGGAGATTAGCTCGAAAGATACTACATTTCGTGGCTTGAGAAGCAACCCTAACCCACAATTTGAACAAAATGAAGTTAAGACACTTTCTCATTCAATATCACGCAAATGGCATCACCACAAAATCTATAAACTGAGGTTTTAGTCGGTAAAAAAAGTAGACAAAATTTGTTATAAAACCAGTAAAATGCAGACATTTTACATAAAACCAATAATTGGATATAATTATTATATCTTCGAAAATTCGCTCTTATAGCCATGCTGCATGACGGGATTTTTTTTAGTGTGAATCAGCTGGACAACATAAATCCCTAATCTACGTTAAATGTTCCTAATAATTTTTTTTCTCTCGTTCATTCGTGTTTTGATCAATTTAACCATTTTGAAGTAAGTATTTCCTAAATTGATGTTTCAAATAGAAAACTCTTAAAATAAATTTTCAGGCGAGACAAAAAACTGTTTCATTCCAAAAATACCAGTAATTTTACCTTAAAATTACTACTTTTAGCTTACTGTAGGCTCCAAAGAAGTATCATGCATCATTGAATGATGCTAGCACAAAACTTGTCCCTGCAGCATCAAATAACAGTATGTCGCGTTGGTACTTTGTACAACGTTATAAGCAAGAACAAAACTATATTGAATGATATTTTTGCCTAAATAGGTGGAATATATCTTTGTTGAACATACTCGTAAATCATGCAACAGCCCACACTGATAACAGTTACAAAGAAACACGCAGTAACAGTACCCAGAACACCCGGGACAGCAACTTTTTATAGTTTTCCTAGTTAGTAGAGTATATTTACGTACCACCATCTCACTTCGCCTAACCCTCACGATTTTTCGATTGAAGCATTACTTTACTTTAAATTTGGACCCTAATGTCAAAGTTGCCAGCCGACTCGGGGCTTCAAATCACCTCAGATGGCTATTCAAACTGCGCTCTGTGGTACTAAATCTGAATTTAAAACCATACCTCGACACCCATTCTTCAGCAGAACAGTGTTCAATGTGCAATCGAAGGGAATTTGAAAGTACCTTTCACTTTTTGTGCACGTGCCAGCACAGTTCAGGAGTTTCGGAGGGGTGTATTGGAGCGTGAAGAAGCGGTGCGCTACCTTCACAGTCCACATTGGAGAAGAGTAATCCATTTCTGTACCTCAGCTTGGCCATACAGAAAGGTGCTCGTCACAGAATTCAACTTTTGGTAACAATGAACAATGAACCTGATGAAGATCCACATGTACGAATACTATGCTACTTTTATTCTATTTAATTTTATGTTTACCATTTTTGCTTTACCATTACTCTTTTAATTTGTTTATTTTGTTATAACAAAAGATGTAAGTTCCTTTATATTCTCTATAGTATAAACAATATGTTGGCAACAACCAGGAGCTTCCGACAGGTGGTTCCCAGAACCATGTCGTGATGTTTATTAGGCACTATTTACTATGAACAGGTAACCTTTATTTTCAATGATCGTTTATCTTTTTTCTTCTTCTTCTTCTGAAGGGAAGTAGGGTTTAGTGGTGAAAAGAGGTCAGAAAATTGTAAAATCGAAAAAATACGGACAAGGACTGTACTCGTACCGTTCAAAACGAACCCTTGGAAGGCAAATCCCAGAGGAAGCCCGTGTCCTGCACCCGTTTAGAAATAGCGCCCGTTTCGTTGCGATGAGCCCGAAACAAATATTTTACTGCCGCTCGCTGATCAGCATTTTAACTTTCTCATCGGAAATTCCGTCCATCTGAAATAGGACGGTGGCAACCGAGTTTGCTTCCCCCGTCCCACGTCGAGCCCTCAGCCTTCCATCGCCCCTCAGGACCATTTCATATTCCTGGAGAGACACTTCATTTATATTTATGATCCCCTCTCCCATGTTAGCCCTATGCGGTTTTCTCCGTGTGAGCGAGCATTCTCGACTAAATTATTAAGTACCTCGAGGTGGGTTGGGTGCCTGAAGAACCATCAATGCTCTCATTTTTTCCTATGGTGGATTTTCTTGCAGGCTTTTCCCCTTCGAGATTCGCGATGCATAAATCCGAATATCGGGAGAAGAATGGGGACTTTTCCGGCCGTGAAGCGCCATATAAAATTCGATGAAGCTCCTTAGAGAGCCTCAGTCGATATGTTTAGGCGTGATAAAGCTTCAACGCTCTCTCAAAATGCACTTCCAACGTTAACGGTCTCGCAGAATTCTGCATGAAGTTCAACCGGAGTTCACAAAATGATAATGATGATGTCTCGATCGAATCCATCAGGCACCTGATGAAGTGTGTTGGGAGTTGACAAAGTTGGTTCTTTGTGGTTTTTACATGTTCTTTTGTAGCTGCATTCAACACAGACCGCTGTACCGTGCGATTCTGTTGACTTGTGGAAGATCTATTTATAGGAAACAATTTGGCATACGTACGTTTATAAACGTACGAATTCACAAGAATGAAAAGAGCTCGGAAGAGATTGTAGTGTGCTACTTCAATCAATTTCCCTCAGTTGGTAGCAATTTCCCTTTTTAGTTAATTATCTTCGACAATGAACCTTTGGAATTGCCCAAGAAAAAAAATTGCCCCCCCCTCCCCCCCTCAAAATTTGAGGGTTTCGTTTTAAGATGCGTAGATCCAAAAAAAATAATAAAATAAAATGCCCCGTACGCCGCACAGTGGTGCAAAATAGCATTATTTTGGAAAAAAACGACCGTCGATTATTGCTTCTTAAATGAAATTTTATGCTGAATTAGCTTTTACGGGGAGAAACTATGGAATGTAAGCTAAGTACATTAAAAGTTGAAAATAATAATTTAAAAAAAATAATATAGTTTAGGTTTTTTCCATGTATTCCCCACTGTGCGCCGTCAGCGGCACTTTGCACAGTTGGCGTTGAGGGAAAATTACGAAATTTGGTGAATTAAATTAGGGTGATCTGCTCAAAGAAGATAATAAACCGTTGTGTCAAGAATTTGCAGAGTGTTTCCCTCCATACGTGAATAATTATCCTTCGCATTTTCGTCTCTATTAGAAGCGAAATTGCCCTCTTCTTTCTTCCTAAAGTTGATAACAAGAACATTTTAGTTGAGGTATAAAAACTATTGTAAGTTAGGAAGGGAGAGTGGGATTGTAACTCAATCGGATTTCTATAACAGATGATTTGTTGTTGTTTCATTCATTCCGAGTCGAGGAGAAAATACCTACCAAACCCCTGAAGATGGCTTATTAAAGCCGAAAGCTCGGAACGAATTCTCCCCTTTTCTTTACAACAAACCTTCTACAACCCTCCAAATAAATAAAGGACAGATGATTTGGTAAGTTTGCTTTTAGGTGGTCATTAAGGTCGCCTAGCAACTCGTCAATAAAAATGGCTCAATTCCCTCTTTTTCGCCAATTAAGCTCTAAATGACTCTTATCTGACTACATATTTTCATTTCTCATGCGCATACCCCATTGGAGAATACATGCTAGGGATGAGCATCGATGAACAAAACATCGATGTTGACCATCGATGTTAACATCGAACCAATACATCGATGTGTGGAAAACATCGATGTATTTCGGTGCAAAACATCGATGTTTTAGGATCGATGTTTTAAAAAATCATTTTAAAGAGGTAATTTTAGGAATATAGGTACTAAATACAATGAAACACTCAACTAATTTTAATTAAAAGAAATACAATGAAATACACAAATCATTTTATACTTAAAAAATGCAATGAATTACTCAACTAATTTTATGTTAGTAGTGGGTGTACAATTTATTAAATTGCAACAACTAAATTACGTATTATTTACAGTTTTTTTTTTATTATTCCCAGCTCAAAAGCGTCTCATCAATGGAATGAAGGAAAACCAATTGGATATCATATTTCCTTGTAGTCTGTTTCGGTTTTTGGTAACTGTTTGCCCAACTTTGGAGAACAATTGTTCAGATGGATCTGAAGCCAAGTAATTCCCGCCAGTAACATCGCTGGTTAACATCGATGTACGAAAAACCTCGATACCTTACCATCGATGTCAAAAACATCGAACATCGACATGAAAACATCGATGTTTTGAAAACATCGACCATCGATGCTCATCCCTAATACATGCCCGTTTCAACAATGCGGCAGTCTGCCGCTAGCGCGAGCGGACGAAGGTTAACTGGAATATTTTCAAAATATACGTTGCTGTTGTGCGTTGTAGCTGTTGTGTTAACGTACTTCAAAAACAAAAAAACTGTATTGTACGCCCAAACGCTGAGGTTTAGACGAGTTGAAAAGACGCCCCTGTTGAGCCTCGGATTCGAGTGTGCATCACGAAAGAAGCCGAAAAGCCGCCGGTTGGTGGGAAGGAAGTTTTCAAGACTCCGGAAAAACCTCCTTCGCCCTCTTCATCTCTTCGTCTTCCCGAAGAAATTGGAATAAATGAGCCCTGAAAATTGTCGAAGTCACGTACGAGCGAAACCTGGGAGAAAAGGTGTCGGATTTATTACTCGGGGAAAACTTTTGGAGAACGTTAGTCTGAATCTTCCCTCGCGGCTTTAATGGGCTTTGCGTACTGAGTTTGCAGTTTTGAGGTCGAGTTGTTAAGGCCGGTTGGGTATAAGAAGCCGTTTGAGGTGCGAGGGAAACGGAGCAATAAAGACTCGTGGAAGCGATACTATAAAGGAAGGAATGATGGGTGGAATAATGTCGAGGATGTAGCGGTTCGTTACTGTTATCTATAATGGATTAATGGCACAACATGCGGTCATTCTACGAGCAGGAGTAGGTTGTATTCAGAATCTACGATAACAGGTGGTTCTCATTGTCAATTTTCAGAACAATTTTTAGTGAACATACCAAATTTTTTTTTTTTCAATCATCTTTATTGTTACAACTGTATATTATACATCTAGTGACTTCACTCTGTTAGTTAATTTTAACGTATTGTGGTTCATAGATCACTACCTACTACCACTCATCACATCACTTTAGTGAGATGTAACTAGGTCCAGGGGTTTGGTCCTTTTCAGCCTTCGTACGTCCCCACTGTTGTCCAGAAGGTTCAGTACTTCAACATTCCTGTGCTTGTGGAGACGGTTTTCATGGTCCGTTGCTCGATTTTTAATAACTTCGTTCACCATCTTGACTTTAAGATCGCGAAGGAGATCATTCGTTCGAACATACAAGGGGGCATTAACTATGCTCCTGAGAATTTTGTTTTGCGTTGTTTGGATTATTTTCAAGTTGCTCCTGTTAGTGCAGCCCCATAACGGGCAGCCCTAGGCCCAAATTGGCTTGATCACTTGCTCGTACAGTAGCATTTTGTTATGTATAGGCAGTTGGGATTTTCTCCCAATGAGCCAGTACATCTTCTTGAATTTTAGGTTGATTTCTTCCTTCTTCTTCTTTACGTGCTCCTTCCAGCGGAGCTTGGCGTCCAGGGTCATTCCAAGGTACTTAGCAATAAAGACTCGTGGAAGCGATACTACGAGTATAAAGGAAGGAATGATGGGTGGAATAATGTCGAGGATGTAGCGGTTCGTTACTGTTATCTATAATGGATTAATGGCACAATATGCGGTCATTCTACGAGCAGGAGCAGGTTGTATTCAGAATCTACGATAACAGGTGGTTCTCATTGTCACTTTTCAGAACAATTTTTAGTGAACATACCAAAATTGATTGAAATATTAAGCAAATTTTCCAAATACTGATATTTCAACGTACGAATTTACTGAAATTCCTCGTTAAATTTATCATAACTCAATCAGTCAGTTTATTCACAATATTGCCTGGAAGGCTAATGTGGGGAGGGAGTGGTGTTTGTGTCAGTTATATGTGTCATAACTAACTTTTCATTTTGGTTCATTACTTTCAAAAATAAACCATAAGAATCGGCCAAGAAAAATTGTCTTGACTCCGACGTAGAATTAGGAAATCAAATTTAAAAAAAAATCCTTCCGCCCGCGACTTTGCCCATTTATCATTGCGAAAGTTCCAAAACGGCTTATCACGGGAAATATCAAATAGAACGGTCAAGTTTTGACCGGTCTTATTGGAATAGATTTGGATTCAGAGAATCTTTTATAACAAGTCAAAGGTAAAACAGAGAAAAAAACTGCAAATTCATGACACAACGGTCTATGATCTTCTTAGTGCAGATCACCCTTCAGTCTAGCTGGGTCAGTATGAATATTGTAGCGACAGGCTGCCGCATGTTGATAACTTTTGATTAACTCCACCTTTGACCCCTCATTGTGAACATAAGGCTGGTCGGAGAGAGCTCCGGATGGTCTAGAAAAATTCGAAAACTTAAACTCTATTTAAACGTCTACAAAAAACTACACCGTTTAAATGAGTGTGGAAAAACTTTTCTAATTTTAGTTTTTGGTCGTTGAATTGTGGAAATTAGCGTCGATCAATCTGTTCAAATTAAATTTCCACAAATTTCCACAACTAGACGAACAAAAAATCAAATTTTGATTTTTAGGTCGTCTAGTTGTGGAAATTTGCTGAGCTATTTGGTTGTCGAAAATTGCAAGGTTTACGACCAAATTTATGATATGTTGAAGAGAGAAATCCTGATGAACAATCTGACTATTCCAGATTGTATGTCGTGTTTCGTCTTGTGAGAAGAAAAGTCTTAAATATCCCTCAGTCTTTTTATTAGTACATTATTGTGAAAGCGCACTAAATTAATAATTGGGTGATCTGTACAGATGATAATAAACTGCTCTGATAATATACAGCGTTTTTAATAACAATTGTTTTTCTCGATCGATCCTAATTGTTCACCATTGTCAGTAATAAGTGTCAAAAACTGTTCAAATGGTATCCAATTGTGGCAGTTTGCTGAACTCATTGATAAGAAAGTTGTAGGGATTAGAAGGTTCAGGACCAAATTTATGAATCATAGTCTGCTTATTAGTACACTACTCTGGAAGTGTATAAAATAAAAATTTGAGTGTAAACATACAAATTTTGAGGTGAGTTAGAGCTTTTTTTATTGATTCAAATTTTTCATTATTCTCAATAATTCTCAATAATATTTCAATAATTAGGAGTTTTAGGACCAAATTTGTGATTTAATGAGAAGAGAAATCCTGTTAAACAATCTGACTCTTCTGGATTGTACGTCGTGTTTCACGTCTTGTAAGAAGAAAAGTCTTAAACATCCCTCTTAGTCTTTTTATTAGTACATTATTCTGAAAGTGTATCAAATTAAAATGCATACTATAAAAATAAAAAAAAGGAAGTCCTCATGGGAGAAAATATAAGTCACCGTATGCAGGAATATTTAATGGAGTCGGGTGGTCTGAGGGCGCTCCCTTTGAAACCTCTTGTCTCCTTCGTTGACTGAGTGAATAATTTCATGGGGTAAAGGCACTTTAAAAACGTCGCAGAACTGGGTCTTTCCTTCCCACCCTCATACGTTCCCCTCACCTCATACGTAACCTCTTCCTCCTCATACGTACCACCTTTGGCTTTCTACCCTCGATCCTCTTTCATTTCTTTTGGGTTCGCTCTTCTCTTTACGTCCGTCTTCTCCGGCTTTTCTTTGCTACTACAGGAGGAGGCTCCGCTACTAATAAGATGGCTCTGAGACGTCGGAAGATTGCCGAAGGAAAAGGAAGAAAAAAGGGCTTCGTAGAGACGTCACGTGAGCGCATCTCGTGGGAGAAGCGAAATAGTAACCGGCTTTTTCTGCACTAAATATCTACCACAAGTTGAAGGGCGGATCAGTCTTTTGTGCCTCCGCCCGCTTCACTTCCACGTCATCCGGCCCTACGAGAGTGGCCATTATGTTTCCGATCAAGGGCTTCACTTAAGCCCTTTGTAGAGGCGAACTTTGAATTTTCCTATCCCCCTTCGCCGCCTTCCCATCATCCCTGCCATCCCTTCGTTTTACCACCTTATCCCACTCCAATCCGGAATTGGATGGAATTGCGGTGCAGAGGCCGAGGAAGGTTTACCTCCGAAAAATAAACCAAGTTTCTCGCGCTATTCAAAATAGCCCTTTCGAGGGCACTCAATAACTAACTTTGCCCTGCACTAACTTACCGTCAGCTCTCGTAACTAACCGGAAGAGGTGAAGTTGCCCATCTCTCTACGACCACAGTAATATTGAACTCAAAACTCTTAAATTACAACAAAACATCTCAAAAATCAAAGACAAAATTTCTCTTCCAACCCAATTTTAGATCAGAAAATACAAGAATTATTTTAATTTTTTGTTTTTGGGATCTCACAAAAATTCTGCAGTTGTAGGGTTAAACGATTCCCGGAAATGGATTCAGCGACCCACAAAACATGTAAATTGAGTGGTAGAAAGAACACTCCGTTCGAAACATCTGTTAGAGCCGTGAAAATATGGTAATTTTCTGATTTTTAAGGTGTTTTTTGCCATTTTACAAAAACCCTGCAGTGGTACGGGAATGGATTCAGCGGCCCAAAAATATATAAATTAAGTACTAGAAACCCCATTCCGTTCAAAACTTCGTTGGAGCCACAACAATATATGAATTCTTTCACATTTCAGGGTTTCTTATGGTTTTCATTACTTTTCTCGAAAAATCACCATCCCGTGGATAACCTCCTATTTGGACTTCAGATTCGGATTCACCGAGCAAAAATACATAAGAATATACTACTTTCGTCAATTCAGCCCAGTTAAATAAAAACGCCTCAAGTCAATGTTGACGAAAGTAGGGTTTTTACGGAACCCCCCCCCCTCCCCCTATTTCGGACCTAGCCTTATCGATGAAGTTCAAATTTCAAAATTTGAACCGGAAGTGGGGGGAAATTCTGACCATAAACATACGAAAATTGGTCAATGTCAGGGTAAAACGCCTCAACGACACGCTGCTAAGGTAAAACACCTCAACTCCAGGATGAAAATGCCTCAAAACGTATTTATTTTTGCGCTAGTGTTAAATTAAAACGCCTCAATTCACCAAAATACTGAGATGTGGCGTTTTACCTATAAAAATTTAAATTATTTTTGGCGTTTTCCTTACAAAACATTCATTGGTTTGTGTTGTTTACGGTGACTGCCTCACGAGCAAGTTGACTGTTTATTTATGCATCTGCACATTCATTACATACATTTTGGCCCTCTCTACCCTGATGGCAGAAAACAATATTACAAATTAATTTAAAAACATATCATCCTCCTTCTCAATTAGTGAAAAAAAATACAAATAAATTAAATCAATCTGTGTGAGCTTGCCATAAACTAAATTCAAATGAGGCATTTTACCTAATCAAACGAGCCCAAAACGGAAGGTGGAAATTTTAAAATCGCCTTAACTGCAATTAGTCGATTATAAATTGATTCATTTTCGAGTTTTTTTCACCTTTGAATTGGTTGAAGTCATATCGATATCTCACCAAAAAATGGGGTTTTTAACTTACATAAAATGTTTCAGTGAAAAACTTTGAGCAGAATGTTTTGAATTTCGAGTTGAGGCGTTTTACCTTAACAGGGAAGAATTGCACAGGGTACTTTTTTGCGGGCCTGTGTGATCGAAAATCGTAATACAACTGAGAACAGTGAGAGTACTGTAACGTGGATGTGGGTTTTCTCGCCATTTACAGATGGAGTTTCTAATGGTGTGTTTTTCTCCCTTCGTAATCGATACAGGATATTATCAAAATACTAATTTTTCACTGTTTTGGGTAGTTTTTTGGGCCGTGGTCTTCTAACTGGGAACATTTTTGGAACAAAACGAAACGCATCAACATAATTGCGTCAAGTGGGGAAGATTTTGTGGTGTGGAGCTGAGCTTTCTTCACTGGTCTTCTTCTTCTTCCTGTTTTTAATCGGCGAGGAACCTGGTTACTTTCCGGGGAGAAAACAAGAAAGAGAAAAGTGTCGTGAAAGAGAAAAGACCCCAGAAGTAAAAAAAAAGTCGAGGAAGTCGAGCGGAGGTTTTCTCTTCGGTCCGAACGGATACGGAAGAGGGTTTCAAAGGGCGCGGATGAAAGTGAATGGGGGGGGGGGAGGGAGGGGGATCACGTAAAAATTTAATTAAACCTGACCATTAAAACACGTTCGAAAGGGGGTCGGTTAGTGGTGATGAAGTCGGGCTCAAGACCGAATTACCCCCTCCCTTTCACCCCCCTTCACGTCACCAACCACCATTTCCATCACCATTCAACCAATTGACCTCCTCCTCGCCGCCCCCTCATCATCGTCCTTTGCCACCTCCGACCGACCGTTTTCAATCGTTTATTGCCAGAAAACGGCGGAGGGAGCGGCAAATGGCGGTAACTGCCTTTCGGGCCGTGCGTTTCGCCCCTTTTGAAACGGCAAAAAACTACAAAAGTGGCGAAAGGCGAAAAAGGGTTTGAAGTGTTCAAAACGCCACATCAATGGCATTTTAAAATGAACTTTGTAAATTGCGGTTTTAGCATATTTTCTATTTTTCTTGGTCCACAATTTTTTAAACTCGTACTTCCGAAAAAATTGCATACCAAAATCCGTTCCAGACCACCCTGAATTCACTGCCAAAACACACAACAAATTAAATATAAATGTTACCTATCTAATAAATTAAATGTAAATATAAATGTTAATACATTTTATTAACATAATACGCATATTACAGAAAGAAAAGTATTAGATAGGTACTTGAAGTAAAATTATTCACGAGTAAAAATTTATGTAGGTAAATAACAAAAACATTTTGAAATTATTGATCTCCAAAATTTAACAAAATCGTCCGGAGATCAGGAGTTGCATGCAAATTAGTAGTACATAAAACTTACATTATTGATCAAAAAATCTAATCAAGTCCTAGAGAAAAAGATTCATGAAGTAAATAGGAAAAAATATCAATGAAAAAACTTCAGTAACGGCAAATGAATAAAGGAATTTAAATACTGCTGCTTCACAAACTCATAAATCCTTTTTTTTAATTGGCTAAATCTTTTGATAAGCTTAATGTTAGGAGGGCTTAATGAAAAAGTCTGTGACCTAAATAGCAGACTTAATTGCCTTAGATAAAAATTACGCTTGGGATAAGGGATCGGTGCCATAATACCCGAGAAGTCGAGTGATACTGTAACCCAGGGATTTTAGAAAGTTGATATTTATAGTAGTATTGGAGTAAATTTGGCGCATAAGTAAGTCGAGAGGTAAGAATTACAAATTTTAAAACCAAAGGTCACAAAATATATATTTATGTGTGTGTCATTCCAGACGATAACTCGCGATACAATTGAGATAAAATGTTCAAATTCGCACAAAGAATCTGTCTTAACAATCAAAAGGCTAAGTCCGTAAATGGGCAGAGTAGGGCCACTCTATGGGGAGGTTTTGGGGAGCTTTAGTGAGAAAATTCCTCATAAACTCCCAAAATTAAACAGTCTGACAAGTGATACCTCATTTTAAAGGTTTTTTAACGGTTAAACGTTTTAACCATCTAACAGTCAGAATTGCGATTTATTATTTCTTTCTCGAACTGTGCCAAAAGAAGACAAAATTGGTCATAAAACCAGTGAAATAGAGACATTTCCCGTAATAAAACCAGTTATTTCTTCGAAAATTCGCTCTTATAGCCATGCTGCATGACTGTGGATGACGGGAATGAATTTATAGTAACGAACACGAAATTAGGAGGCTGGACCTTTCTACTGCTTGCTCCACGGAAAAAGATTTTTGTTCCCAAATCAAAGGCATTTGAACGTGTGAACATGTCGTCAAGTTGGCTTATCCTTCGTTTTTTAGAAAATTAATTTCAAAAAACGGCAAGACGTTACTGCAGAAATATGTGGCGTAAGTCTAAGATCAGTACAAAGATGCTGCCACGAAAATAAAATTGTATAATCAGGAGTTTAACCTTTCCTTTGTAACAAAACTTTTTTTTAAATATTCTTTTATTTTTTTGAACATCCGTAGGAACTATGGGGGACCGGAATAACAAGACTCAACTGTACATGAAATTTATATGTCCATAATTTATTAACAGGTCAACCCGGAATTCAGTACGAAAACTGGATCCACATTATTTTAGCTCAATCCTCAAATTACGAGTATCTCGTAGAGTTTATGGAACTCACAAGGATATTGTATGCAGAACAGTTCCGATTGACGATCAACTTTGATAGCCCTGAATTCGATTGAAAATTACGAACTTTGAAGTATAAACAATATCGATTTCCTAGAGTATCGCTATCTGGGTTGACTCGATAGTGAATGATACCTACTTTGACAAATTAACATGGCCGTCCGATTGATTACTTTCTCGTAAAGGCAGTAGATGAAAGACCTTTTTCATCGTGGGTTCCAGGGACTGCCATTGAGATAGCATCAAGTATGGCAGACCCTAAGTAAACATACCCGTTATTAGTTTCTATGAATACTTAACGGTATTGGAATTTCCATTTATCGTTCATCAACCTAACGGCTCGAGTCGTGCTCAGAATAGATTCGGAGTTGTATGAAGTACGTTTGCCTGTTGATTTCAATTGAGAACCATATCACCACGAGGGGAAGGGTTTATGGGTTAGAGGAAATACTCGATGGAAATTTCGAAACGGTTCGTGGTGGAAGATTCCAAACAAGCCAAAACCTGATACAATCAGTCAAGGAGAATTTCCAGAGCAGCATAGGTTCAATCATGTACAGTGAGCCGTCCTGATACTGCTTATGTCAGTTTAATTACTGCTACACTCATATCAAGAGCACTGGCTAACAGTATTTCGGTACTTGACAGGCCAGTGTTCCTCGGTCGGAAATGTTGATGCGGATTTGGGAAATTGTACTAGGGATTGGCGATCCTATTCAGGATCTATGTCCGTCCTTAGAGGGACATCCATTAGGTACGTGGGAAGCCCGAAAGCAGAAGACAGTAGCCTTGTCCAGCGTAGAAGCTGCAAATATTCATGAATATTTGGCGATGAAAGAGGTTACTAAAGAGGCAATTAGTGTGTGGAATAGGCTTCAAGGCGAAGAAACCCCGTTAAGAATTTGGCATTCGGGGAGAAGGTGTTCGATCAAAAAAACAATTTCCCATCATCCGTTGTCAATCTAGTTTATCTGCAATGTTGTCCAAAGTGTGTTTCGGTCTATCCTTCATAACACGTTACTTTTGTTTTCTTTTACAGCCACGACAGGGAGCAGCCCTTCACTTTCCAGCTGGGAGTCGGTCAAGTGATCAAAGGGTGGGATCAGGGTCTCGTCGACATGTGCGAAGGCGAAAAGAGGAAACTCATCATCCCTCCTGAGCTCGCCTACGGTGACAAAGGAGCTGGAAACGTCATCCCTGGAGGTTAGCACAATTGTATCTTATTTTGTAACATTACCCTTTACTGTGCAATATAGTGGTGGTAGAAGGTGAATCATACGAAGTATGACGTATCAACAAACAACTCTTGAAAAGTACCCAAGCTTTTTACGATATCTACGCATCCAAGATGAAGGGTCACAGAGACACATCCAGGATGCAGAACTTATCACCAACTCTGCCCTATTAAGGAAAAACGCCTCAACTCTAAATAATTGATTTTTCAGAAATCAGCTTCAAATTTCACCAGTAAAAACTCCTCTTTTGTTCAGTGCAAAACATTCCCGCAACCCCATTTTTTGGTAGGATATCGATTGATGTTCAATTAGATCGATGGGTGTGAAGGATCCATCTAACAGGTTTTCCTATCGATCTACCGCATTTGAGGCGATTATAGATTATTTCTAGCTGATTTTTTGAATGTTTGTTAAATAAAAACACCTCAAATCGAGTTAAGGCGTTTTACTTTCACAAATAAAGATGGATTTATTGACGGATTTTGGTGAAAAACGCCTCAACTGGGTCCCTAACATACTGAAATCACTTATACGTAAAACGCATCCCAGGCGCCATTAAATGTTTCAAATTTTGAAACACCTCAACCCATCATTTGAAGCCAACAATGTTAAGGTAAAACGCCTCAACTCAGTTTTCAGCGAGGGTAGGCTTTTGCCTAAAACAAATAACATAAAAACGTGCTAGTTAAGGTGTTTCAAACGAAACGTTGAGGTGTTTCTACTCGACAAGCATGCAGTTGAGGTGTTTTCCAACATGAAGCTTATTTGAGATTTCACCTTTATTAATTTCAACCCCTGAAAAACGTAAAAACCCAAATTTCGACAATTTTGTAGTTGAGGCGTTTTTCATTAACAGGGCAGAACTGATTAAAAAACACCTGTTTAGTGATAATTCACAATTTCCCGCCATTTCTCAGTTGAACAGTATTGCCATAGTTGTGGCAACACTGTTGATAGTTTTCTGTAAAAGTAGCAGACTCCTTCATTTTCGCTTTCTGTATGTTTACTAATTGCTTTATAAATAAATTAGTGTCCACTACTCCATTGTAGGTCCATTCAACAGGTGGAATTGTCAACCTCCTAGTGGTGACAGTAACACCACTCCTGAACATTTTGACTTTTCTTTTTTAAATATTTTTTCATAGAAAACAATTATCTATACAATTTTGGACCACTTCTTCGGTATAAAAAAAAAGAAAAAAAAATCTATGGGATTTTTCACACAAAGAAAAACTGTAAGAAATTGATAGAAGTCGTAGGGTCAGCAAATGGTTAGCATTTAAATAATAATGGAATGACTCACGTAGAAGCCCAACTTCAGAGCTGGGGGACCCCTTAAAACACTTGTACGATTTCTAACGAGTTAATGGATGTTTTTAGGCGCTACTCTGACATTCGACGTGGAACTCTTGAATATTGGCGATCAGGCCCCAACAACCAACGTCTTCAAGGAGATTGACGACAATGCCGACAAGATGCTGTCCCGGGAAGAAGTAAGAGATACGACGATTATAGAATTTGTCGCACCTTTCATCGGTGATGTAGTTCTGATGTAGTTCTTATATACCTGTATTCTCCTACGATGAAATCGTTGGATACTACACATACGTAGTACGTATGTGTAGTATCCAACGATTTCATCCAACGTATTACGTACGTAGCAATGAGTGGATAATCTGGACGGATAAAAAAAAATGTATGGGTAACTTGAAGTACCATGTAGGCACTATGTATGTTCCTACAAAAAAATACCTACTTTGTGAAAACTCCAGTTTTCTCGTTAGTTTTTCTTTTTCAGTGATTCAGTGAAAACCTGAACTAGTACTAACCAAAATTCAATTTTCTTAATTTTTGAACAGGGTGGTGTAACCCGAAAAGTGTAGGTGAGACCGGGGATAGTTGACACCACCCTTCGCGTTTGGATTTTTCTTGCAAAATAAGGTTGATGTGAGCCAATGCTCTTAATGTCTCTGAATACTACATTGATGAAGCTGTTATCATATTTTTTACATCTTCATGTGAAGTGCTGAGTTTTCAGGAACACCCCAATGTTATAAAGTCAAACTGTGCCAACCAACCCCATCATTGGTTTGGTTGGCACAGTTTGGAAAAAAACTCCCACAAAATGAATAATGAATTCATCTTTATTGACTTTGGTCTGAGGATTACAAGTGTGAGTTATAAGGAAAATCAAAAACGAATATCACCCACATTCAACCACTTTCAAACAAAAGTTTAATTGACCCTAAGTGCTCTGAACTGAACAATTAATATAAAAATTGGAAGAAATACATATAAGTTATAGTAACTAGTTCACTTATGTAGCAGTATAGTTATTTCTTCACGTTTTTATCTTAGCTTGTCAATTCAGAGCGCATTGGCTGTATGCCAACCAACCCCTAAACATCATGACCAACCAGCTCCGAGATGGATTCAAAAACATAAATGGCTGCCAATGTCCAAAGGGAACATTAAAGTAAGCAGATTAGAGCAAAGAATTATAATCCATATTATGTGACAAAGATTGGAAAATTTCCAACATTTAATGTTGGTTGACATGTCAATTCTGGAAAAGAAAAAGAAATATACTTTATGGAAAAATATATTTACACAGCCGTGAAGCCAACTTGTGTAGACCAGTATTTTATCGAACAGTGCACAAAACTGGAAGCTTAGTAACAACGCTCCAGCGTCCCTGGTGGTCAAAATTAAAAGCAGATCGCCAACCTACTCCTTACGCCAACTAGCCCCGGTGTCCCCTATAACTTTATAAATTTGTTACATCACTGATAGTCGCAATGCTAATTGGGCAGTGGCACAAATGAAAAATAACTCCCAACTAATTAGTCGGGTAGCTCCTGTGTAACCATTATTATGGTGTCGAAACCGACTAGAACGCGTTCTAATCGGTCTTGGCACGATAATAACACAATGGTCGGTAGTTTGGGGCTACACCATAATATGACCACTATCTTGGGACAACTGTCACATGGGTTACCAGCGAGTCACTATTGTCACTTTTTAGTCCACTACTTTGAAACGGTCTCACTTTTTTCAATATTTTCGAAACCTTGTCACTTTTGGTCGCTATTTTAGAACTCACGACTTCGAATTTTATAGCGTTTCGTAGGATCAACCTTCGATATAGAGTATATACGAGTACAGATTTCCGTCCAGACGAAAATGTTCGCCGAAATGTTCGTTTTGGAAAACGAATGTTCAAGATTCGAAGATGAGCAATTTTCAACAATTCTATGGGAGGGATTTTTTAGGGGTCAAAATTCGTGGAAATAGCCAAAATTGCACCGTTTGTATGTAGGCTAAATTAATGTGGCGTAGTTTAGTGACTTCTAGAGACATACAAGTTGGACAACTTCAGATTCATGTTCAACATTTTTGCATGTTCAGGTAGCGTTAAAAGTTAGATTAAGAAAATTCTACGATACGAATTTTGGGGGGCGAAAATTGGCAGAAACCCTGAAAAATAGATGTTCCAATTATTGCACGTGAAAGAAACTGTGCTCTTTTGCGTGGAAACCTTACGACGTACGAAACAGAGAGACAAGAGAATCAAGAGACATAAATTATAGGAAATTTTCTCCTCTTCATTTTACTAGACAACCATTTTTTGCTTAAATAGCTTGCTTTGCAAGTTATAAGCTAAAAAACACTAAAAAAATATGTTTTTTAGTGGTTTTTTTAAAATGATTTCTCATATTTGCCGAGCAAATATTGGTTGGACAACTTCAGATTCATGTTCAACATTTTTGCATGTTCAAGTAGCGTTAAAAGTTTAATTAAGAAAATTCTACGATACGAATTTTGGGGGGCGAAAATTGGCAGAAACCCTGAAAAATAGATGTTCCAATTATTGCACGTGAAAGAAACTACGAGTATAAATGAATAGCTCACATTTTTGCATGGCTAATAGAATAATAAAACATCCACAGTACGCAGCATGGGTGTAAGAGTGAATTTTCGAAGAAATAACTAGTTTTATGCAAAATGTCTTCATTTTATGACATAAAATGCTATTTTAGGAATAAAAAATTTTGTCTCGATTTTTTGCCTTGTACTCAACACCTCAGTTTATCGATTTTTCAACGCTGAACACGATGGTGAAGTCAGAATCGGGATGTCTTATTCCGTTGTCAAACTAGAGCACTTTGAAGATGAAGAAACGTGGTTGTTACTTGAGATGTTTTGCACGGGTCATCTGCTCTAATCTGATCGCAATTCTGACTTAAAAATCATGTTCAGCGTTGAAAAATCGACTGAGGTGTTACACGGCAAAAAAACGAGACAAAATTGGTTATAAAACCAGTAAAATGGAGACATTTTGCATAAAACTAGTTATTTCTTGGAAAATTCTCTCTTGTTGCCATGCTGCATGGCTATTACTTGGGTGCATTTGAACAAACTACATGTCATCAAACACAAGTTGCCTGAAGAAGTTCTTTCTCAACTTGGCTGAAAACAGAACATTTCGTTATTATACTCATTATATCAGTCATTGGTCATTTTTCTCTTGTTAATGTCATGTCATTGGAATAAATGTCGAATACTCTTCATATGATGGACATGCTTCTATTTTCATTATTTCAAGGCCCATTTTAATATGCAAAAGCGAGACGCAAAAAGTCACTAAGTAGTGCTACTAGTTGTGTGAAAAATCCACTGCAATGGGGCTATTTTCCTTTGTTATGCGTTCTATTACCTATACTTTTTTGGGTCATGTGAAGTGCTGGCAATCCTGCCCACTATGTTTTTGAACGTATTACCCTTTTTTGAACGTACACTATCTAACAACTCGTTACTCTCATTTCAGGTGAGCGAGTACCTCAAAAAACAGATGATGGTCGCCAACGAAGGCAACCCCGACGCTGACGAGGTCAAACAGATGTTGGAAGGCCACGACAAACTCGTCGAGGAAATTTTCCAACACGAGGACAAAGACAAGAACGGATTCATCTCCCACGACGAGTTCTCCGGACCTAAACACGACGAACTGTAACCTCCGAAACTCGCCAGAGTGCCTCCTCCACTCCCCTGCCATTTCGTGTAATTATTGGACAGCCCTCCTCCATACATTCCTGCCGGTACTGTTTTTGGTAAATGTAGAAATTGACTCGAATCATCTTTCAGTATTTTGTTTTTCTCTAAGGAAATGAAAAAGAAAACAAGGATTGGGAAGGGTGGAAGCCCTAGAAGTTTAAATTAATCAGTGTTCCATTAGAAACGGTATATTGTATTTCCAGAGACGTATCATACTTGTACTTTTGTTTTTCATCTTTCAAAATGGCTTACTACTACTACTACTATACATTGTACCAAGTACAACTTCCGAGCGGTAACAAATATTTACTTGGATATCTCCTGTTGCTGAACTTCGAGTACCTACTAACCTGTTCGTATATCGTCGCCACCACGCCAAAGACACGAATATGCTTTTGGCTACAAAGATGGTCGGAAACATCAATTACCTTAACTAGGCAAAAATAATCATCAACTAGATGATAATTAAGGACTTTCAATAATTTCTGGCGTACAACCCGTTTTTTCCCGGCGTATCAAAACTTCAAACTCAATTTTCTCGAAACTATAAAAATGCAGATTCGTGTCTTTGGCGTGGTGGTAACGATATGGTTCCATGTTTTAAGACATCTCATGTACTCCATACTTGTGAAAAGATCGAAATCCTTCATAGTTCCTCGTTCGTAGGTTATTTGGAAGAAACTACGTAAATTTTTACGTCAGCTCGTTCAGGGCAGCTCTGTCCTCTTTTTCAAGCTCATGAAATTTGGTGAGATGTAGAATGATGCTGTCTTGGTGACTCAAGGGCTTCCAAAAGGAGGCAGCTGCTCTATGTGTTGCCACCTAGAAAAACAAGTAGAAATTTGCGTATCCTATGTACAAAAAACGTATAAATAATTGTTAGTAATTCCTGATGCCATAATATATTATATCACCAACATCTGTGGCTTCCACCCTTCCTATAAAATGTGACTCTCCAAGAGCTGCCCAACCACTGTTAAAACCAAAGAGAAAGTCAAATGGTGTGTTTTATTCTTTCTTTATTGTAACAAGGTTGAACCAAAACTTGCTCCAGGTGACCAAATTATACGTTCATAATATGAAAGATATTATCTTTCATATTACTGTTATTTTCTCGTTAACAGGCCCTTCTAAACCCAAATTTTCTGTATACTAAATCTGTATCTTTTCTGTATGAGGTGTCCCTTCCTTGTAATGTCACTTTTAAATGTTTACTGTATTTCCATGCCCTCTATAAGGGAATGGAAATACAGTAAGTAGGGGATATCTATAAGATTCCCTGAAAACGTCTATTCTCTAGGTTCTGTGGCTATATGTGAGTGGGTACACGTTACATCCCACTGTGTAATTATGAAACATTGAAATGTACCACAATACAACAAAAACGTATAAATGTACACCTACTCGTATTAAATACGAGTATAAATTTTGTAATGGGCAATTCCAGTGGGTCCGAAAGTGAACAGCAGGACAGCATTTTTCCGTCAAGGGACGTGTGAAGATTACAAAAACCGCATGAGTTGATGAGTTTTTTCGTTAAGTTTGGTAGGAAATGCAATCACAACGAGTACTTATTTGTATTGTGCGCTCCAAACGCTTGACGTCATCAGACACCTCAAACGGGAGTGGATATAGCAATATTCGTGTACTATCCACGACGTTTCTACAAAAATGATCCGTGCATTTGCAAATTCACTTGGTCTGATGTAATACAAAAATCCTCAGAATGAACACAAAAATGAAGCGCGGATAGCTTTATATTCTACGAGTAGTATCCATAATGGTCTTCAGGCTCTCATCTCCTGACGTCACACGCCCGCCTGTTTTTCAAACTACCGATTTTCATTTGTCTTCCTAAATTTTTGTGGACATTTTCCCGGCGAATGGACCCAATTTTCGTTAACATCAGGCAAGTTATTTGACCAAAAAAAATGCAAAACAAAAAATGACTGGAATTGCCCATTATGTTTCGATTACTACATATTGCAGCAGATGGTAACATAGTTGATTGTCAATCAAAAAATTTTATGATTTAATATTATTAATCGTAACCCTAGAACTTCAACGTACTTGTATCTCTGAGGGGACCCTGCATTGTTCGCCAGGAGGACCGGGTTCGATCCCTGGCATTACTTATCACCTTTGACCTCAAGGCAAATTTAAAGAGCCGTAACAAGTCAAGATCTAACAAATATAAAGTCGAAACGTTTCAAAAAAGTTAAAATGTGATGTAAAGTAAAAAAATTCAAAAATGTAGCTTCACTTACTGATTCATACCTCGATATGGTGCTTATCTGCTCAAACTACTTGGTAGTGACTTTAGCACTAAAGTCACTAAACCCCCGTAATACCTTGATCCTACGCACCTACAATGACTCAATCAACATGGATAAATTATTATCAAACAGCTGTCAAATACTCTCTTCCAACACCTAAAACTTCCTTATTGACCACATTCAATCCCTTCACCTCATATGTCGCCATTTCTACATCATACTAAACACAATCAATTTTGTTTCACAATCAACATCAATAACTCCCTGCTCAAATCATCTACACTGATTACCTTCTTGGAGTGTACATACAAATAAATATCAATTTATGTCATAACCTTCTAAACTTTGTACAGAGCCATTTTTTGTTATTTCAAGATTTAAGTTTTATTGGTGTGTTATTGAAGTTGTTTTTAAGGAATTCGGGGTCATGAAACATCTTGTGTAGATGCTAAGACTGCTTACATATCAATTTTATACAATAAGGATTTACTAAGTTGAAATGTGATTTTTCAGTGCATTTATCCTTATGAGTTGTTTGGAATTTTTGAATGACGGTTTATAAATAAATTTTGTTACAAAAACTGACTACATTTTCATTTCATTCACTCGTCCTAGCGGAAGGGGCTGCATAATTTCCTATTATGTACACAGTTGGAAGAGGAAGTTTTTGAGGCTTCCTGGGGATGTTTTAATTGAAGCTGTCGAGAAAGAAAATTAAAACGAGGCCTTCACGGTATCAATCGCGAATGAATTATTTATTGGTTTGTGTATTTGTACAGCTGAACGTTGATAACTTGGGTACTGCTTGCCGATTGGTAGCTACTGTCTCAGATCTGCCTTTAGCAATCATGGTGGAATGATGTCCCTAATGAAATATTAGGCTGAGCTCAGATTTCAAACGCATGTCAAATAGGTACAGCAACTTAATAATATGATATTGAACGATCAAAATAGATTACTGGCATCCATGATTTAGAACTTTTAGCGAAATTTCGAATAAAATTAAGCTATTTTTCTCAGTCCAACATTTTTAAAACTCAAATTTTCGAAAAAAATCTTGATACCAAAATCCGTTCCAGACCATCCTGAATTCACTGCCAAAAGACACCACAAATCGTATGTACATACCTATTTATATATTGCCATGTATAATAATATTATTTTGTGTATGTGTCAATCCAGACGATAATTGAGTTTGAAAAGTTTAAATTTGCACAAAAATCTGTCTTGACAATCGAAAAGCTAAATTCATTGATGGGCAAAATCGTGGCACTCTAAGAGGGGTTTTGTGGAGTTTTATGGGGGAAATAACCCATAAATTCCAAAAATTAAACAGATTGACATGTGACATCATTTTAAAGATGTTTTAATGCTAAACACGGTGGTGAAGTGAGAATTGTGATATCTCATTATGTTCTCAAACTGGAGCACTTTGAAGGTGAAGAAACGTGGTTGTTACTTGAGATGTTCTTCACGGCACTAATCTGCTGACGGAATGAGAAATCGTAATTTTGACTTCACGATTGTGTTCAGCGCTGAAAACTCTATACCTACACTTGACAAAAAATCTTCTATAAAAAAAGTGAAATGGAGAAATTTTATATGGCAAATTACAGCTTCATAGTGTGAATAGCATAGATAATATCTATTAGATATTAGGTTTAGGACCACTCAGCTGATCTGGGCCTGGGCAGCGACAAGTTTAAGTCCTAAGAGGCTACATGTATTCGGAATTCAAGCTTCATAGTGTGAATGGCATTGAAATTACCTGTAGGAGCCACTCAGCTGATCATTGATCAGCGACAAGTTCTAAGGAGGCCACATACCACTAAATTACAGCTTCTTAGTGAGAATATCATAAAAATTAGCGTTAGGAGCCACTCAGATGTATCACGCAAATTTTGGAATGACTCCCAGCCATAAGACATATTCATGTCAAAAAAGTTCAAGATCCCAAAGACTGGCAATGGTATTCCTACGTATTTTTTGACCCCGAATCCAAGAATTTCGTTGATGGGAGGAGGGGTCCGAGGGTACCCACGCGGGAAAATTTTTGAACACCAGGGTTTTAAATAGAGGGTTTTTATACTAATTTTGACACTTTTCATCATCGAAAAAAAACTTTATTTTTCAACGAAATCTCTTTTGAATTCATCATGTTTTAATATTTTTATTTATTTTATGATGAAGCAATCGTATCGTTTGTTTATTACAAAAGGAAAATAATTTAATATTGAATATTTTAAAAAATTGTAAACATTTTGTAGACAAGAGCAATTGGGTAGAGTTATTTCTTTCCCCTGCTCCATGTCTTAATATTTACGGGTGGGGTGCTCCTCCTCCTCCTCCCGCCACTGGTACACCGGATGGGGAGTCTACTGGGTGGGTGGTGGGGTGTACTGGGTGGGTGGTGGGGTGTACTGGGTGGGTGGTGGGTGTACCTATACTGGTGGCGTGTACTGGGTGGGTGGTGGGTGTGTACCGGGTGGGGGTGCCCCCCCCCCCTAGTAGTGTACGACTGTTTTGGACACCAGATTCAGATTCAGCGTCGAAAAGTACGTAGGTATGGATACCATGGTCAGTCTTTTGAAGCTGTGTAAATTACACAGCTAAAGGCGTCGAAAGTCAAACGTTCGATGTCGAATAATCGAAATAATCGACGTGTAGTCCAGTCGGTAGGTATAGCATTTTATCTTCTACGCTTGTCGGTTGAATTGAGTTCATGTGACGTACGATTTGCTTTAAAATTTTAAATTTACGAGTAATATAGCATTGAAGCAATTTTCCATTGGAGAAAGAGACTTGGGCATGGAAGAAAGAAATTTCCTTCCTCCATGAGGCTTGGGACTACTGCTACAACCTTCTATCAACCTCACTGTTACCTTCCCATGTCAGGTTATCGCTGGCTCAATTTGAAAATAAACATAAACAAGCCAGTTCTACACCTTTGTAATTGAGTTATAACCAGTTACCATTTTATGTTGACGGTTTTGTATGAAATAGTAACTCAAGTGGCTTTTTCAATCCAATCACATTTTGAATACTGAAGACCCACCGTTGATCCGAGCCCTGCTCAAGTTTGAAAGGCAAGTAAACCGGCAACAATCCATCTCATCTCCATCAACGGTTCTTCATAATTGTGCCAAACCGTCATGAAATCCTTTTACAGGGTTGGCAGCGACCTGGAAAACCGGGAATTATGCGTGCATTTTTAGGACCGTGAAAAGAATCGGGAATTATGCGTAAATTTCGTATTTCTGCAGGTAATGTCAAAATATTTACCTATTTCCGTGTCATTAATCATATTAGATTTCCCATATTTTGTGCGTTATTTCAATCTTCCTGTGGCGATGAATGACACAATGGAATTATATTGCTTGTTATGAAAATTGACAGTTGAAAACAATAGTAATGGAAAGTGCGACTGCTGGTGGGCGGCGGAAGCCGATCTTCGACTTATTTGACTTTGGCCATGGCAACTGCATACTTATGAACATTTATTTTTATTACTCTTTCGGCTATAACTACTCTCTCTGGCTAAGTCACCGAATTCGATTGTAGCCATGAGGCCGGGCGACATTCGTCCTTTGGATTTGCTAGTCCTTCGTACTGTGAACCCGCTACCCGTGAACATTTCGTATTCCTGAGCGCTAATTTTATCTTTTAAACTGTGCATGTCTTGTAAGTAGAGGTGACAACATCTGGCGTACAGAAAATCTCCGCTAACATGGAAGTACGGGAGCATTTCGACGGTCAAAGAGCAACATGTGGTATCAAAAAAATGGGGTTTTTCGTTTTTGGTATCACTGGATTCAGCGTTTTCCTGCGGATCTGAAGGTAGCATTAGTTTTTCTGTTGGTAGCCCTGAACATTATTTATTGCCTTGCGTGCAACACTGGGTATCAAAAAGTTCCAAAGCAACATCTAAGTAATTTATTAGACTATCAGGTATAGATTCTATATTTTGACGCTCACTTCTACTTCTGATACTTATTTTGTCCTTTTAGTTCATAAACGTAATCAGAAGAAGTCAATCGACCCTTGAACTGGTTTTATCATCTTTTTTCGCTCTCCTGAAAACCAGCAAAAACTTCATACCACATGTTGCTCTTAGACCGTCGATTTGGTAGACGACTTGTAGATGGAGATTCCAGTTTCCTGTTCTCTCAGCTTCCATGAATAGTTTAACAAGCGTAACCATTTCGAAGTATTGAATAACTGACATTCCTTGTCATTACTTTCCATAAAACTGAAAATGTCATTCATAGCCCTCTCAATCTCTTCAGCATGAGGGCCAACTTTCTTTTTTCCATTAACCTTGGGCCTACTGTACAGATATTTTGCTCTTTTGCGTGGAAACCTTACGACGTACGAAACAATGTCAAGAGACATAAATTATAGGAAATTTTCTCCTCTTCATTTTACTTGCTAACCATTTTTTGCTTAAATAGCTTGCTTTGCAAGTTATAAGCTAAAAAACACTAAAAAATGTGATGTTTAGTGGTTTTTTGATGATTTCTCATATTTGCCGAGCAAATTGTGGTTGGACAACTTCAGATTCATGTTCAGCACCCCAAAAAACATAGAATACACCAATAAAATCAATTGCACCAAACCTTTCCACTTCAACCCCTTTTTGTGCACCGTTTTACTAGCCTACTAGTCCTCTATACTAGGAACCTACCAGTTTCACAGGCTGTAATTCCGGTTATATAACTCGTATCTACACGAAATGTTTTTTCTATTTTGTACATATCGTCGTTTTATTTTTAATAATTCATAACAATTTGCCGTTGAAGTGGGAAAACGTGAAGAAGAAAATTAATCTTTCTCACAACACCAAATTGTTTTCATTCGATTTTAAAACAGATTACACCAAGTATTTGATTTTAATTCAATTTCCTTCAATTTATATTCCATACATTTTTTCGATTAGGGGCTTCCTTACGCGAGAATTTCAAATTTTCTCTTATGTAAACTTGTTTTCAACTTCTTTTATAATTTGAAATAGTTCTAATATACCTTAGAACACACTTTTTTATGGCCAATAAAAATACAACAATTTCTGGAAATAATAAACCAGTGTACATGGCAAAAAACGCAATACAAGACTTCGCAGCTTTTTTTAAATTTTTATGTGGTTAAAGTGTTTAAAAATGAGTCAAAAAATGCCGGGAAGTTCATATTTTCTGACCAGAAAAACCGGGATAAGTGTTTTCATTTTTCACCCACTCATTGCTGCCAACCCTGTTTTATTTCGATTTTGAAGTCGAACCTCCCATGAGTGAGGCATAAAATGTACGATTTTTGTTCTCTTCTGAAACTTTTGATTTAGGAATTTCTGTAGGCACCAATCGCAACAATCGGTAGCTATACAGGGTGTCCCAGTATGACCCAAAATTTAGGGATCGATTCTACAACTAATTTGCAACAACTTTTGTCCTATAACATTTTGTCCATAACACTAAAATTACCATAACTGCCCTAATTACTGTGTAACATGAAAATTGAAAAAAATTTTAATCGAGGGTTTTGCACAAAAAATGATATCTTCAGGGCTTGGAGGTGTATCTGCTCGGCATTTTAATATTTTTCACGTTGAATCGAATGGAGACACCTTCCGAGCCTCTCCGTCTGAATTATGTTCTTACGATCTCTTGTCAGGTCGGGAGTTCCACTACCTGGTACCAAATCGACCTAAGGGAAATAAATCAATTTTTTCTGTGTCAAGATGATTAGTTAGGTACATTTTATGTGATATTAACAGTTTACGTAATACTATCGAAACATATCACTATCAACAGGTCTTCGAGGCACCGAACAACCGTGATGAACTGCTGGCCAGAATTAGAAGATGCTGCAATGAAATGAGACACCAACGTCAAGAGATTCGAGACGCTACCTCCTCTGTGTGGCGACGAGCTCAAATTAGTTGTAGAATCGATCCCTGAAGTTTGGATCATTCAAACAGGGATCATACAATAGCTATACGAGGTGTCTCATCTTAAATTCGAAGGACTTCAGGGATCAATTCTACAACTAATTTGTAGCAAAAAGTGTCTCTTAGACTTCTTTTTAATCGACTTTAAATGCCACTTTTTCCACCTTTAAGATTTTTGTTCGCAGTTTCGACCTTAAATCATTAAAATGGCCATAAACTCCTTAATAAGTCAAATAAATTCAAATTCCCATCTCCCTGATGCACAGTGAAATCATCCGTTTTCTGTATAAGAACGTCATTTTCTCCCTTAACCTCAGACGCTAATTTATTTTGAGAACACCGTTGGAAAGGTGAGATTTCAAGCAAGTTTATCCCATACCCACCGAAAGAAAGATTACTGAAAGGTGACAACCGATACAAAAACGTCAAATTTTCGGAAAATCTCAACATTTGCACTTTGCATACGCACTCGAAATTGTGCTGTGCATCAGAAAACAGGCATCTGTACATGGGAAATTTAACGATCTTTCCAACGGTATAATTACATTTGAATTTATCTGATGGATTGAGGAAATTATGGCCATTTTAATTAATCAAGTCCGAAACCACGGAAAAAATCTTAAATGTTTAAAAAGAGGCATTTAGAGTCGGTTAAAAAGAAGTCTCAGAGACACTTTTTGTGGAATTGATCCCTGAAGTCCTTCGGATTCAAGTTGAGACACCTTGTATAGCTACTGCAGCTATTGCACGTAAATGAATAACAGGTGAATAAGGCTAATCCCCTACTGTAATTCCCTAAACCATGACTGTAATCAGAACATCTTCTTTCGCATTTTTGAGCTTGTGCTACCTTGTAGATTTTCCTGTCTGGCCAGATCGGTAGCTGTTCATAGATATCAACTTCAATCAACCCTGTTTCTTGGAACACACATGTTGTTCCTAACTTTCATAGAACATTTCGTAAAGTAGTACAATGTTGTCCAAATCCCATTGTGGTTCTGACAAACGATTCTATTACACTGATCATTTTCAAGATGCGTCCGTTCCCCTTCAAGCTGGTGACGTTTGACGTAACCGGGACTCTGCTCAAACCTAAATCCGTCTCCAGAACCTACGCGGAGTTTGCGGAACGGCGTGGGATTCTGGTGGAGCCCTCGGCTTTGGATGTCGGCTTCAGAACTGCTTTCAAAACTATGGATCTTGACCATCCGAATTTCGGCTTGGAGTCTGGACTCGGATGGAGAGCTTGGTGGACGTCTGTTGTGAAAGAAACATTCAAAACCGCCGCACCGCCAGGTATTGATTTAACGAGTAATAACCAAATTGATTCTGTAGCAGGCGAATTGATCGAGCACTTCAGTAGAGGTGAGTTCAAACAAAAATGAAATATTGTGCTTGTAATTTCAATACAAATACGTATAGTATACGAGGAACATCCAGAAAGTAAGGTTACACCATGTGTTAAACATTGAAAAATGAATATATTTAAATTAATTTTACAACATAAGTGTCCAAACATGTCATTATTTCTCTACATAATTGCCATTGAGGTCAATACATTTTTGAAGCCTAGGGAGCAGTTTTCGTATACACACGTCGTATACCTTTCGCTCCACCTCCCGAAGCCATTTTTCGACAGCGTCCAAGTTCAAGCTGAAGTCATACCTCGCAGATAGATTGTTCAGAGTAAAATACGATGATGAGTATACTCAACTGAGGAAATTAAATGTGGATGTTCCACAAGGCATTGTCGTTGGCCCCATACTGTATCTACTGTACACAAGAGAGGTAGGTATCTACTGTATACCTACCAAAACCAGTGGATACACTGCAACTTTTGCTGATGACACTGCTATTCTTGCAGTTGGAAACTCCCTTGTAGAAGCCACTACAGTCTACTGTCAACAATGTTCTAAGCTTGATGAAGCAATGGAGGATGAAGTTGAACTAAACTAAACTTGAAGTTGGCGAAAGGTTAGGTGAGTCACAATATCCCACCCAAATGAAACAAGCAGGTCCTGAGAGAGACTAGCGTTGTCATGAAGGAGTGACACACCACGCGTCAGCATTCCTCTCATTTTGCCCTTGATTGTTCTTTCAGGAGTGCCTCACTGTATGTAGCTACATTTATGGTGGTTCTTTTAGGCATAAAATCGACCAATAATACCCCTTTCCGGTCCCAAAAGACAGACGTCATGATCTTCCTGTCTGAAAATTGGACTTGGAATAATTGGGCGCCACTGCAGAGACTGTTTTTTGACTCAGGAGTATAGTGACATACCCACGTTCCGTCACCAGTCACAAGTGAGTCAAGAAAAGTTTCACCCATAACGTTCAAAAACTTCTCTCATGAAAAACACATGCGGTAGGTGGAGCGATTGGAGAACGAACTGTTTGACGAGTTTGGCTTCTGTGACGACAGTTCGTAACGGTCTGAGGCGTTTGATGATTTGTTTTGACCGTTAGGAACCTCTCTAGCTAGCTGTGGTGACAACTCAGAAAAACAAAATTCCCTTCGTCCTACACAGCCCTTGTAAACTTACTTTCTGGACGTCCCTCGTATTATTATACTTAATAGGTTTTCCAACTCAGATTGAGAATTTCCAAACAAATTGAAAATGTTCCAAACCAAATTGAGAATTTTCCAAATCAAATTGAGAACTCAGAACTTTTTTTTTTGACACAGGTATACTTTGTAGAAGAGACAAAAGATGAGTAATGCTGGGACAAAAAGATGGGTAAGGATTTATTCATAGTTCGAAGTTCATATTAAAATTATCGGTTTTCTCGAACAGGCTCACTTTCACTCCTGGGATCGTCCATCGTTGAAAAACAGATCGAAACTAATAAATGGGTCAACCACCGAAGAATTTTGTGAATCCCCTCTGAAAAGGAACATGTTGTTTATTGTTTCCAGCCTTCTGGATGAGGGTAGGTAGCGACAATAGGGCTGCAGACGGGTAAAGTACAATATAGAATAGGATAAGTGGGCAGTTCGGTTGATGGGATACCACCCAAGGTACTTGTCTTCCGATTTCTTTGATAAATACTAACGGATAACCACTGTTCGTAGTTTCGTCGTTAGAAATGGAATGTTCTCAATTTGATTTGGAAAATTCTCAATGTTGTTTGGAAATTCTCAACTTTGTTCGGAAAATTCTCAATTTGATTTGGTAAACCTATATACACCTAGTGCAATATAATATACTTACTCAGTGCCAATATTGTACTACTGAAAGCATTCGTCATCTGTCTAGGTTCTTCTTGGAGCGTGGAAACAGAATCTGTTGAAGTTCTACAGACTTTGAAATCAACCGGTGCCCATATTGGCGTCATTTCCAACTTCGACCCCCGACTCCACAGGATACTTCGCGAAAACGACCTCTCGCAGTTTTTCCTTTTCGTCCTGACGTCTTACGAAGCCAAATGCACTAAACCGAACGTTGAAATTTTCCGGCGCGCAGGCGAACTTTTCAAAAAACACGCAGGACGAAGCCTCAACGTCGATGAAGCCCTGCACATCGGTGACAACTACGATTTGGACTGTATGGCGGCTCGAACCGCCGGATGGCACAGCATATTGGTGAGCAAAAAGGTGGTTGATTCACCTCAGGACTTTCCTGTGGTTCAGAGTATCGTTGAACTGAAGAGACATTTAATTAGAAAAATAGGTTGTGAAGATTCGCTTAGTTGAGTGATTTTGGTTACGTGAATCTTATGTCTGGATGAAACTGTCTAACCTCAGTCTTAACTGGTGCCTCTCTAGTCTAGATTTCTACTCCTAGTTGTTTTACAGGTGCCTATCTGGCTTTAAATTTTTTTTGTCTAACTCTTGTTGACTTGTTCTTGTTAATAAACGGTGAAGTTTAATTGTCATGCAACCATCATCTAACTTAACTCAGGTCTACAGAGTTTTCGACAGTTTTCCCAGTTTTTGGTCCCTCTATTCCACTTACAGCGCTGCGGTTAGGCTCAAATTGTTTCGAATTCAATAAAATTTCGACAGGTACTGAGTGCTGCATGTCTAAAAACGCATAGGTCTTGAGTTAAAAAGCAAACACTGAAAAAAGTACAACGATTGCGCGGTTTTCTGCGTGGTACGCAGCGAGCACAGGTTTTTCAAAGTTGCAAACTTGGATTCACACTACCCTCACGGCCCTTACTGGTCCATACAACATACCTAAATACCAGGAACACGTTAATCTTTACGATTAGCAGGTAACTGCTTAGGTACCTGATACGGGTGTTATATATAATTAAACAAATTTGAATCTACTTTAAAATGCATTTAAATTATTGAATGTACTTGAAATTCACTATAACTATTTTCTTTCTATAATGGTGCATATAATATATAGGACTTTCTTTCTTAGGGTGACAGAATATACCAAAACCATATCATATTATATATCATATTATGATACATCAATTTCAGGTATATTCTGCCATCCTAAGGAAGAAAGTCCTAACTCCATTTGTGAGCTTTTCGAGGTTAGGACACAGTCCTATAGATTTTGACGAGATCTATCGATTGGACTAGGTTAGAAAGCCCTATCTTGATCAGAAGTGCTTGAAAATCAACGTTGTAACGTCAGTTCTAACTTTAACTGAATAGAAACTACTCAGCAATTCACAAAACCTCGTTTTGCTTTCACCTATTCACCACTCACTATAGTATGACAATACTGCCATCACCTATTCACCACTCACTATATTATGACAATCCCACCCCTGCAATAATAGGTCTCTCAAATCTCGACGAAGCTTGAAATACTACAGGTTGTATCTATTAAATAAAGAGATAGAATAATTTTTATTGCATTTTGAAACGTTCTATACAATCAAGACCAATATCAGTCAAGATTCACATTATTTAAATTGCTATTAATTGTATAATACTTAAAGTATATATATTGTGCATTTTAAAAAATGTCAAAGCAAATTAAACATTCAAAAAAGAAAACTAAACAAAGACTGTACATGTTTTTGTCTTCAATATGCCTGGAATTTAAACGTTTGAAAAAATGCTAAAAACTAATTATACGTTTTTTTCTATGTTTATATAGATTCGTAATAAGAATGTGTTGACTGTTTACATTCATTGAAATTGTCAAATTATATTAAAAAATTTAGAATGAATCGTTAACCACTACTGACAATTTCACTGAGCATAAATCAGACTCCGAATTTAATTTTTTTTTCAATTTTTTGGTTTGGCTTTATAAGAAAAGAAACTGATTATTTGATTTGTTTTCATTTAAAATTACATTTTCGTTAAAGAGGAACGCTTTCAGTACTCCTCAGATGTATAGAGATATATCTACGCCTTTTGACTAGATAATTTATGTATTTTATTCATCCACTAAAAATTACTTCATACATACAATATAGATTAAAAATACACAACTTATAAAATTTAAAAACCAATAATGCTTCAGTTTTAAAAAAAATTATTATTTTTTGTGTTTTTTTTCTCGTTCATTAACAATATTTACATTTAGAATAACATTTCACTTCCGTCAAGCGTCCTAAGTAGAGAACAGCACTTTGTCGCGCTGCTACGTCATAACGTATTTTTACCTCAAAGCGTCGGAGGCCCTACATTCCAGAAATCACAATTGACTAGAACTTTTGGATTTTTAATGTTTCTTATTACATACTTTACTTTTTTTCACGTTTAATTTCTTTTCCTTTTAGTTCATGAGCCCTTGAGTTGAACAATTGGTAGGCCTAAGAGCTGATGTTATGATCAGCATTTTGTTTTTTTGTCTCATGTTTTTAAAAGTTTTTTTCGTTTTGTTTCTCCTTTTTTAGAAAAAGTTCTATCCACTAATGTTCATGCTTACTCTTAAAAACTAATGCAGGTGTCAAACATTTTTTTTTCAAAAAAACAAAAACACAGTTAGGTACACGAAAATGACATCAAAATAAACATCTTATGAGTGATAACGACAAAGCTCTCCCTATACAATTAAAACTTACGGAAGAATTTGAATTTTTCTCATACTTAAAATTCTTTTTATTCGTACTTATTTACATGATGCATGAATTTATCACAGAGAATGAAAGAGCCAGTGGGTTACTTTGAGTTTCGACCACTAGATTTTAATTAGCTTCATCTAAGAGAGGTTAAGTTCATTATCACCCAAAATATGGGGCAAGAAAAGAACATTTATTTTATGAGTGTAATTGGGAGAAGGTGGGTGTGTTTGGTAAATATCCAAATTTTACTAGACGAGCAAAATCAAAAACGGAATTTCGACGTTATTTGCCCCTTTTCAATCTTGGACAGAGAGTTGTTTATTGCATTATTCAATCAATAATGATCATCATTGACGTACACATTTGTTTTTAATGTGAATTATAATCTCCTCCATATTTATTTAATTATTTTCGAACGACCAAAAATTATTACTTATAAACAAGTTGTTCTTAATTCGTTCTCCTCTTTGCAGTGCTTTGTCTGTATGTTGGGGACTATAACGTCAAAAAGGCTGTAGGAGATTTCTGTGGGGTTTTTGTGTGAATTTCGGGGTTCAACTACCTACCTACTTTATTTGGTTGGATAAAAATTTCGAGTCCATCTCGAATCCAAGTTTGATATTCGAAAAAATTACTAACGAGTGAAATGAAAATGTAGGTAGATCGAAATCTTATTTTCCTCGACTGGATTTCACTGTTTGGTATTTTTTGGAGGTATTATAGATGAAAAGTGTATTAGTAACAATAATTTACGATTTTCAGAATGTAGTTTACTGGGTCAGAAAGTTAAATTAAATTTTTTTTATCTACAATTTGAGCATTGAGACTATTTACAATAAGTGATAATGATGACAACTTAGATGCAATGCCTATTGGAATATCATTCATGCCAAAAAGTTCATTATTTCTCTATTGACTAGGAGTAATTTTTCACCGAAAGGTCATGTTTTTTTAAATTATGTTAATATTTAGTAAATTGTTTGGATAGATTCGGTTGTTATCAAAAAATTTGTCAGTAATCTCTTTTTTCTTACAGTTGCCTGCAGTGGGCTCAAAATATCACTGAGGGAAATGAAAATGTACAGGGTTGATATGCCCCAAATTTAAAACGGTTCGGAAATGATTGATTATGTTGGTGGGCACTAAGGTACGAAAGCTTGAAATGATATTCTATTGGCGAAATCATACATGCAAAGTGGTACTTTTGACATTTACAAGCATTTGAACCAAACAAACGAAATTTGTTGAAATTCAATAATCAAGTGAAACATGATATGAGAAGTTGCAATTTACACAACTGAGCAGGCAACAAAACATTTCACACCCTCATTTCGCGTAATCGGTAACAGTTTACAGTTAATATCACATTATTCACGAAAGAGAAAATAAAAACGGTAATATTTGCTGCAGGCAACTTCAACTTGGTGCATTTCATCAATTTGCAGTATATTATAATATCCACAGTTACAATAGTAAATGCTAAAAAGGTAACTGTTTTACTTACAAGATGTACATAAAACTGATATCTTGTTTATTAATCTTACATTATTAGATTTTTAATAGCTATCCCTGAAAAGGCTCCGGTGATGATACATGGGAGTACAATTTATTGTACTTGGTTAAAGTGGATTTTAATTTAAATGTAAAACAAAAAAATTATTACGTGTATTTTCATCGGAGCTTCTTCTTTTTTTTTGTCAATTTTTTGTTTTGTAAATAAAACAATATATTTTATTTTAATTTGAAAACAATCGAGGCCTACAAGGAAGAATAGTAAAATATGAAATTAAAAGTCTAATGTCGTTTTGGCAGCTGGGTTTTAGTGAGCAAATGGTGTAGATGTAGTGGTTGATTAGTAAGTGGGCGAGACATGATCCCTGGGGAAGTTCCATCGTGCTCTCGAATATCCTTCACCACCCTCTCCTTGACTGCAACACCATCTACTTGGCAGTGTCTTTTCCATCTACTCACACTACTATGTTATAGTTGCATTACTGTTATATATATTATATTTATATATATTTATTTATATGGTAAATTGTATGTATATACATCCTTAGTTGATGTGCCGTGAAAACACAAACTGTACACACCACGTGTTCAGGATGAATGCGCGCACATCCCGAACGGTATCGGTTTGTAAGAAAACGTAAAAGTCATATACGTTCTGAATGCAGAGTGAGCAATTTACAGATAGTTGGATGAGGGGACCCCTATTTTCAACTAAAGAGCGTACACATGGGAGAGGCGTTGTAGCCGTAGTAGCGTCCGGATAAGAAAGCTGAGGTCCTGGCCGTTGTTGATGATGACGTTGACGTTGATTATGATGATGTTGATGTTAAGACGGTGGTTCCATTGTCAGACATTGCCTGCGGTCGGGAAGCGTGGGAGGGGGGGAGGGGGCCTCATTGGCTGAGCGAGACCTTGAGAATAGTGCTCTGAAGCAACTGTAACACATATACACGTGTCAACCAAACATAGTTTCACCTCGTCTCATCGCCCTCTACCCTCCTCGGTTTTTGTCACTTTATTACACCAGTCAACTTTTTTTTCCAGACACCGGTAACATTAGGTGAACTCCATCTCCGAATTAGTACAATCCATCATTGGACCCCAAAGCGTGCAAGTGTTGATCCGGTGGTATGAATAAAACGACAATAATAATTATTGCAGTTGAAATACTCATTAACAACTTTTACATCGCAAGTACACAACTTTCTATCTACAAGTAAAATGATATTTTCGGCAATACCACACCCTCCACAATCCCTTAAAGGGATAAGCACTCCATGAAATTACATTGCAATAATTCCAATTCCACTCAACTCCACTACAAACAAACTAAGATCTTATACAAATAACCTGCCTCAACCAGACTGCATTACAAACTGTTCAAAATGATTACATTGGTATTTACGTCAGTAGCCCTAAATACATGATACGATAATCTGCCTTTGGTACTCAAATCATAACGGATGCTTTTGGTAAACAAGCCATACTCAGATAAAGCTGTGATATTTGGTAAAATTGTTTGTTTTCTCGATGAATTCAGGACGTTTACAGTTGGGTTGGATATTTACGGTTTTACACACCTACACGTCAGGTGAGATTTGTGTTATTGATAAAACAGATCCTGTGGGAGCAGGATGCGGCATGATCAGGTATATACTAAGTGAAGATTCGGGCTGTAGCGCCTAAAGACCTTGCAAATCCAGATGGTAGGATTTCTGCACTTAAGATTTTGACGTTAACTTGGAGGGTATGAGGAGCTTCGAATTCGATGAACATCAGACACGTGGTTTGTCTTTTCCGTCTTAATTTATCCCTGAGAATTGATTCATCCCCACCAACTAAAATTGGCTCTACTGAACATCAATCCCACAACTTGTCTGCTATTAAAAGGGTCTCCTTGAGTATTCAGAGATGCATTCATTGTTTTTACCGACAAAGTTCAATAGTTGTCTAAATAGTTCGATATCACGTTACTTCTCAACAAACGCTGTATGATTGGATCCTCTTACACCTTCTTTAAATCACCTCATCTCGATAATAGAGTTATTGCAGACCACGTCTTAAGGAACAGCGTGACGTTGGCCTTGAGCAAGCGGTTCAAGATGGCAGGAGGAAAACATTCTACTCAAGTTTAAAGTCACGTCAAGTAGTAGAGGGTTCTAAAGTTTTATTTTATGTTTGGTTTTTGCCTCCTGTTGTGTTTTGTGTACTCCTATGAAAATAAAAATTATCTAAGATTTCTGAAAGTAATAAACTCGGTTTATGGTTATAACTTAAAAAGGATATACGCGCGGAATAAGTTGATGCAAACTACGTCCACACCTATGAGAAATGAGGTAGGGTCCATAGGCGGATCCTCACTGGCACCCTGGTGTAGACATCTTTAGGATGGTTCTTAGTTATATAAGCGAATTTTCGAAGAGACGGAAAATTGTTCTTGGTCCAAAATCTTTAAAACTTGAATTACCAAAAACCTTTTTGTACCAAAATCCGTTTCAGATCACCCTGAATCCACCGCCAAAAGACACCAAAAATCATATGTATATATTTATCTATCATTCCAGACGATAACTCTCGGTAGAATTGAGATAAAAAGTTTAAATTTACACAGGTGGGTAGAATAGCGCCACTCTAAGGGGGTTTGGAGGACATTTAAGGGGAGAAAAATTAGGTACCCATAAAATAAAAAAATTAAACAGTCTGACAAGTGCCCCACCATTTTAGGGATTTCTTAAGGCTGAACACGATGGTGAAGTCAGAATTGCGATTTCCCATGCCGTTCTCAAACTGGAGCACATTGTAATGCATGGTTTGCTGAGTTTCCCACCTGTTCTCGGGGGGGTTAGGCAATATGCCCACCTAGAGGGATATCCTGATCTGCATTTACAGACCTGGCTATCTCCAGAGTGGTCGAGTCAAAACTTCGGGAAGGAGCACTCAGCAAACCATTACAACTTTGAAGGTGAAGAAACGTGGTTGTTACTTGAGACGTTCTTCACGGCTCTGCTCTAATCTGATAACGGAATGAGATATCGCAATTCTGACTTCACCATCGTGTTCAGCGTTGTAAAATCTGTAACCTGAGGTTAGTCGGCAAAAAAGGAGACAAAATTTGTTATAAAACCACTTAAATGGAGACATTTTACATAAAACCAGTTATTTCTTCGAAAATTTGCTCTTATAGCCATGCTGCATGACTGTTTTTCCCCTCTTCTGTTTGTTCGTTTAATTGATAATGGTGCTAACCACCCAGAAAATCTTAAATTCCATAGAACTCTATCGAGAACTCCGAATGTGGTATTTTTTGGAGACGTCATGTGCAGTACTGTTGAAGTCAATAAAACATCAAGGTCCAGAGATTGAACCCCACATGGTTTCTATATTCGAAATCCAACTCAACGTCATCAAGAACTAGGTATTTCCCTCCAAATACTGGGACGAACCCAAAATCTTCAGGGGCGAGCTTGATATTCTTCTGCAACAGCAGTAGCTGCTTCAATTGCCTCTTCACTTATCACTGAATAAAATAATATGAATTGAAATGATATGGACTTGAGCTGGGTTCACATGTGTCCGGATTGATTATTGCTCTGTGATTGGTCAGTGTCTAAGGTTAGGAGTGTACTTCCATGGCCTCGAACAATTACAGAGCAATCCGGACTTTCCGCCTTGAGAGCAATCGCCCATACCACTCCCTAATACGAATAGGTCAAACGTTACTTTCTTGTACTTTCTTTCGTATGTACAAGCTGCATCTTATCGACACCTGCATGATTGGCATACTCAGACGAATTCTGTGTACCACCCACAGGAAGTTATAACCGCTATTATTTTGTTACCCAACAGAAGTATGTTTCATTTCCTAAACGAAGAGACCTAGTGTTTAGCATCAAGTACCTACTGATTTACCCGGAATGGTTAATTGGGTTTTGTCATAAACGTGTTTGGATTATTTAGTGATTTCATTACATCATTTGATTCCTTAGGACAAACAGTGGTTTATTTTATAGGTACATTTAAGATCAAATATATCACGTGGAAGGCCCAAAGACTAGTGTTAGTGCTTCTCAATCTCTTAATTCTACATTGATTCTCTCATATCAAGTAGTTCTACTACAAACGAATTTAAATACACTGTGTTTAAATATTCTTGGTATCGTAAAGCACAAATCAACCCTTAAACCCACCTTGGTCACAAGTTCCCTTGTCTTGTAGAGGGAACTTTCAGTCCATCGACTATAATAAACCTAGAATATGTAACTATCAATTTTACTGCTCATCACAACTACAGTTACAAATATTCACCAACATGAACTGGATACAAAAATCTAGGTACTACTATATTGAGAACAAGAGTGGACTATTAAAAAAATTGTTTCATATAAATGGCGAATCAATAAGTCAGTGGGTTTTACAGGATTTGAGCAGTTAGTAGTAATGCAGTACTGGCTAAGTTTAAAAATTGAAACAATCGTAAATCAAGCTACGAGTGCTTGTATATAATCATGTAATTCGAACGTTTAAAAAAAAATATTATCAATTTTTTTAAATCAAACGTTTTGTTGTGATTTTGGGAACTTTTTGCCGATTATATTAAGTTCATGATAATCTACTAAATTTAACAGTCAATAAGTTTGTTATTCATACCACAAGACCAAATGCTGAGTGCAATGGAACGTAGCTACATCGAGGATCGTTTTCTTTATCGTCAATTGTTTAATCGAATTTGGGTGTAATAAAAAAACCAAAACCTGGAGAAGTAATGTTGGTAGAGGGCCAAGTATAATATCATGGGTTGTGTACATACAACTTTATGTGCATTTTTTAAACGAGATGTCGGCTATTTGAAAAAAAAAAAAATGTGTTTATTATGGTGTATATGTCTAGTGATTCGTTTTTTTTTCTATGTGAAATCAGTGATGGTGTGTCGTTCATATCCCCACTTCGTCAACCACTGTCAATACAAGAAAGACATTCTCCATGCATTTTGATTACGTCGTGGTTCGAATCCCCTTGTGAATAGTACCAACTCGGTAAAGCTTTTTGGTTGTCTAACTCTTACATGAAAGCAGGTGCCGGATTTATAACCAGTTTCAAAATTCGTGATGATTACAAATTAAGAGGTGCCGATTTTCATATGTTTTCTTTAAGGGTACTTATTTTTCGCCCTTCTCCGGGAGTCGAATTACCTGAAGGCACAGCCGCATATGCAGAATGCCGTCTTGGTACGTATCTACTCGTATCTCGCCTCTCATACCGGCACCCCACTGTTCCATAACAAATTTTCGTTTAAAAAACATGATTTCCTTACTTTGTCACCTTAAAAAGGAAAAGGAAAAAATCTCATAAAGACAAGAATTAAATTTCTTATGAATAACATGAGAATTGGGTCGTCCGTGTTTTTCTCAACACGTTATTCGGATTTAAAGTGCAACTCTAAATCTACCATTGGAATAGCTATGAAAAAAATAAAATTGAGATGAAAATTGAAGTATGATATCGCTTTCAGTGTCATGCTAAGTGGTAGGCATTTGATAGTGGTATACCTCCTGCACTTGAGTTGACCCAAAATGTCTTAATGCACGGTGCACTTATCAACGAGGGTATAAATGGATTAGTGACTTTTGAACCGACAATCAATTAGTTAAAAAATGTTCAAAACAGTCCAAAATTGAAAAAAAATAAATAAAATGACCACGATTTTTCAGACGAGAAAAGTCAAGAAAAACCAAACATTTGTCAAATAGGTAAATCGTACGATTTTATACCGCACTAATTTCAAAAACCTCCCGTCAGTACTTTGAATGCTATTATTCAGATTTTTATTTAGTCGCATCATGGCTACCCGATTTCATTTTGTAGTTGCGTACCTACTCCAATTTCAGTTATTTTTTATTTAATACCGTATAATGGCACAGAATATCGCTTGGGTAAATAAAGTGTTTCTGACATGAAATATGGTTCGTCTGTAAGCATTCTGTGTTTTGTTCCAAATAATTTGCACCAATTCATCAAAAAAATCAACTTTTTTCGAAAAAAAAGAGTATAAAATCAGGTATGTATATTTTGGATATTGAGCATGCCTTGCAAAAGCTTTTCACTAATCTCATGCACCGAAAAGTTTATACTAAATTTATAGTTCAACTTCCAGCATAAAAAGAGGGTCAATTTAGAAAACAAATCCAGTAGTACCTAAATTTTACAAATTCCAGCATACTTGTGCCTCTTATAGCTTCTTGGATTGGCAGAAAGAATATAGAGGCGTCTTGTTGACAAAAACAAAATTTTGATAATTATAAAATAAAATAAAACAAGTTTGTACATTAATTTACAAAACATATCACAATACATCGAACGTTGCAATAAAAATGAATTTGTATTCGTTAAATTATTTACAAAAGGTAACCAAGTTCTGTAAGACAAGCACATGTACAATTATGGACATACAGGATTATTGGTACAAACATGTGTACAGTACAATTTTACGATCACGGTTGGTTTTCGCTAGGGATCCATGACATTCTATGTGTTAACACGTTGAACAAAGTGTACACAAAATGGATACTAGGAAATTAGAAATTAATGGTAAAATGAGAAAATGCAGATAATTTGTTGGATGAACAAATAAATAAACGCTAATTGGGATTGAAGGAAATGCAATAATCAACAAGCAACGTACCTACGTCATTTCAAGGCTTTTACTCGGTTGGCGAATTGAATTTAGTTCGGTTTGGTTTAAAGGTTTTTTCGAGGTGGAAATCAATCTAGCATGACAAGATTCGACATATCAACACAAGTACGATCCATGCACTTTGAATTCCTCCATTTCCTTTGATCGGGGAACCCAATGGTAAATGGAGAACATGCATTATTTTCTCTCCGGAATTTTTTTCGGGGTATTCAAATGCACTAAACTCCCTTCACAGATTGAATCAACCATCTTCATAAGTGCCTACAAGGAAATCTTCAAACTTTTTTTGAACACATGATTTGTTGCAACGCTTTCAAAATGTACCTATTCCGATATATCTAATTACCCACGATTGAATTAGATACAGTACACCAAATAAGTGTGACGTCACAAGAATGACTAAGTAGCAAATTTATGTACTGAAATAAATAGTTAGGAAATCGAAATGAGGTACGCTAAGTTAGCATTTTTTCGAGATTATACAAACATTAATGTTCAACGATTTTCCTTCAAACTTGATGAGAACATCAATTTCAAACGACCAACATCAGCCCAACTAGTAATTTTAATTTGAATACCAAAATAGTGGATCAGTATCTTCCTATAAATACGTTCTAAAAACGCCTTGACGTTTTGTTTGTGATGGAAAATGGAATGGCAAATACCTATAAAAAAAAAAAAAAAAAAATTGAGTGTACTATAATGTAAATGCACCCAAAATAATGTAAATTGTACTATGCTTTGGAACCGGTTCAATTCGATTTCAAACGCCGGGGGGACCCCACGTGGGGGACGTAGGGTTAATGACGCTAAAGTGGCTGTTAGGGTCAAGTTCCAAAGTCCAAACGTTCAGCAATTTTTTTGCTAGGAATTTCTGTAAGTCTTAGAATGGACATTATTCCATAGGTGGCAAGGCGGGATGAGAGGGTCCCACTGGCAATTAGTAGTTTCATAGCGTCATTCGGTGCTGAAGTCCCATATGAGGCCATTTCGGATTTTGGAAGACTATGGGCAAAGGGATGTTCTCGAAGACTAAACCTGAACCCTAACAACGGTTCCATGTAGAAGGGTTGTCTGCATGGGCATTTTAGGTCCATTCCATCTGACGTGCCAATCCCTTCCGTGATGGTCGACCAATTCACGAAATGAACTGTTTTGCACGTTTGCGTGGTAGCTGCAGCTCTGGTGGAACACTTTGTAAGGAAGTGTGATGTACCCTGTGAATTCTACATTGACCAGGAATCCGTCAGACCTGCATTACACACCGTCAGGATAATTCGATGGGAGACTGGATCCGGCTATTGCAAAATGCCTCGTAATGCTTATGAGAGACTGGCTGGACGACTGGGAAAATGTTTTACTCATTTGTCTGTTAGCCCACAGTCAGCACCTTATGATATGCAGAGTTGTCACCCGCCCAGTTAGTACTTGCCAAAAGCCTCGCTACGCCCACGTGGTCGAGCCTTGTCGTATTCCAAGGAACCCTACGCACTCAGACTTCAAGAGGTCCATAGTTGCAGGCACAGAGAGATGCGCTATGTAAGGTGGGCTAAAGAACCACGCTTCCAGCAAGGAGATTGGGTTGGTGAGTATGTTATTGGGTGCTCCAAACTCCGACTTTAATACAAAGGGCAGTGGGACGAAAAAAGCGTCTTCTACACTCGAAAAGGCTGTTCGGGTCAGATGTGCCCAGAGCTTACAAGAGAACCCTCTGACCTGCTTGAAGTACCACGTAGCAGCATGGTGGTAACATACTCATCATTATGTAAAATTCGATTGTTAATTTTGCTGAATTGATGCCAGTCAAAAGATGTACTCTGAACAATCATCTTCAAAAGTTGTTGCCTTGTATCTTGTGTTTCACCTCAGTCAGTGACGTAGCCAGAATTTCGGTAAGGGGGTGTCCGGACTAGGGCTTACCGTGAGAGGTATGGTGAACCCCCTCCCCCTGTCAACGTACCTGCCTCAGTCCAATTCCTGCGTATTCAATGGAACTTATCTTATAGGAGGATATAATGAAGAACAGTGATCTACACAGGAAAACCCAGCGTTTTATTAGATAAGCCACTTCATGTATCGACAGATGGTTAATTCAATTTGGACGAGAGTTGGATTTAATTCGAATAAGGCAGAAAACATGCTATCGAGTAACATGTTCAGATATTGTGTCCAATGTTTGAGAGGTCATTCGCTCATAATTTCCTTACTCGTAGCTGACAATGTTTGTGAATGCCTCCTGTACTGTCTTATTAATTGTAGATTATTTCAAGCTGTATTTGTAAGAATCCACACAAGAGGAACTTATGTCCATTTTTTGAAACGATACAAATAAGGAAATGTGTGTCGTCTTGAAATGTTTTGTTGTCTTGATGCAAGCACATCGAGAGTTGTGTTTTCATAAATAATTGAATGATTACGATGGTTAATTGTAATGATTTAACCCTTAAAAAATTTGTTTAGAACCATGATGTACGACAGATTCCTCGCATAACGCACACACGCCTCCCAATGTTCTTATTCTAGTAACATGTTAAGGACTAAGTATGCAATTATTTGTCCTCCACTTCTATAAATTATGTGGTTGTTATTAACAATTGGGTATCTATAATTATAAAAATATATTCCAGAAGCTGGTATATATTCACAAGTGGAAATGCTGTGGCTTCTTTGCATACAAGGTGTTGGTTGCAATTCTTGAATTTGGTCTTGAGTTCGTTTATATTGTATGGTGCGTTCATATAATGGGTATTACTTATAGAATCCAAACATCGTGTATTTTAAATGAGGGTTCACTTTTTTATTAACTCTAATACTTAAAGTGCACATTGAGGGAGGAATGCTAGTTGGTAAGGTAATGTTCTTCAAGTCTAGCAAGTAAATATCAAAAATCCCTCTTGTTATTGGGGAGGTTATATCGAGCTTGTAATCATCACCTAAAGTCTGACTTATCATTTGAAACCGGGTTACACGGGTAAAACTACTAAAAATGGTGCAATCCTGAGTATCCAAAATCATCCTATGCATCCCAAACAATCCTAAGCACTGCAAACTTACCTTAAGCATCGCTAACCATCCCAAACTATCCTAAGCATCCTTAACCATCCCTAAGCATCGCAAACAATCCTAAGCATCGCAAACTATCCTAAGCATCTCAAACAATTCTAAGGATATCTAACCATCCTTAAGTATTCCAAACAATCATAACCATCGCAAACTATCCCAAGCATCTCAAACAGTCCTAAGTATATCTTACCATCCCTAAGTATCCCAAACAATCCTAACCAGCTCAAACTATCCTAAGCATCCCAAACAATCCTAACCATCCCCAACTATCCTAACCATCGCAAACTATCCTAAGCATTCCAAACTATCCTAAGAATCCTTAACCATCCCTAAGCATTCGTAACCATCCCAAACTATCCTAAGCATCCTTAACCATATGTATCTAAGAATCCTTAACCCTTCCTAAGCATCTCAAAAATCCTAAGCATCCCAAACTATCTTAAGTCTCTCAAACAATCCTAGCATCCCAAACCATCCCAAACTATCATGAGTATCTTAAACTATCCTAAGCAAATCTAACCATCCCTAACCATCCTTAAACCTTAACAATTTAAAACTAACATTCTTGTCCTCGCAGGTCATGGTCTACCCCCCTCCCGCTAATGATTTTTGGATACAGCCCTGCTACTCGTGTAACCTACTGAAGATTAGTATTTAATGCGAATTATTAGCAATAAGAATAGCCAAAGATTTTTTAAACGCAAAAGAAAGGAGTATTTAGTATTATTTTTCTATTTTAGGATTATAAGTAGTGCCAGCTTAACTCGCATTAACCCCCCCCCCCCCCCCAAGCCCTAGCCCGAAGTAGTGTGTTGAACAAAACCATGATGAGTTCCAACACGGAATAAGCTAGGTGAGATTTTGGTGAGGTTTGAGTCCCACATAATCTGGAAATGCGGACCTCTCCAGGTTCCTATCGTAAGAGATCCTAATGCCACCTATGAATGTTAAAGATTTCCTCACCGCCGTACGGAAAAAACCACGTTCTCGACAAATTTGAAAAAATCTAGAATTTTTCCGAAATATAAGACAAATACTGAGCATTTTCTGTATAATACCATGCCAATTCACCAAATTACTTGATAGGTCTATCAAGTATTGAAACGTTGGAGTATAAAGAGAAAACAAATACAAATAAGTTGTACTACGCTGTAATGCAAAACGATCAAAAAACGAGTTTGTGGTGAGTGGTTTTGATAATTCACCTAGTGTTCCAGTGTTCAAATCAGACGGTGAAATCATGCAAAAAGTCGTCTGGTGATCAGACGACTCGCTAATTCGTTAGGAGCAATCGAATGAAAATATTTCGACGGGTTGAACCTGATTGAAAACCGTTTTTGGACGGAGCAGTCTGGTCGACAGAGGGCTGCAAAAACTTGAAAATCGTAAATTTCCGTTGTTTTACGTTGAAAAAACGGAACGGTCTTCTAAGAAATATTGTCCGTTTTTTGAAATTCAAGGTAGCAAAATTCGTTCATCTCACGGACCGTAGATGACTGGCTGAATAGAACCGCTGCTCCTACGACGGCCAACTTCTAAAATTGGGACCCTCTCATTCAACACTGTGAACCACGAGTTGAATTCAGTACAAAATCGTGTCTAAATAAATATTATAATGGTAGGAGTGATGATAGTAATAATTCATAACAACAATGACCTTTTGGACCGTGTACGTGGTGTGTTGGTCACTTTACCATAATTAATAGCTATGAATCATCTTAAAACTTCAATATTGAACCAAATGCTAGTGATTAGGTGCAGTGTTCCAAAATTAGTTACTTCTAATAATTTTTACTAGGTATATTAAAATGCATGGTATGATAATTCATGTATCATATTATTTGTACTAACAATTATTTGTTCATTTCTCCATTAACTGTGAAAATTCTATTTAAAGAACCTGATTACGTATACTCGATGAGTGGGTGCGTATCAGTCCTATTTTGCCGCAGAAGTACCAAGTAACAGATATAATTGTTACGAATTTGTTTGAACTAATTAAGAATTTTCATGTGAAAATTCGTAAAATTTTGGACTATTACCATGAGGAATACTTTGCAGTTCAGCTCAAGTTATGTCAAACCTCCATACCAGCACGGTTTCATTTTGCTTTGTTATGGCTTGTTAACCAATTGCATCCTTTTCTTATCTTAATGAATTACTTTTCATCGTCATTGAGGTTGGCTAATCACATATTTCACCACTATCTGCCTTCGTTTTGACTTTTTAACTTCCTGGTAAAAAATATAAATAAATAAATAAGCGTATGTTCTTAGATACTCACATGTCTGTACTAGTGTTTTGAAGAAAAAAAAATCAATTGCCTGCCAGGTACGTTGTTAACTTAAATCAAAACATTCAATGACTTTGGTTTCTCCCCTTACAGAAGTCACTGTGAACAGTTGAGAGGAATTCGTAGTTGGACTCGTGGGGTTTGTGCAATAAACGCCTACCTATCTACTGATCGACATAACTTAAATTCCAATGTAGCACCAAACAATCTATCCAAGAGGCAAATACTGATCAACCAACATGTAATCAGAAATGAAAATAATACGGTCTACAATATCGGGTTAAGCAAACAAAATGAAAAAGGTAAAGGGGGCGGTGAGATGAAATCATCCCCTTATTCATCACTTGATTGGAAATGACGAAAGGGCAGTTTCAATGGCGGTATTAACGGAAATTATCTTTCACAATGTAAGCATGTATCCTACATGTACGCGTGTAAGTTTATACACAAATCAGTCAGATGGTGTACCTAAATAAGCTACTGGTTTATAATTCGATTCGTTTTTGCAGACGACTGCGAGCTGTGGTGCAGTGAGGAGCTGTCGCCCATGTGGCTGTTTCAGTAGGACGAAAAGTTTGCATTGGACCAAAATAAGATTTGGATTAGATTCTAGCAGGGACAGGATGGGACCGTTCCCCATTATCTGTACAGAAGCCTATTGTGGGGAGCGTTGCCCTGTGGGCCAGCCTGTAGTCCCTGGGTTCAGTCCACTCCCTCTAACAGACTGATGATGGAACCTACCAGGTTGTTTACCGATTCGATTTCTTCTGGTATCAGAGATCTAAAGATTCTGTGTCGTCGAGCTTCAAGTGCTGCGCACTCAGAGAGCAGTGCTGTTTCGTCCTCTTGTGTGTATACCGATTCTGTGCAGATGTTTACAGAAGCACCCATGCTTAGTCAACACTAATTTTTCCTAGTAGCTCCAGTGTTACTGAGCTCCAAGGGCGGATACAAGAGGGGGATCATGACCTCCCCCCCCACCCTCCGAGACCTCAAAATCGGCAATATCACAGTAGTTGTCGGGGCCACAAACGTTTTGGCTGGATATCTCCGTTTTCAAGATATTGAAACGCTCTCTTCTTGTTCATCAAGACAATAAAGAAGTTAGTGGATGATTTTAGCATCCTCTCAAATTTGAACCTAATAGTTGAGTGGGAGTCGATTTCACTCATCTAGTGTGCACAGTAACTTGACCCAGGTGGGGTCAGGTTAGATTAGGTTAGGTTATGAACCTCCTGACCCCTTCCCAAAATCAAATTCTGGATCCGCCCCTGCTGAGCTCTTGATGCTATTGTCTGGGATGTCTTCCCAATTCTCCCCATGCCCTCCCACAATCCCCCAAGGAGGACCAAAACTAGTCCCACGTCGTTGACTCACAGCCCACTTTACCAGCTGCTTCTAGGGAGTGTAGCAGCTGAATCGTAATCTACTCATCAAATAGGTTATTCTGCCATCTCATCCCTGTCCCCACCACAACCAATTGAGCAATTCAATTTCCCCGTGATGTTAACGTGTCACAGTCCCCAATGTTGCCCAGCAGCTTCCAATTCGTGGACATGCTACGAGTCACTGCGAGGGTCTGCAGAAACGAACATTTGTTAGGTGCAACGTCAAACACTTTTCCAACATTATCGCGAACAAATCTTGTTTATGACACCGCATTTTGTTGTTTCCACTCCAAGAAAAAACAAGAGGTTTAGAGGAAGTCGTCCATAGTTCCTATTACAAAATGTAATACTGGTTTAGTAAACCCCAGAGCATGTCGATAGGTTTGTTAATAAACATCCTGCCTAAATCCATGGATTACTTCGACCCAGACTTTGGCTGAATATTTCAGGCAACCCCAGTCAGGAAGCTCCTAACTACACTCCTTGTGTCCGATATAATTTTGAATCATAATTTCGGGATTTGTGGTTTAATCGTGAATACTGCATTTTTTGGTTATTCAAGATACCAAAAAACAAATTTCAACTTCATACAAGGGAATATAAGTTGTGATGAACTGGTTCTTTTTGGACCATCACAAGGTTTTGTAGTGATAAATATGAGGAGGTGACTTCATTAAATGAACTTGATGAACAACTCAAACGAACGGAATGAGATGAGGAGGAAGGGAAATAAAACATTTAAATAAAGGGTTAACGAAAAAAAAAAAAATTCATAAACCACTATGTATTTGACTTAGGATGACAGCACAAAAATTACAAAAAAGACTTTAATAGCCGGGGGGGAAAGTAAACGGAAAACGGATATCAAATTATCGCAATTGGTTGCTTACATGGTTCAGGAAGTGGCTTGACCATTAATGATGAGCGCTCAGTGGGAGGAATTCGTGGCTCAAATGCATTCACAGAGTTTAGCATGCTCCTGGAAAAAATAGGCAGCACACTTCGCTTGCTAATAATATTATACGTTATTATATACAAAATAAAAAAAAAGACAATTATAAATAATTGTTCACCTTAAATTTAATTTGTTTACAACATTTTTGTACACAAATCTCACAGCTTTTTCACTACACAGACAGTAAATTACCTACTTTTTTTTTATCTTTCATTTTTTCATCGAAAAAAAGGCAGATTTTGTGTAGGTATGTGATCTTAACGAAAAATAATCGAATAGTAAAACTCAAGATGAAAACTCAAAAAATGTTACATTAAACAAAATTGTCACTTTATCGTGAAAAAAATTACATGAAATATTAAGAGTACAATATCAAGTACCTAATAATATCAAAGAATTAATACTTCAAATCACTTTAAAGAGGCAGGCACTTTTCTATTATTGCAGTCTGTTATAAGATATTCTTAAAAATATACGTTCCGAAATAATGTAATACAACACACTAGGGAAGAAGGTGGAATTATGACAACTACACAATGTCTGAAGGTAACACATTAATCGAAAAGTATGTTTCGATGAGCAATTCATTACATATTTTGTTATGTTTGTCCTGCCCGGGATTAAAAAATGAAAGACGATCGGTTTGTTTATGTTTTGAAGGAGGCAACAAGTCGAAAGTTTGAAATCATCGTTAAAATGATATTTAAGACCGAGGAACTAGTTCTAAGACTGTATATGTAATTGACTAAATATTGCTACGAATTGGTGTGGAATATTTACTACATTTACATGGTGGTAGTTTCGAGTTGGTGGATTGGTTTTTAACCGGTGTGTTGTAACATTGGACTAGAATACCGTCTTAAAAAACTGCTTTTCCTTGTACCAGTGGTTTGTTGATATCCAAACTAAGAAGCTCCCTTGTAGCTGTGTCACCTTCATTAGACAAACCTATCAAAAACTCTCGTATTGAAATTTCAATTGGTGTTTCTTGTACAAAACTGAATACTATATCCTTATGATGGCTTAGAGTTAGGGTTAGGTACCTAACTTAAAGTTAGGTTTAAAGTTAGGGTTGGAAAACCAACTTAATGAGCAAAACTTGACTTGGAAGCCCTAACTAGACTGAAGATTTATTTGGTTACCGAAATTCGCAAATGTCCCATCAATATCGTCGTTTAAGCTACAACATGGCATAAGTCCATTTTGCCTACTTGTCAGAAGAGCATTAAATGATCAGAAGCTTGGTTGCTAGTTGTGATACACCCAAATAACACTATCCTCAAAAAACGTAGCGGTTTCCAAATAAATATTTTTTTTAAACTGTAGAAAAATTAAGTTGTGCGATGTTGCTGTAAGGTTAGTGTACTTAGGCCATTACGTGACGTAACTGGCGACTGCAGTGCTATACTAGAGGCACCATCTCAAAACCGACTTCACAAATGGTTCCGGAGCGAAATTTGGAATAAGAAAATGTATAAAACTCTAAACTGCCAAAAAATTCAATTACGAAGAAAAATCATGTTGCAGCTCTTAAGGGACGACATTCTGCGAAGTTTCAATTCCTAGTTTGTAATGTATGGCTGCTGAGTCCACCTGTTCTCGGGGGGTTAGGCAATATGCCCAACCAGAGGGATATGCGGTCTATGTTTCCACAGCCGTCTATCCCCAGAGCGGTCGAACAAAAACCTTGAGAACAGGGCTCAGCAAACCATCACAAGTTGAAGGGTTGTTTAATTGAAAGTAGCTTTCAAGTACATATTTGTTCATCTAACAAACTAAATCTATTTGCTCGTATATAATTAATTTCGTGTGCCAAGTTCTACAGTGAAACAGGACACAAATTGGTATCTACTGTCCACTAATTTACTAGGAGATTAATAAGTCAGCTATGCTGGGTTAAATAGTGTGCCTATTAGCAGTCAGCGAACTAGTTCCTAGAATACAGCATATAGACGGAGTTATTGGCAAATTTTTACCACAGTTACGTTAATTTGATGATTCGTTTTGGATGTTGAACTGAATTAATGGCCACACATGTTATTTGGACCACGGAACTAATTGATGCACCTGCGTATCTCAGAGACGTACCAGGGTGTGTCTTAAATGGACAACATCGTGAAGTAGAGATTCTTCGAGGTTATCAAGAGGTTATCTCCATATGACGTCGGTCCCATCTTTGCTTTCGTCATGTTCTTTGCAGGTTATGGGCCTTTAGTGCGTCAGAGGCGACATGCTGGTGTATACGTCGGTCGACTGACAACGATTTAATCTCAATGTCACGTATCAGATGCAATAGTCACACCCTTATGACACGAAATAATTCATTTTCCAGTTCGTAATTTGAATCCTAGGGAGTGACTTCAGTGCGTTTCAAAGTCATCAAGCTCCTAATGACTGCGCCCATTAGCTCCGACATTTGAGAAGCGTTGAATAGTTGAGGAGTGTTCAAAAGGCACCAAGTTCACTTTCAACAATAAATGAGTGAAGGGCGTTATCTGAACCTTCGGTTCTGTTCACCAACCGTATAAGTTAGTCAACTCAGAATTGAGCAGTCAAAATTTGTTCATCTGAAAACATCCAAACGATTCAGACAGTTACGAATCTACCAAATGGCATAATCGATTCCAACAGCCAATGAAGCTTTGATACTCCTTAACCAATAGCGTTGCGTTCTTGTTAAAGAAGTGTTAAGTTAATGAGGTCTCTGAATGACGATGTTAGACTTCACATTTAACCCTCTCCTTTATTTTTGATATAATTTTCTGTAGTTCTTATCACATAGATCTGCACATTGGTTTTCTTATAAGTACCACAGATTCGTATCTTTGAATTAAAACAGGTTTTGGGGGAAAACGTGTACCATTTACTTTCCACCAGGTCCTAAAAAACCCTGATAAAAAACTCAGTTCTTTCTGATGGAAAACTGTGTGATCAAAAGGTTGTAGGCCCCTGGAACATATCGAAAGTACCTTATTGCCTTTTGAACGAGTGAAGTGAATAAATGGCTCATATCGACTAACAGATCATTCAAGAGCTGTGGTGTAAGTGGTGCCTACTAATCAACGTTATGACAGAAGAACCAGTCGGTACTGTCGTTGTAACGATCAAAATCTATTCACGAATCAGCTCAAGTTCTTCTTTATAAAGAGGAAATTCAAACCAACGAGGTGTTTAGTACAAAAATGACACTGTTGCCTCCTTCAAAACCTAATATATAAACAGAGTACTTTTATTTCCTTTTCTAAATTTTTTACGCAGTAGTGTATAAAAAGCGACGAAAAAGTGCATGAGAAAGTTGATTAAATGAACGGTTCCAAGTCCATAGGCTCTCAGTTCTTGTCCGCACTGACAGGGTTGCTGTTACGATGGAACCCTGAAATGTGAGATGAGCAAAAAAATACACTGAGTGAGCTAAAAAAACCACTCAGTGAATTTCGAGTGGTAAAATAACACTCGGAGTTCGCCTAGAAGCGTTGTCATTGGGGCCCCTGCCTATCCCATGCATACGTTACTGTTCAATAAAAAAAAAAAAAAAGAAAACCATATAAACACAAAAAAATATATTTAAAAAATAATAATTCTTCCAGTAATTTTGTAGTACAACAGATACTTTAAAAACCAAAATTGTTGAATTAAACAAGTTCAACCTCCTTTTTCACACCGCATCTGATTTAAACAAACGGTTTTGTTTTCCAACTCATCAAAGTAAACTCTCACTCCGCATGGCATATGGACGGGGAAAATTCCAAAACAAGACTTGTCTTCATCAAAGAGCGGTTAAATAATCAACTTGCTACTTTATCAGCGTGAATGGATAGCACCTAAAGTATAACAAACATCGATAAAGTGGTGTATGGGTAACAAAAATTCATGAATCGTGTAAAATAAGGTGCTGCAAGTTCGAGAGAATTTTCGGGTTGTAAACTAAATCGAAATGAAAGATTCGCAATTTGTTTTGGGTATGTCATGCCAATAGTATTAAAAAGCCATGCAAACATAATGCAACCATTAGACTTACCCGTAGAGCCTACTGTCCCGCAAACTTCCTCTATAACGCCATTGAAAATACAATTAAATGTTGAAAGAAAATGACAACATTGTTTAACAAGTCTCTTTTGTTGGAAATTAAAAAAATAATAAGTGAACAAACAAAACCTCCATGAGGTTTTTGTTATGACATGAATTACAGCCTGCGACGACGTAACGGAAACAAAGTGAATAAAATTGTAACGTTGATTTTGAAATCTACTGCAGCAAAGCTGAGTGCACTATTGCTGCCATATCCTTTCCTACGCTTGATTGCGCCTATGCGTTTAATTTAACAATACCTACGTTTGAAAAAAAAAAACACAAAACAAAAACAATGAGAAAAAACGGCTATTCTAGAAATACAACGAAAAGTAATTTTCAAACAAAAAAACAACAGTAAATCAAATAATAACACATCGAAGGTTATGTAGAAATTGTACAAAAATAATACTTCGAGTGTCATGTTTTGTATGTCTAATAACATGCATATTTTGTTTGTTCTTGTAGAGTAAGGACAGTATGAAAAACATTCCCTCATTCCGAAGCGTGGGGGTGGGGTAAGGGGGTTCGGAGGCCTTACCTGCCGTTATTATTTCTAAAGAGCACCAGGATCTCTTCGAAGGTTTTATTTTTCGTTTCGGGCACCTTCTTGTACGTGAAGATCCAAAATATAGCGAGCAAGGCGGCGAAGGGGAGGAACGTGTAGTTTTCCAAAAAGGACTGCAAAATAAATAGGATTGAGTCAACTTTCGGTGTATGTTCGACCTGTAGAGGGTGTAAGGGTTAAGGTCCTACCATTTTTGTAGGTAGGTACCGGTTAGAAATCCGACTTTTTTCACTTTTAAGATTGTTTTCGTTTTTTCGACCTTAAGTCACTAAAATGGCCATAAGTCCATTAATTGGATTATTTGATTGATTTGAATTTGTACAAAAAATAGAACCTTAATTATGCAGGTGCACACGAAAAGTACCGATAAAAAAAACCGATATCATTCTGAACCCTTAATGACCCAACGTATCTTTTTGGAAACACGATTTTGGAGGCGATTTGGTCTCTTGCGGGCTTTTCATGAACCACAACGACTGTCCCACGGGCTATTAAGGGTTAAGCCATCTTCAGGGGTTGGTAGGTCTCGTCGTCCCAGTCTCTACTTCTTTCAGTCTACTCGTCAGGTTTATTTTGTTTCGTTGTATGATGTTCGATTCGTACAGAGAAAACAAAATAAGCCCGCAAGAGAGCAAATCGCCTCCAAAATCGTGTTTCCAAAAAGATACGTTGGGTCATTAATGGTTAATAATATTGCACATGAGGACTGAACTTTGGATGGATCAGACTTAGTCATGTTCTGGCGAGAGTGACAGAACAATAGATGGAGTTAATTGCATATTGTCGCCAACGTTATCAATACTGGTTAATCTCATCCGAAGTCAATAGTCTCTTGATAGGAACTTTGGTAATAACTGATTTATTCAAAGATAATGTACGTCATTGTCAGGGAGAACCCGGAAAGGATGGCTCCTACATTGATGGATGATGGCTTCATAGTTTTGGGAGGTTTCGTCGAATTAATTTTAAAATGGAACGTATGTAAGAGTGAGGCCATACGCTGTGGGTTTCAAAGAGATTTTGACTGTGGATAATGAGCAGGATTGTTTTCAACGTGTGTTCTTAGTGACACCCCTTACCATCTGTGGGTCATTAGTAATGACTCATTACCAGAGACGAGTAAATTACCTATGACCTATGCAGATGACCTAAATGTGCCATTTTTTTCAAAAATGACCTAAATCACCGAAAAAAGTGGAAACGACATAGAAAACGACATATTTTAGATGTTTTCGTGGTGTGAAATGACAACTCTCTTTGTCAACGAACTTTTCTACCTACTAATTAGACTTTTCTTCGGCCGTTAATTAGGTGACGAATATAGAAGCCTTGCGATAATCCCATGGGAAAAGTTATTCGAGATCTCGTTATCTCGTTCATTGAACTATTCATGGACCCTCCAGTCATCGTCAGACTTGTCCCATTCCTCCCTCCCACCACTTCCAGTTTGGGGAACGGACCGTATACCAGGTACAGTACTTTCCTCATTCGCGAGTCTGTACTGCTACCAACCATGTCAAAAATTACGAGCAAAGCTGCTCTTATGCGGAAGTGGATAGAGGGGTTTAAAGACTTCGCAGTGGAGGGGGAGAAGCTTTTCTGCAGGCCTTGTGGAAACTCGGTAAGTTCTGAGCATTTGTACCTATTAATTAGAGAAAAATTATGTACCTATTTAGGTATAAAATTATTTTTAATAAAAAGTTAAATTGGCATTTGTACATATGGACTGTTTTTGATTCTCCTGGAGTTCTATGTATATTTTTTAATGTATCACGACTGATTAAGATTATTAGGTTCTGGAAAATGAGGGGCAATGAATGACCTATTTGTGCAATATTGGCAAAATAAATGACCTAAATCTGCAAAACGAATGACCTAATTGACCTATCAAAAATGACCTAAATCATGAAACTAAATGACCTATGGTTACTCGTCTCTGCTCATTACTCACGTTAAATTTCACTTCAATGACAGAAAAGAAAGTTTTTACCAAAAATCGTGGTTAAAACAGATCTCTCAATTCGGACCTGCGCATACCTGCTCGAACGTGTTCTACGTACCTGCATGGGTTGGAAGCCAATGCCGACGATGAAGTTCGCGAGCCAGTTGATGAGAACGGCGATCGACATGGCAGTTGGGCGCGGGCCCTGAGAGAAGAGCTCGGCTGTGATGAGCCAGGGAATCGAGCCCGGGCCGAGGGCAAAGAACACGACGAAGAGGAGGGTTGAGGCCACGCTGAGGTAACTCATCCAGTCGATCATCTCCTGCACGTAACCAAAAAACTCCTATCAGGGCGTAGAACGGTTCTAGAAGCCCCCGTCACGTGCGAGCCCTCTCGACATGAATCCCCTCGAAATAAAATTAGTTGTAACTCAAAATAAACAAGGACGAAGGGGTGACTCCAGAGTTGAGCATTCAGCAGTTACAGAAAAACTCTCTTCTCCAGTTGTTACCAACCAAACTGAGATGAACATCGTGAAACTACGGTTGATTGCTTCTAATATTGCTGACAATTAGACCAACTCAAGGAGTAAATAAAGGTAAAAGAGGGTTCCAAGTCGAAGGCTCTGACCACCCGACGGAGGCTGCAGTCATGATCAGGGAGGACATAATAAGCCAAAATAAACAAAAATGTGCAAGGAAGGAGTAGGACATTCACAACTCACTACTATTTAGACGAATCTAGACCAGTGACTCTATGGATGACCCCATGTTCAAAACCCAACGATTTTGAAGAAATTGAGGGAATAATAATGTGCGCAAACTAAAATAGTAACAGGGATTGAAACTATTGCAACGTACCCTTTGACCATATATATTTCAACATTACCCCTTTATACACGTACTACGAAACACTTTTATTTGATATCCAGAAGGAACTCCCTTACATTGTACAAAGTGGCGCAGATGATCACATTTGAAATGGTTGCCATTTGCTTAATCTTCGAACTAAGAGATCAAAATGGAGCGAATTTCGTAGCAAAAATTTGGACGTTTCTTGGATATATGTGGAAGATAAAGCCTTGCAAATGTCCTCCAATGGAACGTCACCAATGGCCACCTCGCTCGCCCGACCTTTCTCTATGCGAATTACTTTTTTATTATTTATTCAAAAACCGAAGTTTACTTCGACGAACCACGTTCTCTTTCCAAATTGAAGGACGTCATTCGCCGAGAAACGTCATTTCGCCGAGCACCTCAAAGAATGTGTTAATTGTCAAGGAGGACATTTACAGGACATTATCTTCCACACTTTTGCTACGAAATGCGTTTCATTTCAATACTATGCACATGGCAATCACTTCAAATGTGGTCATAACGTCTGTTCCACCCTGTATACAGATTTAAACTTCACCAGTTGGTTGAAAAAAGGTGTAAGTACGTCCAATTTCAGAAATTTTGCACACTAATAAGTTTTAAGTTTTTTCGTATAATCGAAGTGAGTTTGGAAAAGAGTGCATTAAAAAAGTGGAAAAAATAAAAAATAAAAAAATTGTTAGAAATAAGGTAATAACTTAAGAAAAGGATGAATAATTGCAACTGAAAAAAAAAATCGGGACCATGCACATATACAGTATACTTGTGAACGTCAACGAAGATTGAGAAGAAGATTACATTTCACATTGTACTTTTGCCTTCAAAATAAACTAATTCTCAACACTTAAGTACATGTAATAATGACAAAATAATGTCAACAACCTTCATTCAACGTTCAAATAAATAAAATTGTACATAAATGATTAATGCAAAGTCAATCTTACCTTATTTGCCACCAGGGTTCTATGAAAACATCAACTACCGAAATGTGATGAAAAGTCATTCAAATGACGATAATATATTGTTGATACATGTGGATATATAAATGAAGTAGTAATTGATTGAGGTGTAGTAAAATTAAGTGAGCCAATTTTGATAGTGAATCAACCAAACATAGATGTTGTCACATTTACTCGTTTCTGAAGTCATGGCACGACGCGGGCGTATTGTTACCAAACACGAAGGACGTCCAGAAAGTAAGGTTGCAAGGGCTGTGTAGGGCGAAGGGAATTTGGTTTTTCAGAGTTGTCACCACTGGTAGGTAGAGAGGTTCCTAACGGTCAAAACTAATCATCAAATGCCTCAGTCCGTTACGAAATGTCGTCACAGCAGCCAAACGCGTCAAACAGTTCGTCCTCCAATCTCTCCAACTACCGCAGGTGTTTTTCTTGAGCGAATTTCTTGAACGGTATGAAAGCGATGGTTAAACTTTTCTTGACGAAATTGGGGACGAAACGTGGGTCAGAAAGGCGCAGTTTCCACAGTGGTGCCATACCCATTCACCATCAACAAAAAAATTCAATGTCCAATTTTCAGAGAGGAAGATCATGGCTGTCTTTTGGGTCCGGAAAGGGATAAGATTGGTCGATTTTATCATAAAATTTTTATGTCTAAAGGAACCACCATACTGCAGCTGCGTACCTACTGTTAGACACTCGAGAAGTCGGGAAAAAAATCTTTCTGGACGTCCCTCGTACCTAATTCATGACTAGACATTTGTCGTATCAATATTTTATTCGGTTCATGAGACCAGCAGGTGTTTGGTGTCTTCATAATAATAATAAATGTGCACAAGTATGTTTTGCGTTTTGATTTGAAATCGAATCACTTACTTTAATGAGGAAGGAGATGGTGATGCATATGGAAAAAATGAACATGCCGCCGAGACCGTAGAGGTGGAGCGTCCTCCGGCCCATGCGGTCCATGAGGGGTACCGTCACGATGGTCATGAGGACCATGATCGCCCCAATTCCTATCGTCATGTTTTTGGCGAGCTCCTTCGTCAGCCCCGACGTCATAAATAGGCTTGTCGAATAGTAAAAAACCTGAAAAACACGGAGAAAGTCCGTTAATGATGGTCATTGTACGGTTGTTTTAAATGAGGAGTAATGGAAATTGTTGCTGAGAGTGTAGATCTATGGTAACGCAGCTGTACTACGTTTATTGGACAGGCTATGAATTCTGTCCGAGGAAGAAAAGCAACGGAAAAGTAGTTGTGCGTAAATATATGTATAGCACTCAACTTAATCAACCTAACGCCTAAGTGCTGAGTAAGCTCTATACTCCTATCTGAATGAAGCCCCTAAAGGCCCGGCCACACAGAAGGGTTGGGCCCGGTGTGAGGCGGCATGGCGGTCTTGCACAACGCAAAGTTGTATCACCCTGTCAGACAGAACATACATACACGGTGGTATTCTCCCAATTCTTTTCTCTACTTCTGAATTCTCCAATATGTGGGATTCTTGGTCTGATGTACCTACCCAACATCGTCTCGTCTTTTTCTTTCAAGGCTGATAATGATAGCAACAGTTCTTCGTCTTCTAAGGAGCTCATAATAGACGACCGACTGGAGCGACGGATATCTATACTCAGCAAAGAATCACGACCAAGTCGACCGACCGCACACAAGATATCGCGTTCTGCGTGGCGTCACAGTGACAGATCGCCCTCTGTGTGCCAGAGGGTTATCGATCTAGTTCGTGACTGTCCAACTCCACAAGTAGTAGTGGGAAGGAATAGCCGAATTCAAGAGTATTTTGTCTACATGGAGCAGACTTGTCACGTTACTCACAGCGTTGATCCCGGACAGCTGCTGGGAGAGTTGCATGACAACGCTGATGATGAGGGGTGCGCGGAGGGTGGGTGAGCAGATGAGCTCGGAGATGGAGACGGTGCTCTCGCTCTGCTGTGCCCGCTGCTCCGCCCGCATCTCTTCAATGTCCTCTTCCACTTGGTTAGAGGCTCGCAGTCTTCGTAAGGCTGAAAGAGTACAAACTGATTAATTGCAAAGCAGAGAGAATTTCAGCATTTTTACAGATCGTTCTGCCTACTCTGTAACATCTAAGCTGATCTGTAGTTACCTCCAGGTCTCAAAGATAATATGTCAGGGGCCTATGCCCAGTAATATGCCCAGAGCTCACAGATGGGAAGGAATCGTTATCGATATGTTAGGATTATTGGGCATTATTTATGCCCAATAATCCTAACATATCGATAACGATTCCTATCCCATCTGTGAGCTCTGCAGACTTGAAAATCTCAAATTGTCGTTCATTAGCACTGTTAGCTGTCTAGATTTCTTCTCTATTCTTAGTTCACTTTGGATATTTAAGTGTTGATATTTAATTTTATAGTGTGAAGCCCTCGTCTATTTTCAGCCAGGGAGGAATGGGGCTCCACCCCTCAGGTAACTTCAAGTGAGCGCTCTGGCTGGGAACAAACCCCATTACTTTTGCTGTGTGTAAAAGGCAACGAAGAAAACTAAGGCGAAGTTGAAAAAAATACGAGTTAAAATTCGTTGAAATTCCATTGTGCAGCCAAATGTCAAGATTATTAACATGGAACATGTTTTAGCAGAGAGTAACGCCATTCGTCCTATCTTCTGTCCTAGTCAACCTAGAAAGCTGATATTTGAATGGTAGGTTCTATGGGGCATTGAAATCTGACGGCAGTGCAGCTGATCAGCTGACTGAGCTCAGAGGCTTCATTGATAAACTTAGGTATTTCTATAGCTATACCTTCCTACGACTAAAGGTTCTGCACTAAATTTGGTTAAAACATGTTCCATGTTTTGGTTTATTTATATTTGAGGCCGTAAGCGTTAGGTAGATAGCATCCGGGGGGGTCCAGGGGGGCTTGCCAATTCTTGGGCTGATTGAATTGACGCAAGTAGTACCTTTTCTAGCCTCTTCCTCCCACTGTTTCGTCATGAGCAGGTATCTGGGTGACTCGGGGCAAATTGGAAGAAGGATAAGCTGTAAAACAGCGGGACATATCGCTAAACCTGGAACAGAGTGAAAGTAAAATTAACTTTGCAATTAACTAGGCATGATATTTGGTTTGTTTGATCTGAGTGGATGTAATAGGAATATGGTGTTCTTTAGGTGGAAAAATGATGGTCATTCAAAATTAGGAAACGCGTAGAATTTGTTACTATGCTGAAAATCTTCAAGTAATAACTCACCTAACAGTACAGGCCAACCATCGTCTGTACCGAGAATTTCGTCTATACCTAAAATCTGAGATATCAGCATACCAGTTGTAACGGCCAATTGGTTAACGGTACCAAGGCCGCCACGAAGATTCAGGGGGGCAATCTCAGATATATACATAGGCACAAGGGACGTGTTCAAACCTGTAGACACGAAACAGCAAGATAACATTATGAACATGAAAATGATGAATCGCTATTCATTATTAATTTATATTCGCCTTATAAGGCCAAGAGCTACAACTTCTACTTGCACCATTAAAAAAAAAGAATCGCAATAGACTACATCTGATGTAGATAATGGAATAATTGTCTACTGATGGAGTAGATAATGGAATAATTTTTTTTTCTTTAATATATTTTTTTGCGCCAAGTATAATATACATGTATATTTACATGTATAATATACATGTATATTTACATGTATATTATACAAGTAAACTTATAAGCAATATTCGTATGTTGAATAATAATGGAATAATGACTGGTGTAGTTTCGAGAATGGGTGAGAAAAATTCAACATACCGCAGTTAACACCAATAATAAACCTGCCGAAGAAAAGCATTTCGTAGGAGGAGCAGACTTTCGTAAAGGCCATGAGACAAGCACCTCCGATCCCCAGGACGTTGTTCAGAAGCAGACCCCCTTTTCTGTGAAATTATGGCGAAACAAGTTAGTTTAATGAATATGACGGTCCAAAATGAGTAATACCTAATTTCGTTGGGAGGGAGTCCAAAACCAGGAGGCTCTGGGGGTATTTTTGAAGAACAGCGTACTAATGTTAATAATTTTCATGATAGAAAAAAAAGTTCATTTTTAAAATAAATCTCTTATTTTCAATCTCTCATTTTTAAAATAAAATTCGTAATTATAATTAAAATTTTATTGAGTGTAAATCCGGACAGCCCTATCCTCCTTTACTACGCCACTGATAGCTTGGAACATGAATACGATGATAATTTGGGTACGTAGATGAGGAGGAACCAGAGGGAACTAAGACCTCCCATACACTTCTGGCATCTGAGGTGGAGCCTTTACCTTCCAAACCGATTGGCAACCATTCCACCGCTGAACCCGCCGATCATTCCTCCAATCGCGAAGATGGACACCACGAAGGAATACATGAGTTTAGCCGAATCCTCAGGCAGGTCTTTCTTGTTCCTGTCTTTGTACACGTCCCTCATGAATTTTTCAATGTTCTGAAACATACAAATCGTCATTGGAATGACTGTTGGTACAATTGGACTGAGATGTTTTCATACAATTATTTATCATATTATGATACTTGTAGTATCTACATATTAAGTACATATCGAGGGTCTCACGGCAACTTCCCACATCGTCATTTGGGCGACTTTTCAGCAGAGCCAAAAAACCATCTGCCAATGACTATGTTTACTGAGTAATTCAGTAAAATAAATCGTGAGATTTAGTGTTACCTAACTTAGGTACCTACCTAACTTATACTTAGTTAGATCGATCCGCCGGAGGAAGACGCTTCGAATGGTATGCATAACTCATTTTGGCCAAAAGTGACGATGTGGGGTGTTGCTGTGAGACCCTCGATATGTAGCTCGTAAGTAGTACAGATTAAAAGTTGAAAGTTCATTGATGAACAGTTTCATACACATACAGCACATAGTTGCGCCTCTTATAAGTCCTTATATTTTAGAACTCAAAGGTTTTGGGCATTGACCAAAAGATAATGAATTCGACCAAACTTTGATCACCCAATTCACATATCGCTCATTGGCTGCAATAGTATCATATCTCCAAATTTCTGAGCTTTAAAAACTGGCTTCGTGAAATTCGTAGCGGAATACCTATTTCAAAGTTGAAATGGTTTTCAAAGTTCGATTACCCTGAAGCATCAAATTTGGATATATGAGTGAGCGATATATTATCAGAGTTATAAGAATTATTCCAATAATTTTCCATCTATCCTCATAACCTGGTACATGATACGCCCAATCGATTGGTGATGTCAGTTTTGAGATAACAACAATAGTTTCCATGTAATTGGCAATTTGTAATCACAAATAATAATTTGATAAATACATAGGATAGATAGGATAGTTACATAGGGCGTTGATAAATACATAGGAATAGCCAAAAACCGAAAAGTGAAAAAATTGACTTAGTGAATTTCACTCGCAAGCCGATATAATATATTATTATATTATATCCATTTTATCGCCACAAAACTCCGATGGGACAAGCACAACTTCCAGCTCTTTTTTGGGCCTTAGAAAGTTACTATTAAAAGAACTGCTTAATTTCCAGGCTATTAAAAATTAGAGGTTTGTACATGTTTAATTTAATCTTGTAGTAATTCAATAAAGGAGGAATTATGTGGGTATTGTGAATTCTTGGGGATGACCAAAGATTGCTGGCACCTTAAGGTTTACAAACATCAATTGGGTTTGCATGTTTACGGATTTACTAAGTGGTACTGCGATTGGATGAGGGGAAATATGAATGATGCGTTCGCCTATTCGTTGAATATACAGATCCCTGGGATTTTCACTCATTGAGAGAGTTAACTGAAAAACCACAGCAGGCCTTTCCTGGACGCAGGGTGAAATTGTGGCTTTGCTCTAACGGGTATATCTCCGCAAAACAGACGGTGTCATTAGGGGGCGGTAATATTGGACAGTTCCGTAATCCCGGGCCTACAATAAGCTGCCATTAGAAGAGTCAGGCTTCCGGCAGGGCGACGTTGACCACATTTCTGTAGGTATCTCTGACTTCAGAACGGTATAACGTCTCTCTTTTACCACGAATGACATCTGCGGAATGAGCCTTTGTGGTTACACGGGATTGTCAGGATTGCATCGATACGAAATAGTTATTATTAATCCAGAAGATGACAGAATTTAATTAGACCAGGGATGACATCTAATGTCAGTGGACCGGGAGTTCCAGCGGGCTTCTTTGACGTGTTTGCTAGATAGAGGGGAGATTTCTGTATCTTTCATGTGATGGGGCCTACTGTCCAGAATTGGCCGGACGCCGCCGCGGTGGGTGGGCTCGGCCCGGTTGGTACATTTCGGCCCCGACCGGCTAATTCTAGTACGAGTAGCTATGTCCACCTCTCTCAACTCGCTCCTGACTCCGTAAGTCCCATGACTTTGAATAGCTTCAACTTGTTGCCAGACCGCAAATATATGAATATTATACGAGTATGAAATCCTCTTATACTACCACAGCGTGCAATAACGTCAATGCCAATACTTTAATGAGATTAAAAATGATGACTCATACAAATCTCGCGAGGTTAAATACAACGTCAGTGAGCTCAACCTCCACTCAGTCTTGTTGCTTGGATCTCGCCGTTGGACGCTTGTCCCTATTAGGCTTCACATGATTTGATCAGAGTTGAGGAGCTTATCCGTGGTCAGGCTACACTTGCAAGCTTTTCCATCAAGACTTGAATCGACTGCCCGCCCAAGACGTCGCGTACTTCTGTACCAAACGGGAGCATAAATAACGCAGGACATCAGCCCAAACCCATTGTAGTACATTGGTAAGACTGTTCATTCCTGTGCTGTGGCGCCATCCATGGAGAAGGGGGCTGCTTGTACGATCTGTGGGGGTCTCCACCAACGTTACTGCTGGTTTAAGGACGTTCGCTGTAGTCTGTGTAACCTTAATCACACCAAGAAGGTATGTCCTTGTGGCGGTACCTTCCTCCACCGTGGTGGAACTCAAGCGCTGCGAGCGCTCGGTGGAAAATACAAGGTATGTTCCAGCGCTTTGAGTCCCGGAACTGAGTTCTGGAACTGGTTCCGAGAAAGAACTGAAATGGTGGGAAAGAGTCCCGGAAATTTTCGGTTCTCGGACTGATCCGCTGGAACGACCAAATGTAGGTACCCGCCCTCAAATGTAACCTCCTTCTTCTTCAATCTGAGTTACTTTTACGTTACCTTGACTAATTGTATACCTAGTAATATTTCCTGGAGGGTCATAGAAAGGCGATTCACGCAGTATTCTGTATTTCATTGGAATCACATAAATTGGCACCAACTTCAAATTATGATGGACAAGGCTAGAATGGGATCGTGAAATGTTGAATGCCTAAATCCTAAGTCATTCAGAATAATTCTCATTGATTAACTATACCTAATATAACAGTTAGGTATCTTATAGTTATCATAAATCGAGTTATTCAATATAAATCACTAGGTATATAGTACTTACGAGTAATTTGAATTGACCAGGAAAAAGCAATCAGAATATAAGTTATTTTTTATTTCATTTTTGCCTCACGCGCTTCAAAACAAGATGGAAAGAAATTAAAATGCGAAAGTACTTGAAGACGTGAATGCATTTAACATGATAGTAAATGTCCTAGTCCCAGTTGGTCAACTTACCTCCTACTCTGTACGTATTGCTTTCACCTTTATATTTTTCGACTTTCCTAGCTCCGCCTGTTTTTTGTTCCCAAGAGCATACTTACCTAGTTGCAAATTGCATTCTGAGTTGTATTGACTCATATTTATATTGTCCTTTTCCTCTTTTTTTTTTTTTTTTTTTTTTTTAATTTATTGGCTTCGAATCAACATACAGCCTGATAGTACATGTTTATACACTGTTAAGTATTTTACAATGGAAGATATCGTCAATAATGTCAGTATTTTACAAATAATATCATTATTTGATCACTTTTATATAGGTCATAGCGTAATTTCAGTTTGTAGTAGGTAATCGTATAGGACGCAGTAAATTTCTGAGTTGTCCTCTGCCAGGAGGGAGTCAAGGTTGAACGGATTGGTGGTCATCGTTGGCAGTCTCTGTAGGAGTTGCTCTCTGATTGATGCGTACATTTCGCATTCCAAGATGAGGTGCTGTGGTGTTTCGTCGGTTTGGAGGCAAAATTGACATAGAGGAGAGTCAGCCTTCCCGATCTTGTGTAGGAGTTTTCGTGTTGCGCAGTAGCCATTCCTCAGTCTGCCTCTTTAAAAGAGCACAAACGCCTGAATTTTGAAAGCGTAATCTTATAATTTACATTTGGTCAAATGACGACTTAATTATGCCTACCCGACACTGTTAGGCGCTAGAAAAATGTAAAAGTCGTTCACGTTTTCACTTGGAGTGAGCGATGAGGAATGAGTATTTAGGTAGGTTATCACGTCGATGACCGGTTACCTTTCAAGTTCTTTTCCCGGGCCCTGCCTTCGATTCTTTCCGAACAGTCCCGGAACTGGCCGGAAACATTCTCGGAACTCGCCGCGCTGGAACGTGGTCCCAAATGATCGAGTTCTGGGACTCAACGCGCTGGAACGCAGTTCTTCCTGCGCGCGGCTACTGCGCCGGAAATTTCCGGAAAAGTTCCGGAACTGTGAAGCGCTGGAACATACCTACAGTGTTCTAGTATGTTCTGTGGTTCAGGGCAGTGATTTTACCCGCCCCTATCAGCTGACAAGTAGTTCAGTAGTTAGTTTAGTCCCGCTCGCGTCGCGTCTCCTCCTTAACTCAAATTTATATTGTGTATGTTAAAATTCATGTTGTTTATCAACCGCTAAATAAATCAGATGAGTCAATAGCGTGTTTTATGATTTACCATCACAAACTGCTATATCCTCAAAATCAGTCCAAGTTTAAGGAGCATCACACAAAGAAACATTTCCAATCGAACAGAAAGAACAATTCGTCAATTCGTAACCATTATGTACAGTCAGAGGAAGAATCTATGCATAGAATCGGTGAGGAGCACCAGATAAATCCATATTTAATTACGCTGTGTCTTAATTAACAATGTGTCTCTTGAATTCGAAATCGACACTGGCTGTTCCAGTACCATTTTGCCATTCTCAGTGTACGGTAGGTACTTCACCATTTTACTCGGGGTAAAGATACCGAGGAGTTGATGAGTCGCATGCACGAGGTGTTATCTAGATTGGAAAATGGAGATCTTACTCAGGCCGAAGCGAAATGCGAAATAGGTAAAGATTCCTTGATATATCTTGGGTTTCGAATAGATGCTAGTGGTTTGCACTCAACAGATGAGAAGCACCAGATGTAGTGAGTGCGCCAAAAACACAGGACGTCAAGGAGCTTCAAGCGTCTTTAGGGTTTATAGCTTACATAGCGAAAGAGAGACTGCTGCCAAAAGCCTCTGAACGAATCTCGAGAGGGGATTAACAATCTTACCAATACACTACACCCATGAACTCCTTCCTCAAGCCAACTGCATATTCATTGGCATTTCCCGTAGGATAGTTCTAAACGAGTACATCGCATTCTTTCACCCCTTCTCGCGCACAAAAATATTCATCAGCAGATATTTCCCTAATTTTTTTGTTCTCTTCTTTCAAGTTGCAATATCGATTTGATCCTGAGCGGTGGATGGAACAAATGCAAACCAGAAGTGGGAAACTGAAAATTAGAATTCGTACTTTTTCCGTACACTGCCCGAACAGAGCTTTGAGCTCGATTGCGGGTTACATGAAAAACTACTTGGAGTAAAAACGAGAACTTTCTTCTACTTTTGAAATAAGGTTAATGAGCAAGGAACCGAGTGAAGATAACTACCACTACGAGTACTAATGGAGTTCTCATGTTCATCGACCCGTTCAACGTAAACCTAATTGCTCTCCAATTAGTTCTGAATACACGAGAGTATCAAATAGACTTTGAATTGAATTTCTGCCGCGAGGATGTACAACACCGATTGATTGCCATATTCAAAACAACTGAGACGATTGCTACTCAAAATCAATGCACGGCGCCTAATCATTAACCATTTTAAATATTGGATTCAACAGCCTCGTTAGTATTGATACCAAACTCTCATAGCTCATACGCAGAACTCCTCCTCGTTTACGTAACACCAGTTCTGATTTGCCACTATATTTGGTGAAGTGGTAGTAACCGTATTTGTCGTCTCAATTATCGACTGTTCCGAGTGCATCTGAAAAGTCTCAAAAACCCACAAAATGAGAGTTCAGAATTTCTAAAGAATGTAAAGAAAGATTCATGTGCTGATTTGAAATGTTTTCTTTTATGTCAACTTAAGTTTTTGACCAAAATGTTTTCAGTGAGTTTTTATTCATTAACTTAATAAATGAAATACATTTTATTTGTTTAAAAACTCACGACGAGAAGTCAAGCGAGAAATAATTTTAGTTTTTTCGGTTCTCCTCCAAAATTAGGATTTTGTGAGTTACAAGTGCGCTCGGGAGAGTGCTAAGCAAACTCCACTCAATAAATGTAATTCAACTTGGACTTACATTTTCCGGAGCGTTGATGACCCCCGTGTTGTAGCCAAATTGGAGCATCCCAAGCATCGCCGCGAGGATCGTGTATGCTAGGAAGAATGTTAGCCCCTGCAAAAGTCCGAGGAAAACGCGTCAGTAATTTCAGTGAAATGCAGTACAAAAAGGCTTATTGCAAATGAGTACAAAAAATAATCACATCTTCGTAGATTATAACATATTAGGTGATGAGGATGTCTTATGAAATGACTAATTCAATAGGGAAGTATCATACTCTTAATTGAACCATGCAACAGAATGTGAGAGCTATTTTGATCCAATATTAATTTCAAATTATCTTTATGAATCAAAATACAAGGGAATCAATACTAAGCAATGTATCCAAGTGAAGATTACCGTTGAAATTCTCGTTTAGCTCAAGACGGTTGAAAATTAATTTTCTGATCACTAAAATTCAAGTTGATATTTGAGGGCCTAACACTGGATTTATTGTACTGAATCGAATTTCTCTGTAAAATTCAACTTATACGGTAAATGCAGAGGAATGGGTGGTGGATTGAGATCGTCAAAAAAGTTTAAAAGTTACGTATTCCCCCACATCAAATGAAGCATGACATAACTGCTTAACAGTGTCAAACCTGCCACGAGGAAATCTTGATTTTGATGTCAAATAAAAACGAAATAATAATAATAAAAATGGGCCGAAATACCGAATTAAAACAACGTAAAGAAAACCACATCACCTAATATCGATTAAAAAACTGTACAATGTTCTTAATATAGTTTTTGAGGATGCGGGTATTGAACAAAGTGCGAGTGCTTCATGCAGTTGTATACCTTTCTTTTTCGTTACAAGGTTCAAGTTATACTTATAACTCTGTCATGCATCTCAAGAGACAAAACTACTTCAAAATAGACTACAGTCTAAATCATGCATTTCAAAATTTTCAAGAAAAAAACAAATTAAATTGAGAAAAAATTCAAAACATGTAATATTCATGGTGAGGTGTTGTAGTGTTCTTCTCATTTTTTGCAATCCATGAAAAACAAAATTATTTTCATTATTAAAACAAAAAAAAACAAAATAAAGTTTTATTTTTGTTAATTACGTAAACTGACATTCTTGGATTTCTCATGAGATCCTTACAGTTCTGTTTCGAGATTTCACCTCCTACTTGGGGTATCAAGCAGTAACAACACCAACAGACAGAAAAGAAGAAAAATTAAATTAGTCGTGAAACCAAAAATATAACCGTATGCATGATATGAAAACAAAATTAACAATCATCAATGTTTATTTAAGTTGAAAACAACGAAAAGAACAAGATAGTGATGCATCTATGACTATGAAAGAAGAGTAGAACCAAAATACAGTTGACCAATTCATTGATCCGAAATTCCTTTATCTCTTGGCCGCTTGATTGTGCGTTTGACGGTGAGAATCCGTTCGAATAACACTATGAAAGGCACGAGTGGTCCAATGAACCAATTGTACGAAGAGTCGTTTGATCAAGCAAACCAATCTATTGATTGGTTAACAACTACAGCTGTTGACAAGTAGGAATTGAGTCAATCATTCGACCTCAAAGTCCCGACCGAAATTAATTCATGTTTTCAGGAAAAGCTTTGGTCGACCACAAGGTTTTCTTGTAAACCTTAAGCTGTACGAATTTGTCTTTTTTTAATTTTCATTCTGATTACTTAATTAAAAGACCGATTCGAGTAAGAACTCACTAATTGAGCTCCATCCGGACTAACAGTCTTTTTTTCCTTCTTGAACGTGGTTCTTTTTAGTCCTTAACGTTCTTTTCTTCTTACATTTTTCATATTAATTTCACGATATTACGAGTTCATTTGGTTGAGCCCAACAGCTCCACCAATCATAATTATAATTAATAACTGTAAAATTGGTCAAATGGGTGATCAATTAATTCCTAAAGAAATTGCATCGTTATCAGCACACAGAAATTTTAAAAAGTCAAAACTTTCGTCGATAATGCGCCAAATTTTACATTTTGTTCACGTCAACACGTACTTAAGTAGTTTGCATAACAAAGGTGGTTGTGGTATAGTGAAAGTTTGCACTTGAGAGAAAAGTGGTACTTGGAATTCGACAAAAAAGATTGCTCCTGAGTGTTTTCAATGAGGTGAATATGGTTTCGTATTACGTTTTTTCACATAGACCTCTATAAGTGGGACAATGTGACATGATGACCTCAATAAGTGGGAGGTACTAGTCACACGGACATTTCGTCAGTGACATCTGTACATCGAGGGCCGAAGCCGCAGTTGGTACCTGATTCCGCGGTATACAGTTCGCCGGAGCACGAGTTACCGGAAAACAGCCTAACTGGGCGACCTCTTTAAGAGGAAAAATTTGTGAACCCGTTCGATCCCACTTATCCAGGTCCGACTGAAGATCATTCAACTGTAAAACGTGCGTACAGCAGACATGTGTAAAGGTTTTCGTAAATCACAGCTAATTCTATAATTCTAAGTAAATTAGAACAATTTCTAACCATTTAACAAAGTCGTTATTCTGAGAATGTACACAACTTCAAAAAACTTGTGAGTGGCTAATTACAATCTTTGGCTCACCATAAATTAAACTTTGAAAGCCCCCTTTATAAACAACGCAACTCTTACATTCCAGTAAAATCCAAGCGTCCAAGAGTGACCAGTGAATTTCGAATGAAACAGTCACAAAACCTACTTTCAAATCAACGTCATCCAAAAATTGAGCACTAATTATTGTATCAAAACACATTCAATTACTAGAATAGGGTACCTGCAGGAAGAGACAACCAAACAATTAGACAATAAATGGAACCGAGCTGGAAACATATAACCAGTATAATTGGGGTACATGCTGCACAGAACTAATCATTTTGCAGTTAAAGCACAGCCACTGTAGTATGTACGAGGAAGCCTCAGTATGGGTATGTAATTTGGAAATATTTGATAGTTTTTGTATTTTGAGTTGACAGGCTTATATACTCGTACTTGGGAAGGGAAATACTTTCTGATCTAAGACCAGATGAACAAGGGCACGAGAACTTTGTCGAGTACTACAAGCATTCATTTTTGAAATTAACTTCCAAAACTTCCATGCCGAAGAGAGAAGGGTAGAGCATGCAATTTCAAACAAGTGTCAACCCCTTTGCACTAAAATCTTTGACAAGGAGGGGAGTTTTGATGGTTATTGCATTTATCGATATCGACATTTATAATTACCATTTATCATAAATAATCAAATTCAGCAAGTTTGGGTAGAGAGACGATCTAGTTGTACGTGCAGTGTCGATTTTTTCTTTTTACATTATTCGAGCAGTAAATCATCTATGCTGCACCTGAGTTCATATTGTACAAAAACAGTACAAGCTCGCTCGCATATAAAACGTAAAAAAACAAAAAATTCGAATTTGGCTAGCTTCTATCGCTATAACGCTCAATTTATGTAGACTCATTTCCTAACGCTTCTACGCTATTCAGCGCTAAGACAATAGTAAAAAAAAGTATCTGTATAAAAAAATGGACATCGAAAAAACGGGAAAAACAAGTTTGAGTTGTGAAAAACCACGGTATCTCGAAATCTGCACTTACTACGGGTATTTCCCACCGTCTCTCATCCCAAATCTCGAGAACAGAACACAAAAAGAAAAGAAAGAAAACAAAAAACAGATCATTCATAATGAAGGTAATCAAACATAAAAACAACACATTTAATACGACGGTAACTTGAATTATAAAATACGAGTATGTTATTCAATAATTTGAGTACAAAAAAGAACGAAAACGAAATTTGAAGTTTCCAGTTATATTAGTACATCACATTTCAATGGTTTCTCAGACGAAGTGTTCAATTATCCGAAGATTTTAGAACAACTAGTTTTGATTTGTATTTTGTTGGATGAAAAATAATTGAAGAGCTAAACAATATTGAAGAGGCAAACAATATTGAAGAGCCAAAGAATATTGAAGAGGTAAACAATATTGAAGAGGCAAACAATATTGAAGAGCTAAACAATATTGAAGAGCCAAACAATATTGAAGAGCCAAACAATATTGAAGAGCCAAAGAACATTGAAGAGCCAAACAATATTGAAGAGCCAAAGAACATTGAAGAGCCAAACAATATTGAAGAGGTAAACAATATTGAAGAGGTAAACAATATTGAAGAAATCTATTTCATCATGAACTATTGCGTTTGAGCGGGAAATTCTTTATTGCAGCAAATCGTTGGTCGGTTATATATTAGAATAGAAGACAGAAGGTGTGTACGTACTTAATGTACCTATCTTAAGGAATCATATTTCGCTGACCACGGTACATTTTATCCAGTATGAGAAAAATTGTCGTTTTTCAGCCGTCGCTTACTACCCTATAAAGTAGTGCAGCTTTATATTGGGAGATCAATCGACGCAGAATTTAATGCTCTTAAATTTGTCTTCCATGAATGTTTTCGCTTGATGCGTTGTTATAAGTAATAAACTGAAGGAAGTCCGAACATTTCGATCAAGTTAAGCTCGACCCCAGGAGGGGTAAAAACTCAGATTACTCGTTTTCAGGACAATCTCAAGGTTTTAGAACGATTTCCAGTTTCCCCCAGGTCACTTCGAGGTTCTTGAAGGTCCAATATTACTGGACTATGTACGGAGTCGATTTGCCCAGTGACAGGGAGAAACCTACAATGGAGTAACCTTCTCTCTGTTTCTTGTCAGGTTGATACGTGGATAGAGTGTACTTGTGTGGAAAGTAAGAAGAATGCAGGTGTAAGAGTTGAGCGGTATGGAAAATAACTTTGAAGTACGTGTGTTGAGGGTCTATGTTTCGTATTCAATCCTGGTTGGTTCAGCACCCCAAGTACTGCTATCAGAGGGCTCCTAAGTGCGCCTATCGATCGTTGAGGTGTTAAGGGGCAGGGCTCTAGCAACTTGTACTTCGCATCGGTTATCAAAATTGTTGCCACGCGATCGAGCATGAGCGAGAACAAGACGGTCGCTTATTATTTACAGAACCCCTGTGCTCATTCATATGGATGGGTGGAGGAGTTGTGGTTCCTTTCAAGTAGTACACAATTTCATCACAGTTTTGGCACATGAAATAGTATACCAACTAAAAACTGTCTTCTACTTGCGAGAAACGACAATTCCTCTCTCTCTCTCCGACTTGGCACAGGATTTTATCAATAATTAGGCCAACCGTCCTTTGCTTCACATGCTCCATCACATGTCAGCTATTTCGATGTCTGTTTCAGAGTACAATTTGGTAAAGCCCTAACACTTCAACGAATAGGGAGACCTCCAATATAGCAGTACTGGGAGTGCTGAGGCAACCAGGATTGAATACGAAACATTGACCCTCACCGCACAGTCTTCAAATTTCTTTTCAAACCACTCACGGTTCGTATCTTCATGAAAAATTTGTTTCTTTCTTTCCGTAAAATTACACCAGACCAGCAGACACACCACATCACAATTCATTCTTCATCAAACGGGAGAGAATACTCAATTGCAGGTTTCTCCACCAATACCTACCTGCCGAAGACCAGAGATGGGCGTATTCATATTCATAAATATGAATACGAATGAAATTCATAGATCAGAAAATATGAATATGAATACGAATACAGACATCTGAAAACAACTTGAATTTCAGTAAAAGTCACTGTAAAATAGAAAAACTTGAGTAACCAAATACAGTAAAGTTTAGTAAAATTTATGTAAAAAATTGGCTTTTTTGTCAAATTTACAGTAAAAACGAGGAAGGTTGATGTAATTCATCCATAAATGGTAAACGTTTTATAAAATTCACAAACGCAATAAGAATTGCGGGAAAATTCCCACGAAAAATATGAATTGTAGGAAAATCACAAAATAAAATTTGTATTTTCGTAGAATTTATGTGGAAAAACTTGAATTTAAGTAAAATTCTTGGTAAAATAGGAAAAGTTTAGTGACATCCACAGTAAGTTTTAGTAAAATTTACAAAAAAAAGTGCATTTCGGGAAAACTTCACAGAAAGATGTGATTATGGGTTTATTTGTATTCATATTCATATGCATATTCATATCTGTATTCGTATTCATATTCATATTTTCTGATTTATTAATTTTATTTGTATTTATGACGCAGTAGGCCATATACTCAAAATGAAAGCTCGTTTCGCATGAACCTCCGAAAATTTACTTAGTGATAATTGACCTCTGTAACTTGAAAAATGCATACCAGGTGTACAAAAACCCTAAAAGTAAAACTGTTTTATTTAATGGATTCATTTTCAGTCTGTAAAACTGACTTTCAAACGAGTGAACAGGAAGTTTTTTAAGGTTGGGGGATAATTTTTACTTTGGTGCTGACTTGGTATACTACGACCAATAAGATCTACTGTAGTTTACTCCACGTTGCAAAAGCCTTAAGAGGAGGTTTTAGGAAAAACCCTTCATTTACACTTTTTCACGAACTGCAAGAGATCTTCCAATGAAACTTCAGGAATATTGTTAGGATTCATGACGATGGAGTTTTTCGAGGAGGTTCGAAAATCGAAATCCTATTCGATTTAGTGCATCACAATAGCTCATTGTCAAGTTATCCCAATTTAAATAAACAATCATTAGGACATCAAAGTGAAAAATAAAGAAGAATAATGAAATAAATTTCTTCGTTGAACACTTAGACTGGGAAAGGCAGGCAGGGTCACATGGATCTAACTAGTTATACCGGATTATAAGGGAATCTAGACTATTTTTCCAGATAAATATATACAAGGTATACAAACGTTATTAAGCCAGATTGGCTGAAAATCGCCGATTTTGGAACTTGTGTATTTGAGGATTTATTCTTTGGACCAGTATGCAGAGAATAGTGACATTTTTGCGAATGCTGATGGCGTTTAAAACTGACGGTTTTAATTAAAGTATGAGTTTGATAGCATCTTAGTCAGATTTATGTGTACTGAATCGAATTGGAATCTCGTTGAGAGGAATTAATGTTGATGACTTGCCAACTGAGCTGGCAGTTGGAGTTTATTTTGACAATCACGATCCAAGTTGAAGCGAGGCTGCTGGGAAAATTGAGTTTTACGAATCTCATTTTTTTATCGGCAGGAAAATTTGAATTCTGACGAAAGAAGAAGAAAATGGCGAAAAAAACGAAACGTCGAAAAGAAGAAATGAGGGACCTGCTCAAGCAGCCTGAGTTTCCGCCTATGTGTCTGCTCCTCCAAGCGGTCGACGTATTCCCTCAGCTCCTCGATCTCCTCTTTGACCTGCTGCACGGTGTCCAGCTCATGTTTGATGGCCACCATGTCCCTTTTGACCTCAGAGACTTCCGACTGGCAAGACTCGACGGACTTGGTCAGCTCCTGGAGCTGCGAGCGGATCTCGCAGAGCGCCACGGTCGTCTCCAGCTGCCGATCCGACCTTTGGAGCTCGTCCAACTTGGCGTTCAAGTTGATGCTCATCACTGTCACCTGCTTCTGCAGACTGCAATCAGAGGATCTTTAGTATTGTTACAATCACATATGGTTGCATGAAATATATTACTGTATACCGCTGAAACTAAATAACGTATCACTATTCAATATCGAAAACCTCATTACTTTTACCACTTCATGATGACAACACCAGTACCTTACGGTTTTTATATTAGAGAAGCGGTAAGTACATAATCAGGATACCGTGACCAACGATTATACCAAAGCGATAGTCTCACCTTATACCCACTGGATCCTCGACTGTCAAGTCCAAGCACACTAACGAATTTGTTGTCGCCCTAATCGTTGGTAGAGCCCCAAGGTGGGACTCAAAGCTCCTTCATTGAATAGCTCCCTCAGATATACACTTTAATGTTCTCTCCACTTAGATAACTCATCACGGCCCCAACGTGAATGCCCTAAAGGCTCTTCTCTGAAATCGTCGATCCAGCGAGGGAAAGTTGTGAGACTTTCGTGTTATTGCTCGACTGGTCTCTGATCGTATCATCACATGTTTGATATAAGTGCTTGCCCAGTTTTTTTCTCTGATCCGTCATCATCTTTGATCATTTACAGGTTGTATCGCAAGGTCACCAAGCTTCAGGTATCTGAAAACCTGTCCAGCCACCATTCGATCGCTGTCGCTCAACAACTAGGAGTTCATACAAGTTGAACCATATAAGTGGATCATCAGAGATCCCAATTAATCCGGCATGTTTCAAGAACAAACACAATTCAAACAAAACCACAAAAGTGTTAAGCCAAGTATAAAAAGACATGCAGTCGTGGGTTTCACGTACGGTTGCCCTGCGATTTCTCACTTGGCTACCCATTGCCTCGTTCAACAGCCTCGTCGGTCATAATGCTCATGACATTATCTCAAGGCATTTCCAAAGAAGTACTAATCCTCGAAATTTAATAACTTTGGTGGTATTTCAGGGAACGCTCTATTCTACCAGATAAGGCTTACAACCAAGTTACACAAGTGAAATTTTGGTTTATTATCTTCGATAATGAACCATTGGAATCGCCCAAAGAAAAAATTTTTTTAACCCCCCCTCAAAATTTGTTGGTTTACGTTTCAAGATACGTAGATTCAGAAAATCGAATAAAAAAAAATCCGTCCGTCCGCCGTACGCCGTCCGCCGTACGCCGTCCGCCGTCCGAGGCACTTTGCCCAGTTAGCGTTGAGTTAAAATTACGAAATTTGGTTTCTGGGTTTGGACCAGCCCCACAATGATCCACGAAACTTTTCATAACCCTAGGTCAAGGGGAAGGGGTTCAAAACGAATTTTGAAATTTTGAAAATTCCAAAACTCGAAAAATTCATATAGAACGGTATGTTTTTTATTACATATTTAGATAGAGTTTGTTCCGTAGAATTTTTTAAGACCATCCGCAGCTTTGTACGACCAGCCGTTCGTTCACAATGACGGCTCAAAGATTGTGCCTCACAACACGACCGTGGATCAAACTGTTGAAATACAGGTCCATTTTCATACTAACAAGCTCTTTGGAACATCATATGGCTTAAGTGATGTCGAGTTTTTTGTTCTGAGGTGCGTTTCGTGCTACGGAAATGAAGGTAATTTCGAATGTTTGTTGGTAGGTACTTCTTTTATAGAAAAATTATTAACGACGTAGTATTAAAAACCCCAGAATTATATCGTATTAATTAATCATAATTAATAATAATTATTATTATTAATAAATACGAATTATTAATACCTAACAATAAATTATAATAATTTTCAGTAGGTACTTGATAAAATTGTTAATAATTAGTGATAATTGATAATAATAATTAATCTAACATTTAGGATCTAGACATTTAGACCTAGTGATCTAGACAGAAGGGTGATCTGTACAAAGAAGATAATGAACCGTTGTGTCAAGAATTTGCAGAGTTTTTGTCATGATAAAGTTTGAGAACCTGATTGATTCTAGTGACTATATTGACTTCTGCATCTGTTCATGTCGGTGGGTCATTTTGATTGAGAAATATATAGATTTAGATAAACATACCAATCTCTGGCAGTTTGTTTTTAGCGAATTTTCGAAGAACAGTAAGCTATTGTTCTCGGACCAAAATTTTTAAAACTCGAATTTCCTATAAAGATTTACCTATACCAAAAACCGTTTCAGACCATCCTGAATTCACTGCCAAAAGACACCATCGTATGTAAAAATCGTATGTACCTAGGTATATATTTATATACGTACTCATGTAGTGTCATTCCAGACGTTAACTATCCATAGAATTGAGAAAAAAATTTAAAATTTGCACAAAAAATCTGTCTTGGCAATCGAAGGGTAAGTTGGGCCACTATAGACAGAATCGGACCACTCTAATGGGGATAACTTCCAAAAATGAAATAGTCTGACAAGTGACCCCTCATTTCAGAGGTTTTTTTACGCCAAACACTATGGTGAAATCAGAATTGCGTTGTTAAACTGGAGCACCGTTGTCAGTAGCTCCGTTGTTAAACTGGAACACTTTGAAGATGGAAAAACATGGTTGTTACTTCAGATGTTCTTGACGGTTCATCTGCTCTAATTTGTTCAGCGTTGAAAAATCTATAAGCTGAGTGTGACTCGGCAAAAAAGGAGACCAAATTTGTAATAAAACTTCTTCGAAAATTCGCTCTTGTAGCCACGCTGCATGACGGGATTTTTTAAATATTTGCTTTTATGATACCTACTACAACGGACCTTGTAAGCCTTCGTCCGAAACAATTTTTCTTGTTGAGAAAATCTTAAATACACCCTTCCTCTTGTAAAAACAATATTCCCTACAATTTTCAACTATTTTGATTAATTAAAAAAATATATTCTTCAATATGCACAACGAAAATCCTGTTACATATTAAAATATTGTCAGAGGCATTTCATGGCAAAATACGTCATTGAATAGGTACTTCTTTACACTTAATCTGAAAAACTTAACGATTATGATGTGAAAAAGTGGTGAGGTGATGGAAGAATATTTTTGTGCTTTACGAAATGGTGGCAGACAAATTACAGCACAGTGCAACATTTATTTATACTCTGATGAACGCATGCACACGATGTTTCTCATAATGATTCATTCAAACGAATCGCAACTCTTGGGACAAACGTGAAGTCGGCCGAAAACTTGGCAGTCGAGTTGACTCGGATCTCGCTCGGGGGAATCTTGTTCGCCCCAGTTGGTAAACTTCAGGGTCGGGAAGATGGGGTTTTGGGGTCGGCGGTTAACTCCCGTCTTATTGCTAAATTAATTTCGCAGTTACATAAGTAATCCGGAATTCGCACTGAGCGTATTCAAGCAACGAGGATTCCTGCGGTAGCGGAACTTGAATCGGTCGGGTGGCGAAATTATGAGGCGGAAACCGTCTGGTGCAGCTTTGGACCAAATTTCCACGCTTTACCAGAATCCGATTGTCCACTCATAAATACTGATTCAAGTTGGCTTAGCAGTAAGAAAGTTCTGGGCCTCGATGAAAACTTGACTCGATCCTAACTCTTCTCACCACTGGTTCCCCTTACTAAGAACAGTAATTATCGGCTGAATCAGAGACCTAAAGTGTGAATGTCTCTGATCAAGTGGTGAATACCGCTTCACGACTATGGAATCTACATGTGAAACTGTGGGACTATGGAACGCCACCAATCTATTAAAAAATGAAGAACACTGGCAATACAAAATATGGTAACCGTATTTTCTAGACGAAGAAGAGGTACCCACCTACCTTGCGTCAATAAGATACTTGTGTAATACTCCAAACATTTCTTTTCAATATGAGAAATTTCAAGTAGATAGTCAAGACGCCATTCAGTAATTTTCAGCCATTCAGTAATTTTCAGATAGTAATTTCAGATAGTAAGATTCAGTAATTTTCAGATAGTCAAGACGCCATTCAGTAGTTTTCAGCCATTCAGTAATTTTCAAGACGCCATTCAGTAGTCAATTCAAGACGCCATTCAGTAATTTTTAAATGAAAATTATTAATATGCTCGCTCATTTCACTATACACAGTCATCTTATTTGTATTTGCCCGCCCAAAATGCTTGTATAGGTAGAATATGTGTGATGAATGATTTGAATAGGTAATTATAATGATTCCACAACTATACGAATAGAGGGAGATCTAGGTACTGTAAAAGCTGTCAATCTGTGGGTTTTCAGGGTGGCTGAATCCGGAAATGCTTGTCGTTTTCCTGGATTGGCTCTTATTTTACACCTAAAAATTGGCTCAAAAACACATCTTTTTTTGGACGATTAAAACTGAGATACTTAGAAATATGAGCCAATCCAGAAGAACTACTTGCATTCCTGGATTGACCCATATTTATCAGTAATATCATATAGGTACGTACCATGTTTCTTAGTAATATTTCAGTTTAAATCGTCAAACGTAGGTGTAATACTCAGAAGTATGGGCCAATCTAGAAAAACTACCACTTGCATTCCCAAATTCAGGGACCTCGAAAACCTACAGATTGGTACAGTGACCTCCCTTTTTGGTATAGTTGTGTTGTACCTTACTGCATGTACATAAATAACTGAATAATGCAAAACGGTATGAATAATTCAAGTCATAACTCAAAATAAGGGGTCTTGGTGTGGTAAGTAATGTCATATGGAATTTGAACGTTAGAAAAGCGTCCAAGTGTTTCCAGTCTCGCCAGTTTTTTTTTAATTTTTTTTTTATTGAATTGAATAATGGTATGACGAAATTTAGACGTTTTCGTGGCAGGTTTACTATAAGGACAATTCAAAACAACAAGAACTCAGCTGAATTGCTACAGTTAGCACCATGAAAGCATGCAATTTAACGACAATTTAAAAATATTTAAAAAACCACGAAAAAGCCAGTTAGTGGATAATTTACTGAGAATGTTCTAAATAATGCAAAAATAAAGTCAACTCATAAATCCGGTCAATGAGGAAAAGAAATGGATGAAAGTCGACAATACCTTTCGAACGATCTTCTATCAAATTCATTAACGCTCCATGGCGGCGTTTTTGCCATGAGGCAAAGAGCGACCCTCGAGAGAAGGTGCCCAAGAATTTTTGGGTACCTTCAGTTGTTTTTGGGTCCTTCCTTCAATTTTTATGGGGTACTTTCTGCTGTTTTTGAGTTTCCTTCCTTTAGTCAAACGAGGCGTCGGGCGACGTATCCGCCTCTTGTCCGACTTCCGCTTCCGTCGTTTCTCCTGATTTTCAGAATACGATTTCATTTTGATTAAAAGCGGCATAGCAGGCTTCCCCGACATAACAAAAGCTGAGGGGGTGTGAAGTATTCGTTGCGACAGGGGAGGAGGGGTTGGACTCAATTTATTTGGTTTGGTTGGTTGAAGGGTTATTTTCGGGTGCGAGTCAGATCTAGTCAAATTGGCTACTACAAGCGTTTCAAACCAGGTATCTCGCAATCGTGGCAAAGCAATTTTTCATATTTATGTCGAGCCTTGTTCTATTGAATTATACGTTTTCGAACAAATCATTCTGGTTTGGAGGACTCAAAGGTACCGTTCACGCACATTATAATTTTTGTACGAATAAATGTGCGATTCGGGCGTTTATACTTATTGTTTAGGTATTTATTCCAATTTATCGCAATATTATCGAAACAGGGTAGAAGCGCTCCCCTCCCTCACTCCTCTACAGACAGGAGTTTTTTCATGTTCAAAGATGGTAGGCGAATTTGATTTTCAGTTTAAATTAACACAACAATTCTAGTAAACTGACAAAAAAAATCGATTTTAAGAAAAAGGGGTAGGGTAAGGTCGTGTACCTAGGGCCGTTCTTTTTCAATGACGATTTATGGGGTAAAAACAATCTCAAACGGCAAAACCACTTCAAATTCTTATAAAGGAATAAGGTGAGACCAAATTTTGGTCTCGTTTTAAACGCCTCAAGATTTTGTATTTTAGTACGAAAAATCCTGAATTTTGACTTGACAAACATCTTTTACATTACCCCAAATGAAGAGACCTTCCTTTCTTCTGGCAACATCACAGTCGCCACACCGTTTGCAAAAACTTGATATATCAGATAAATATTAGTAAAAGGTCGAAATAACTTCATTATTTGGTGGCCCTGGGTACAATACAAAAAACGGCCCTAGGTACAAGAAATCGCTCTTATCACCCTGTGTAATAACATGTTTTACCAGAGAAAAATGAGAATTTCCGTAAAGGCGTTATTATTGATTTGGAGATTTTACGGGTAAGATTTTGAATCCTTCGTCGACACGCTTGTTCTAATCATCGCATCAGAGACCCGAATCTGGCTAATGGGGACTTCCATCTAGTCGCAAGGATGGACGTTAGGGCCTTAGGATGGTCTAACGCTCTATTGGGTTTTAAGGTCGCAGCAGAAGGCAACTCGCTATGTTCGGAGTCCTTATCAACTCATTATCACTATTAAAGGCCGTTTCCTCGGCGAAAAAAAGTGGTAAATGACTGCGAAAATTGAACTCGTTTATTTCATGTCACCGACTTCAACCAACAACAAATATTATAATCCTAAACTCGAAGGGGTTCTCCATCGCTTCGGAAACGGCCAATATCGGTGATCAACAGGCAATCTATCAACTTTGAGTGAATCAAGTCAACGAGCAATGATCTACAATCAGACTATTACTAAGCTCTGGTAATCGTAAATCTCTTTCAAGGTGTTTCACTCCATTGAACTCAGCGAACGTCTGCATTACTGCTGTTAATGAGTATTTGAGATGACACAGATCCATTTGGTTGGAAAGAGGTGGGCTTGAATAGAATAGGGTGAGTTTGGCAGTCTTACAAATTTCATGTGAAGGTTTCACTAATAAATCACTTTGGAACAACGATTCTGTCTCATCACTGCATCTAAATGCTTATCGACATAATGGGCCACAGACAAGTTGTTATTTTGGGTTACGTCCACTATAAAGGTTTATCGTGATTTTGTTAGTTATTTATTGTTGTAGTACTGACGCATTCACCATATTTGAATTTTAGTGGCATATTTGAGTGGTTCAAACTATCGTTAGCACTTTCACGTTGGTCGTGTTACGTTGGTCTTCCAGAGCGTTATCTACACGAATGATATAACGGTGCATCCGCAGATCATCAAATGTGGGTTCACACAAGCCATATCATGTTTGAGGGGCAACATCCTATGAAAATTCATGCGTAACAGCGATATGAAATACTACGGTTTTATCGCTAAAATGTTCATGCTGGGCGATGATTCAGTTCAGTTTTGTGGCCGCCGTAAGTTTTACCTCGATGGAACGAGGGAGAATGAAGGTATAAAAATCCTCTCCAACCCCCTTTCTCGTCGTTTGATGTCGGATTTTAGTGGTCTGCCTTTCATTTTAATATCGTCTTCAAGGAACAGGTGCGGCGTTCGGATAATGTTGAGGATACTCACTTGGAGTGAACAGGGTTATTGAGAAAATTGGTAGAATCGTGGCGGGATATCGGACAAGGGTACGAATTCTGACAACTGTCTATGGCCTTCCAGTCTAACCATCAACACATACTGAATTGGAAGGTTTCATAACATAACGCAGGGACTGTTCGTGAGCTAGCCAATGAAAATCACCGAGATATTGACATCTACTTACTGCTCAATTCATATACAGGTGAGCTGTCATATATGGTGAGTGCTGCAAAACTGAGGAAATCCTTGTTCAGAACTAAAAGGCGAGTTTGTACGACGACAAAGTCTATTGCCGAAAAAAAAATAATAATAATACACAGCAGACCAGTTTCGGCTGATACACCGCCCAATGACGAATACAGAATTCTGTATTGTACTGACGATGGTGTAACAGCCGAAAACGGCTGATTTTTGTGGAAATAGACTTTTTCGTTTTTGAAACTCGTACATTTCTTCCCATTGAAACTCCATCTGCGATTGTTTGATTTGGGCTCACCCATTGATAATGAAACAGAGACACCTACTAACCAAGTACAGAAGGGAGAGTAACCTCTAAATATTCAGGTTCTCTCCAAATCGGGCATAGACTGGGTGAAGCCATAATTTCTAGACAAGGGGTGATATCTAGTTGGGGTGTGAGTTTATATTTCCCCAAAACCCCTTCGATGAGAACGAATTGAAAGACTTGAAAAGGTGCCAATTCCAAGACCAGGACTTTAAGCGGTCAAAATGTTTTACTCTTTACAGTTGAAATATTGGGACGTTTTAACCAAGTCGTAGAGTACGATTGTGGATAAGGGATATCCACGAGAATAGAATTTTACTGGAGCGTGTTAAGATAAGGTTCTTCATCTAAAACAAAAGATAAGCCCCTCATTTGTATTTATACTCGTTACACAGCAGCGGAAAGAAATAACGTTATTCCAACAATAGTCACCTAATGTTTAACTGTACTGTAAGTTGTAAATGTGGTGGAAGATACCGAGCACCACATGGACGGAGTGCGGTTGCTATCAATCATGACTTAATCCGCGTTTATCCCGTCATTAGTTACTAAGTTAATGCCCAGCGCATCCCTGGCCTTGGAGCAGGACGTGCCCTTCGACCCGCTGAACGGAGGTAACAAGTCCGCCCACGAGGGAGATATGCCTTTTCAAAGGGCATTACTTGCGTGAGAGATACAGAGGTGAAGGCGGTTCTTTTATAGCCGTGAATTACAGAGGAGGCATGGTGGTTACGGGTCGTATTAACCAGTTGAATCTGATATTTTACTGCGTACTGCCTCCTTCAGTTAAATGCAGGTTCAGTGACGTCGTCATTGAGGTGGGATTCCCTCAGTTGTGTGACGTCATCTATCATGACCAGAGTGGGATTCCCTAAGTCGTCTACATATTGAATGGCGCCTAATGCTCTGGAGAGTAATGGTCTCCCTTGATCGGTCGACGTCGTACACTGCTCTACAGCAAATTGGTGACCTCATAACATCCACAAGTACAACCTTAAAAATACCTCAAATCCGACCAGTGTATCACGTTGAAAACTAATCTTTCACGAGCTACACAAAATGGGTGACTATTACGTGCAGGTACGAGGTTTTTTGAAAAACTCAGCGAATTTTCGCATAGCCGTTCATTCTTCGAACTGATTGAGATCGAAGGTGTACAACCGAAAAAAACTCTGCAAATTCTTGACACAACGGTTCATTATCTTCTTTGTACAGATCACCCTTCTGTCTAGATCACTAGGTCTAAATGTCTAGATCCTAAATGTTAGATTAATTATTATTGTCAATTATCACTAATTATTAACAATTTCATCAAGTACCTAGTGAAAATTATTATAATTTATTGTTAGGTATTAATAATTCGTATTCATTATCAGTAATAATAATTATTAATTATGATTAATTAATACGATATAATTCTGGGGTTTTTAAAACTACGTCGGTAATAATTTTTCTATAAAAGAAGTACCTACCAACAAACATTCGAAATTACCTTCATTTCCGTAGCACGAAACGCACCTCAGAACAACAAACTCGACATCACTTAAGCCATATGATGTTCCAAAGAGCTTGTTAGTATGAAAATGGACCTGTATTTCAACAATTTGAGTCACGATCGTGTTGTGAGGCACAATCTTTGAGCCGTCATTGTGAACGAACGGCTGGTCGTACACAGCTGCGGATGGTCTTAAAAAATTCTACGGAACAAACTCTATCTAAATATGAAATAAAAAACATACCGTTCTATATGAATTTTTCGAGATATGAGATTTTCAAATTTTCAAAATTCGTTTTGAACCCCTTCCCCTTGACCTAGGGTTATGAAAAGTTTCGAGGACCATTGTGGGGTTGGTCGAAACCCATAAAAAAAATTTCGTAATTTTAACTCAACGCTAACTGGGCAAAGTGGCGCGGACGGCGGACGGCGTACGGCGGACGGACGGATTTTTTTTTATTCGATTTTCTGAATCTACGTATCTTGAAACGTAAACCAACAAATTTTGAGGGGGGGTTAAAAAAATTTTTTCTTTGGGCGATTCCAATGGTTCATTATCGAAGATAATAAACCAACAGGTTAGGAATTTAGTGGAAATTCGTCACCAGTTACTGTATTATACTGAGCCAATTACCAATTACCCCTCACTCTGACAAATATTTTAGCTCATAATTCCAATTAATTTGCACAGTTATGAGACTAAATGACGAACAGAATACTATATGTATACAGAACCGTGATCAAAACAGAGAGTGATTTATACAACAATTCTTAGGGGGATTACATTTAATATTATTATTATTGTTTTCAAGACTTCTCAAAGCGATAATCGGATTCTGCATAACATATTATGTTATTATAAGACATTATCTTGAATTGTAAGAAAACAAATTTTGAGAAAAGGGGAGGAGAAGGTTAAATGTTTCCTTCTTTGTCGATTCTAATGGGAAACTGATATGGATGGTTTATTGATGATAACAATGAACCAAAACAAGGCTGTATATCTGGTTCCCTACGACTCATCTTTATTGTCACACTCCATCGTTCCATTTACCCCATATCTACACAGATACGTCAGTATGTATGCATGATGGTGGAAAAGCGCGCATGCTTGAGGTGAAATGGGTATAAAACAACATGTAACAAAATGTACAAAAATGTAACAAATTCGATATATAACCAATATTAAGATAATTATAAAATACTTGTGACATATTTACCTCATAAGCAACTGCCTTAAGGTGGTCTCTTCGTCATTAGGGTGGGTCAGCTGGTGATTCGAATCACCATCCCTGGGCTTGCCTCTATCTTCGGTTGCAGAGAGTCTCATAGGTGGTGGCTACATTTGTCACCCCTCCCCCCTGGCCACTATTGCACAGTAACAACCAGAGCGCGAATGTTTTTTTCTTTTCACAAAAAAAGAGGCACGAAACACATTGCGATGCATAAACATGGTAAAAGTCACCACTTAATGGTAATAACAGAGTTAAGCGGGCCTTCCAATTGACTAGTCCGGCGTGTTATGAAAATTTATCATATTATACTGAAACCTTAATAACTGATGCGACAATTTCACTCTAGGGAATTAGTTTCGTTTAATTTTGTTTAGTGGTTAACAAATTTAGCTTGTTTTTAGAGAGGCTCAGAGATACAGGAATCTTAGTTTCACGAAGCTCCGCTGTAAAATTATAATTTTTTAATATGGGAGAACGGGACGTGTTGGCATATGGGGCGAGTAGGCACACAGCTATTATTTCTGGCTATAGATGAGTGAGAGCGCTGGCCTCGCAGTGATAGTGGCGGGTCGTCCTGCCTCATCTTCCAACGGATTTTTAGATTCTTCCTCCTTTTCGTACAGTGCTCATGGGACAATTTGTGTTTTTCGAACTGGTGAGTAAATTTTTCCATCCGAAGTATTTTTGATGTTGTGCTGTTTGAACTGAATTAGAGCAGCTAATGGATTTCGTAGAGTGCCTAATTCTGATTGGATTCACCTAGCCGAATTGGTTCTTTTGGTAGTTTACAGATTAGAGGCCACCATCTTGTTTGGAAAATCGCTGTGGGGCTAGTTGGCATAGGAAAGGGTGGGGTCAGTTGGCCTAACTTTGAGAAAGATGCCAACTAGCCCCCTCCCTTAACCTTATAATGAATGATGTTAAACTAATATTTTTCTAAGTGGGTACTAAGTAAGTTAATTATTGTTGCAGCAGCTTTCCAATAGGCACATGTACTACTGAACTGCTTTCCAGTACAAAAAGAATAAATTATAATCACAGTCACAAGAATAGTTCCTACGCCCTCAGTTTAGGGTTACCAGACATTCTCGTATACTCTCTCATTTTTCATCTCATCGCCAATTAAACTCTCTTTTTCAATAGACCGAAATCAAAACTTGATAACTCGTTCCTGCGGGCCTCGCCTAGGGGGTTACAGCTTCATAGTGTGAATAGAATAGAAATTAGCTTTAGGGGCCACTCGGCTGATACGGGGCCTGGGCAGCGTCAAGTTAAAGTCCTAAGGGAGCTACATACCAAATTTCAAGTCTCTACTACCACGGGAATTGGCGTCGGGTGAGAAAATGGCGCCAGCTAACGGACGCTCGGTTTCAGCCAGTTATGTAAAGGCTAAAACATGTTCCATGTTAATAATGAATCGCCTCCTCTTCCTATACCACCACCTAGACAATGTCTATGCCCACGTGATTGGTTCAGCTTCTACTTAACTTCAGTATTCACTTAGGAAAGTAACCTGATATTTTTATACCTTGTCTGGAAATAAATTTTATGCCCCTCTCAAACAAGTTTGGATATTTATTCTGATGATCGAAAATTTATTATATTTTATAAAAAAGAGTATTAAATACTCTTTTTTTGGAGAAGGTAATCGGTAACACTACCTCGGTGATAACTAGCGCTCGGTAAACACGCTCTGGAAGAGCTAAGAAAATCGAAGGTACAGCTCCGGTGAGCCTATCGTGTTGTTTGCGTTGTGGAGGCCATCAAACAAATCAACGGCATACACGAGAGATAAAAGTACAAAAAAACACAGTGTCACGAAATTTGAGTTAGATGTTTTTCTGAAATTAAAAATTCGCACAGCTTCGGCCTGGAAAAAACTGAAGATGCCAAATTCGAGCTTACGGTTCTTAATGGCGTCTTATGTACACCAGTACCAGTCTCAATTATCGGATGTAGTAAATGTACTCGTATTCAAATTGCAAGTTTTCTGAAAAACGGAACCTGAATTGATGAATTTTGAATTTATCCAGACTAGACTTGCAGTAGCTCGTGAAATTTAAACGGAATGGAGTAATATACATTATATATATTTTTTTTTGTTTTATGTACGTTTCAATGCGGTTCGATTTAGAGTATATTTTAAGACCACTTCACGTTGCACTACCATCAATCCATAAAAGGCCTCGAAGCACCCCCACAAAACAATATTTTTGTTAGTTACTCTCCCAGTAATGGAACTCAAAAGCCGATTTCCTACAGAAGCCTCTTGTGAGTGGAAACTGAGCCCTATTACCGGAATTTTTCACATGATGCGCTCAGGCCGCAATCGTCGTACTCCGGTCACATAAATCCTACATCTAACTGAAACGTACAGATAACGCGTCATTTTAGATGAAGACCTAAAGGTGTTTTTTTCCCCAGGCCGATGGCAATATTTTCCTGTCATGTCCTGCGTGGTAGGATAAGGCAAGTAAAAAACATAATAAGGCCCAACTTAGACAAAGGTCGGAAGTTACCGAAAACAGTCAAACCGAAAATAAAGTTTACATTCATATTCTCCAATCAAAATTGTGACATTATCCCAAACAATCAATTTTACTTCAATTTGTTTAATATCCAAGCTGGAAGAATGTCACGATTTATTGGAAAATAATTGATTATTGGAAAGTCTTAATCTAATTTGAAGAACTGTAACTTTCGATTTTAAATTTTTAAATGTTTGAGCAGTTTGGAATTATTTAATTTCAGTCGAAGTAGGTTGTGATGTTACTTATTAGCGAATGTTCGAAGATAAATAAGCTCTCGGTCCAACATTTTTGCAACTCGAATTTCCGAAAAATGTTCATAGGTACCATAATCCGTTCCAGACCATCCTGAATTCACGGGGAGGGATTCACCCTTCAATTCCAAAAATGAAAAAGCCTAACAAGTGTTTTTTATTGCTAAACACGATGGTGAAGTCGGAATTGCGACATCTTGCCTGTTCTCAAACTGGAGCACTTTGAAGATGAAGAAACGTGGTTGTTAACGGAATGAGATAATATTATAGCAATTCTGACTTCAATATCGTGTTCAACGTTGAAAAAGCTTTAAACTGAGGTGCTACTTGGGAGAAAATGGAAAAAAATATAATGGAGACATTTTACATAGAACCAGTTATTTCTTCAACAATTCGCTCTTATCGCCATGCTGCATGACTGAGGATTTCTTTTCCAATCTCGTTGGGCGTTGAGAAACTGTCGAGGTTTGTCTTTAGTTGAAAACCTTAACACCGATAGAGGATAAAGAGAGAATTGTGACTGTTACGGATCCATCTTTCGACTGGCTTCGGTTATTTTGGGGTACAAAGACGAAGATTTGTCTTTTCATCTTTTCATGCATTTCGAATTTGCACTTGTCTTGTCGAACTTGACTCTATTTACTCGGATGGAACATTCAACTGTGTGGAGCAAATTGTGATGGAATGTACAAAATATTCGGGGACTAGAGATACATTATTTAGAAAATTAAGTCGAATTTTGACTTCCCCATTAATTTTGAATGTATTTTGAAAGGAAATGTTCAGGTGGACAAGGAACTGTTCAATTTTATCGAGATAAATTGTACTAGGCTTTAATTTTTGATTCCGGTTAAATTATGCAGATGTCTGAATAAGTGAAGATGTTTAAATAAGCTTACTAAGTTAAAAGGTTTCGTAAGTATACACGAATAAGTTTGAGATGTTAAGGAGTTTCCGAGTTTTGAGTTTGATTTATTTTAAGGTACCTGTAGGTTTTGAGCAATGCCAAATAAATAAAGAAAAAAAAAAAGTATTTCCCTTTTCGGACCAGGCTGAGGATGATCCTTCGTAACTTTTCATAACCAATAGGAAGGGGTTCAAAATGAATTTTGAAATATCCAAAACATCATATCACGAACATTTTAAATGAAACGGTATAGGAGGATGTTTTCAGTTCGCATTTAAAGGGCCATCTAGCCACTTTTTTGAACAGAGTTCAAAATCAGCGCGTATTTAGTACCGTCTTGCCACTTGAAGATGCAAGTTTGGAAAGGGTAAATTTCAAAACCCATGGCAAGAAGAATACTGCTGAACTTTTTATACCGAAGGGTGATTGTATATAAGGTAATAATATAACATAAATGTATATAACATGAGTATGGTACCGAGGCAAAGCCAGTACGTACCTACCAACCGCCCTCTGCTACCATGCGATGTATGGTTTGCTGAGTTCCCCGGTAACCCGGGAGGGTTAGGAAATTACGCCCCACCCAGAAGGATATCTGGTCTGCGTTCACAACCAGCTATGCCCACAGTGGTGGAATCACAAACACGGGAAGGAAACAACTTAGCAAACCATTACAACCGTTGAGAAAACATTTGCAGAATTTTCTCGGTCGATTCCTACGGTTTATTATTGAAATATAACGTGTTAGTGGACTGTGCTCAGACTGTTATTCAGACTGTACTTTTCCTCCTATTTGCAAGAAACGGATTTCGTTAACCCCGTTTGACGATTTAATTGGTCGATAACGGACAGCGCAGCGCGGGGGGTCGAGACGACGAATTACCGAGTTGGCAGAGGTCTGGACGTTTTCCTCTCCCGCAACCCCGAAATCGCCGGGGAAACGACTGGGCAAAAGCCCAGAGCCCCCTCACCACTCCGCCGCTATTTAAAATCCCCGACAATGAACTTCGAATTTCCCTCTCCTCCCCCATCAACCCCCTTCCTCTATCCCCTTTCTGACCCCTCTGCCGCTATATGCAATGAGCTTTGGATTTAATTAAACGCCCCTAACTCGAATCGAACGCGTCCCCTTGATACATAATCCCTCTGAGATTAAGATCAGTGCGCCTCGATGATAATCTCTGGACGATAGGGAAACTTTGTACGGAGCGAGGGGGCGGTGAGGGATTTAACAAGCCAACTAATTAATGAACGGTTGAAATTTACGAAATCCGTCTCTAAACATTCGTTCAACGCTCAATATCTTTCTTTAAAATTGAACTGCGTACTTTAATTGAAAACCCTTTCAGTTATTATTCAACTTCGACTGCCTGAATAATTTACTTTTATCAGTGTAATTGACTTTTGATGACGATAAATTGACAAGAATACAACGAGGTCTGACCTAAGCGAAATAAGGCGAAATGTAGTGTCCGTAAAATGTAGTGCCGAGTTATATAACTTCGAAACCCCGTTTTTTTGCCCTTACCTTCTTCTCACTCTTCTTCAGACGGTCAAGAATATCAAAAATATGCCCCTCCGGGTCGTATGCGACCCGCACCGAAGTACCGCAGGGTTAATATTAGTAAGGAAGAAATGGAGGTTTAAAATATTTCGCTCCCCTTGACCCCTCTGACGTCATCCATTCCTACCGGTCCACGTACGTCATCCATTCCTGCCGGTCCACGTACGTCATATCCTGTGAGGTGTTCTTGCCGGCCACTTGTCTGACGTCATCCACCCCCTGCCGGTCCACGTACGTCATCATATCCTGTGAGGTGTTCTTGCCGGCCACTTGTCTGACGTTATCCACCCCCCTGCCGGTCCACGTACGTCATCATATCCTGTGAGGTGTTCTTGCCGGCCACTTGTCTGACGTCATCTATCCCCTACCGGTCCACGTACGTCATCATATCCTGTGAGGTGTTCTTGCCGGCCACTTGTCTGACGTCATCCACCCCCTGCCGGTCCACGTACGTCATATCATGTGAGGTGTTCTTACCAGCCACTTGTCTGACGTCATCCACCCCCTGCCGGTCCACGTACGTCATCATATCCTGTGAGGTGTTCTTGCCGGCCACTTGTCTGACGTCATCCACCCCCTGCCGGTCCACGTACGTCATATCCTGTGAGGTGTTCTTGGCGGCACCTGTTTGACGTCATATCTTTTGACGTAGTTGGTCGCTTGTGTTGCGACGTCATATTTTCCCTAAATTTTCCAAAACGGGTTATCATGGTTGGTGTGAGTCTTATAATTAAAATAATTGTAGTAATTGGATTCATAGAAAAAATTATACCTTATGTTCCATTCAAAATTTCCGAGAGGCGTTTTGGACATTTCAATTGGACAAACTCTTTCGTACTACTAGGTTTATGAAAAGTTTTAGGGGCCATTGCAGGACTGGTTCGAGCTCACATGCAGCGTTTTTCAGAGAAGATCAAAGTGAAGACCCCATAACCAAACGACGGTGGTTATAAGACGAAACGTTAACTCAGCACGAGAGAAATGTGTCAGGGATTCATTGTGACAACCAAAGAACAAAAAGCTGTTACAGTGTGTAATCACTTCCTAGTCAATAGCATTGGAACAATAGTCTGTCCTTCGTTCAATATACGAATAACCGTGACACTGCAATGCTTGATGCGTCATATTGACTCCCATCTGCCTCGAGGGTTTTATGTCTCGATCGAAATAAAGACAAACCCGATTGAGTCAGAAGGCAAAGGAAAGAAGAGATAAAACCGAGACGTTTCCATCGGTAGGCGAAATATAAAGAATCTACACGTAAGAGAAAAAACGCGAAACTTGAAATAAAAGAACGTAGGAAAAGGGCTGAAAACGTGAACAGACAGAAAAGAGTTTTTACCGTCGCGTCCCAAAGTAAACAGTGAGGAAAGCTTGTTGACTGGAAGTAAACAACCATTCACCGCCATCCTTCCACTTCTGCAATTCTTCACAACAGGTGACCCCTCAAAGTTCGATTTTGATTCACTACTTCGTACCTTTAGGAAGTCTCGTCTCGGTGACATCCCGGTGTTGCTTGGGTCGATAACGGATGAATGTGTTTATAGAATACTACAGCCAGAAGAGGGGAGTTTAAAGTGTCTTTTTTTTAGGTTTTGTTCGGATATACAAAACAGCCGTCCATAGTTCATTAAGAAGGTTCTTATGAATTCGGTCACATAGGGAATGTTAAGGTCGGTATGCAGGGTACGGCCTCGCACATACCATCGTCATGGCGTGATTAACCGAACCACCCGGTTCTGAGTGCAGCACCTGTATCTTGTTGATGTGTGCGGTTGCAGCTGCCCTCCAGATTCCGCAACCGTAGGCCAATACTGGTGTCAGGTGAAGCAGTCGTTATAAGAGAGGTAGAGTGGATCTATGGTCAAAGAGGTGTCTGAGGGTTCTGATTCTTTGTCTGATTTTACTGGGTCTACCCAAATCAGGCGTTGAACCAGATGTAGCCCGAGATATTGGACAGAGTTGCAGGATGGTAGTACACGGAGGAAAATGAAGTAGCTGATTTTGCTGATTCCCCTTAACACGGAATGATTAGCAGGAACTGTAAATTTAATGGATTTGTAGCTATATCTTAGCTGCCCCGACCAAAACCTCTGCTAAGAGTTCTAAAAAAGTTAGCCCTGGTGCTAAGATTTAGCAACTCAACGATCCCTTCATGAAACTTATTTTCTGTTGTTCATTGTTTTCCTCCTCCGCTGCTAAGTTTCTTTACCGAAATAACGCAGCAAAACATAAAACTACCAGTAGCCAATATTTGAACCATTAAGCAGGTATTAGTCATCATTTTTTTACGGAAAAAGTATACACGGGGAACTTGTCACATGGTACCTTCGGGATAGAAGAAGTCAAAACCGTTTACTTTACCGCCGAATGATCAACAAGCGACTTCTCTATACACCGCCCAATTGAGGCATGTGAGACTGTAGCGGCACCTGCTCGTCTCTATTCGATATCAATGAATATCGATATTTTTGGTTCCATATTTCCGTTATGTATCGATAACGGAAATGCGATATTATCGTGATATCGAAAGATTATGGTGAATATCGGTTTTCGATAGTGTATTTTTATAAGTTAAGTATTTTGACAAAAATACGGTTTTTGATCCCGATAATCACGATATGTTTATGGTATTCTTATGAGCTCCTACCTTATTAGGCCTTATATACATCATATTTTTTATTAAGAACATTCTTTGTTTTTATTGTAATTTTTCAGTCAAATGGTGAGTAATTATTAATCTACCTATCTATATTCCAATATATTTTCTTTGAATGAAAATGTTTGTGTTTTAATTATTCCAAAAATCACATTTAGGAATAATTCTTGCAGTTTAAAACAAATTAACAAGAACCATACTACACAGATGATTATTTCTGTTTTCGGCGACGGTTTTTGGTGGTAGCTTAAAATGGCGATCTCAAAAATTAGCTAACACACAATTTTACAATTTCTCAAAATTGTATTTTTCAACCAAATTTTACTCTACGTGATGTGATTACTCCACAGATGATATAAATTATCAGCAACATAAACATCAAATCAATCTTAGATTGTAGTAATATAATCAAGGGAATAAATTCACTTGATTAAAAAACGCATTATCATAAAATTTTGAGTAATCGTACATATTCGATATCGATATTTTGTGGCGATAATATCGACGTTAAATATCGTTATCGATATCAAATGTCGGAAGGTGCTCGATATGGGAACAACCCTATACACGGCTGAAAGACACACTGAGGACCCACGAGGCTCATAATGTGATTATTTTATTGGGTAGTTTATTGGGTAGTTCTCAGTATATTATACTCGTCAAATGAGCGAACTACATTACCTACCACTTCGTGTGAAATCTTGCGCATCAAAATAAAACTAAGTAGTTTTGGCTTCGAACAAATCGTAGTTTAATCTGGATTTTAGTTCGTCCCGGACAATCAGCAGACAAGACAACGTACGAACTAGTCAGCTGAGTACAAACATCCTGTTCCGTTAGATAAGTTGCATTTAGGAAAATATGTTCACATCTAACGCGGAAAAACTGTTCTTACAACGAAAAGTTCTTCGTGGTTTACATACGTTATGGCATCAAGATCGTAATTACTACAAAATTTTACAATCGATTTCCCAATTGAAATACCGCCACCTCAAAACAAGCAAACGCTGTTTACAAGCCACTAACCCAACACCACAAAGAAAGAGGACCATTCAATCGGAAGGCACGCTATTGGAAAACATGAAACACGTATGAGTTATGAGACAATTTGGCATGCTTTACTGTTAGAAAAAGAGGGAGCCCAAAGGGTTAGAACCAACCAGAGAAATCCCTTCACCACATGAGATGTCAATTTGATTTGTACTGACATGATAAGATTGCAGATTGGATTTAACTCATTGAATGCAAAACTTGTCATTATAGTTTCATTATGGTGAAACGTACGAATGAAGTGGTATTTTTAATAACGAAGGTGGTGTAATTCATAAGCGACGACAAGAAGATCTATGTACAAGAATGGCAAGAATGTCATGTAAGATCCAGATTTAAGGAAATGCACTGCAGAATTTGTTATTGTATACGGGAAAGAAAATATTTTGATTTTCCTGACAAGACAACCCCAAACTTTAAATTTGTGTTTTTCACGAAAATGAAAAAGTGGACTTGGGTAGTTTTTTGAACTGACACACGATATAACAGGAGTGGACGGGGGAAGCGAATATGCTGTGGGAGTTTCGGTTATAGCGAATTTTCGAAAAAAAAGGAAGCTATTGTTTTCGTTCCAAAATTTTTAAAACTCGATTTATGTGTTGAATGATTTATGTATGTATCATTCCAGACGATAACTCTCAATAGAATTGCGACAAAAAGTTCAAATTTGCACAAAAACTTGTCTTAGCAATCGAAAGGCTAAGTTCGGTGATGGACAGAATCGGGCCACATTAAGGGGGGTTTTGGAGAGTTTCAGGGGAGGAAAATTACTCATAAATTCCAAAAATGAAAGTCTGACAAGTGACACATCATTTTGAACGTTTGTTTTACGCTGAACACGATGATGAAGTCAGAATTGGGATATCCTATTCCGTTCTCAAGCTGGAGCACATTGAAGATGAAGAGACGTGGTTGTTACATGAGATGTTCTTCACGGTTCATCTGCTCTAATCTGATTACGGACTGAGATATCGCAATGCCGACTTCACCATCGTGTTTAGCGTTGATAAGCCTGTAAACTGAGGTGTTGCTCGGAAAAAATGGAGACGAAATTTGTTATTTAAGCAGTAAAATGGAGATATATTGCATACAATTATTTATTTCTCCGAAAATTCGCTCTTATAGCTATACTGAATGAATGTGTATTTTTAAATATTTTAATGGTGCAGAGTAGGATTGCATCAAAATTAGTTACTTGACCTAGTAATGCTACTACAATCGGCAATTCTAATTACAGGCACCTACCCTGTTTTTTTTTACGTTGTTGGTTGAACAACTTAAAAAATAACATTGAAAGTAAACAGGAAATAAATCGAAGTGACAACAAACAAGTATTTGTGGAACCAACAAGAGTTATGAATTACTTTGTTTAAATCGAAATACTGGGACTATTGGGAGCTTTTTATATTAGGTGTATGAATGAGTACTGGAAATTATGGGACAGGTGAAAGCACTAGACTAGCCACAGTTTTTAACAGCCACAGTGCAAAAGCCTGTAAGTACTATTTTTTTTCCAAAAATAAGGTTTTGAGCTTCACTGATAAATGTGGGCCTTGTGCACATGCTAATAGGAACAGAATTGAGCTACGGCGCTTCATTTCTCCTCAATGGATGTTTGAAGTAACCTGTTACATGGTTACAGTTACTGTTAGAAAACAGTTTTTGTCGTTTCCTCAACCTTTTTTATTTTTGTACATACAGGCTTTTGCACTGTGGCTGTCGCAGTGAAGTTACGCCCAGTTCCCGTGGTACAGCTCCAAGTTTTAGGACAAATCGCAACGTCAACAGACGAAGTGATTAGTGGTCGTACCACTTGAAACATGTAATTGGGGCAGCTCACAGAACGCAGGAACGCTCTCCGTGTACACAAAAGAAGGACACAAGAGTTCAAAGAAAGCGGTAAGAACGAGGGGAAAAGGAAGTTGGGGCCGGTCAGCAGGGGAGCTCCATAATGATGTCAGTTGGACAATGCGACTGACAGAGCCGGTGGGCTCATTTCGGTCTCGTTAAACCTAAATAAAGCCAAAGCTCGGTTACCTCGATTGGCAGCTTAATCAGCCCCATGTTTACTCCGGTTCGGTAGCCTCGTTCCTCGCTGCCCTCCCTCTCCTGAAAAATAAAAGTAACGAGGAATGAAAATCTACGAAACATTTTAAAGGATATCAGCATAAATTTTATGGTTATTCATGGTTATATTATACTCGGCATTCCTTATCTTCTATATCTATAAAAACGAATGTAGATATGTCTGTCCTCTATAGATGGCCAAACCGTTGAACCGATTTTGATAGGGATTGTTCCATTGCGATGAGCAAGTTCCAGGGCTCGTTATAGGCTATGAAAGAATGAATGGATGAAGAACATGTTTATTTACTATTTTTCCATGAATTAATTAACATACATGAGGCGCTTTGGTCTCAAGACTATCAGGGGAGCTATAAGTACGAGTATATCTCTGGAGGGATCTTAGTAAGAGGAAGTTAGTTTGGTTTCCTAATTGTTATAGTTAAATTCAGAAATAAGGAAATCCCTTTATCGCCACGCTTCTTGGAAATATGAGACGTTTTGACCAATTTGGACCGTTCAATACATCCAACAGCTCCTCCCTAGATAGTGTCCCACGGCCAAAACACTTGGTTCAGATGAAACCAAGAAACGGGCACTCAGCGAGGAAGTGCTGTACAGTTTCATCCGCTCGCAGGTTGCACATAGCACAGAGATATAACCTGTTCGGGATTCAGGGTTGCCAGTTCAGTCTCAACAGCTCGCCTCGACACTTCATAATTACCATCGCCCCGTATTGGGTCAATACTTTTATATAATCCACGTCCTGGTCCAGATGGCAGTATAGGAGGTGGAATCGTGCATTATATGCTCTGTCTATGATGCTCCTCTTAAATCCAGTCCTCTGAGCCTCCAGGACTTACTTATCCAGCGTTCCAAAGACAGTGTGGTAGAATCTAGAATGTAGGTATATGCTAGAATGGTAGGGTAGAATGTAGGCTATGGTAGAATCTCCGAAGCGTCCCCAGTTCAACGAGAACTGGCCTTTCCTTCGCGAGCCGCTTGGCGTTACAATTTCGTAACTAGGAAAGAGCTACAAGTCATAAGAAACGTTTGAGGCTGTTCAGGCCCCTGATCAGCTGAGTGGCTCCTAAAGCTAATTTCTATCCTATCAAGGTGTAATTTGGTTCTTCAGTGTCATGTTGTTTGAGTTATTTACACCCCAACAGGGGCAAGACCCGGGTAATCTGTCTACAAGCGAGACTAAGGGAGACATAATGTTTTCCTGGATAAATTAATATTTAGATCCTTTCTACAAGAATTTTTCAAGGTCTTTCGAATAAGAGGGTTCGCCTTCGTCTCTAAGCATTTGTGTCAATGGAAATCACTTTATATGATTCCCACAAAGTCAATTTTTGCTAAAATAATACAAATACTGGCTCAATTTTGGAGAGCTAATGCTCTATCTAATTGGTTCATTATAATTTTAAAAAATAATTTGTAGTTAAATGAGTTAATCTGAGATACTTGAATGGGAAATTGATTAAGAAATGGTTAAGAGAAAACGACCAAGTCGTGCAATACCTATTGAATTTCCACTCAGGAGAAATTCATTAAGTCGAGTGTAATCAGGATACAGTCACTGAGCCAAGTGTCCATTTGAGAAAAAAGAAAATTTTATTGTATTTGCCACATGTGATGTAATTGAGATTGGTATTGGTGAAATTAAGGCATTATTAAGAATCATTGGATCAAATTTGCTTTTTGTAAGTCAGAACAGTGAGATTGGCGAAGATCAGAAAAACTTCAAACTCAAACTTCTTGAAACTGTGTTCTTTGACTTGGTGCAGGTCACATCAATGACGACGATATATCACTTGTAAATATAAGGGAAAATTTGCTGTATCTAAACGTTATGGAGATTATTTAATAATATTGTGTTGTAAGGGTAAGGGACTTTGGGTGCGACACAACCACACTATTTTTGTTTAAACTACAATTATTTGCTTCCTTAAAATCCTCCCATTCAATAACATAGTAAGTACTGATATGAATATACCAGCCAGATATACCTAAACCATGGATTAATGAACGAAGTGTTTATTTTGGCTGTGGCCTAGTGCTTCGTTGACTGTCACGCACCATTTTGAAAACAAAGATGTTGAGAAAACAAAGATTCCATTTCTTTCTTTTCGGAGTAATTATTCTGCTCTTTTATTTACGAGGACGCCACCATTACGTTAATCACCCCATCTCCAAATGAATATTCATAGGGGGGGTGCCATCGGTGACGGATTACCAGTCACACGAGTCCAAGAACAAACAGGTTATAACTAATTAAAAGGGCTCTTTATTTGATATTTGTCTGTTATTTGTAATTGTGAACGGCAAAAGGCCTTTGGGATGGTTGATGGGATTATGAATACATTATGTCTTGAAGCTGCATAGGATCATGTCTCTAGGAGGCCTTTAGGACGTTTAGTAGGGTTATCCATAGATTATGTCTTGAAGCCCCATCGGATTATGTCTGCAGGAGGCCTTTAGAACGTCAGATAGGATTATTCATAGATTATGTCTGTAAGCCCCATAGGATGATGTCTCCAGGAGGCCTTCTAAACGATTGGTAGGATTATCCATAGATGAAGTCTTGAAGCCCCATACTATCATGTCTTCATTATACCTATTTGTGATATGAGTATCCATAGATTATCCGAGAGATTATCTCCAGAAGCCCCATAGGATTATGTCTGCAGGAGGCCTTTAGAACGTCTGATAGGATTATCAATAGATTATGTCTTGAAGACGCATAGGATCATGTCTCCTGGAGGCCTTTAGAACGTGAAGTATGATTATCCATAGGATCATGTCACCTCAAGCCGTTTAAAAAGTGTAGTAGGATTATCCATAGATTGTCTTGAAGCCGCATAGGATCATGTCTCCAGGAGGCCTTTGAAACGTTTATTAGGATTACACTCCGTCCTACTGCTTAACAGTGAAAATGCATCTCAGGCTCGACTTGATGCGTTAGGATGTGTCAGAAATAATCTAAGCGACTCGGAAGGCTTTGATAATCGCATTTACAGCGGGATAATGGACGTCTGATTCTGAAAAGAGAGATAAGTCCCTGAGAAAGGAAACTACGTTTAGACTCGAGGAGGAGGAAACATCATTGTCGGGCAGGAGACGGATTAGGAATAATGGGCGACTGTCATTCCATTCCAGTGTACCGGGGAAAAGGCGGAAGGGGTTAAAGCCTTCTCCTGAATCGCATTTTCCCAACGTTTTTCCCGCCTATTTCTGTTCCTGATGAGATATTTTTGTCGCCGTTCTTGACTCAACCAGATCCCATTCCCGAGAATTAGTTTTCAAATGTTCTTGGAAATGAAGTGTTTTCTTTCTACTATGTAAATACTTTCAACACTTTGTAGCTCATTTATAAACTACACTTAGTTCTCTTGAGAGACTTCCACGGGTAAAGTAGCAATAATGTTATAAACTAAACAAAAAGATGTGATAGTAGTCCGAGTAAAAATTCGCCTTTAAGTTGGCTTGAGTACCTTCAGAATATTAGAAACACAAACGCCGCAATTATCATACAGCGGTTCAATATGTTTCGTACGGATCTCAACTCTGTCCATATCACAAAAAATAACCACATTGAGACAGAATCGGGGAAACCGAAAAGAAGTAATAGAGATGTATGTCCCACCGGGATTCGAACCTGGGCTCGCAGGGTCGACCGTGCTGATTCAGTACATAAAAGTGTTTTATACCGTAAACACTGATAATTAACATTGATAATTTATTATAAGTATGAATTATGGATCTGACGGTTATACATTATTTATAATTCATTTGCCAACAAATATTCGAAATCAACTTCTCTTCGTAGACACAAAACGTATATCAAAACAAAAATCTCGACCTCACAAAAAACAAGACAAACTCAGTTCGCTGTGGACAATGTTTTGTCCACTAGGGCCAGAAATCGCAACAGGAAGGGGTGAAAATTTAAAAAAATATTTAAAAATATTATGTAATGAATCAACTATATTATTTAAGTCAAGATATAACATTTCTTAATCCCATATTGGGATCCAAGGTAATGAAATGGCGGACCGGTTGGCTAGGAGTGGAGCTATAGCAGGAGTGACCAGCAATGTTACTTTGCCCCACACAGACCTCAAACTTGAGTTGAGAGCTGACCTCCACAGAAGGTGGTAACAGTACCATGAGGAGTACCCGTAGACGAACCGTCATCGAGCCATCTTCCCATAGGTCCCTAAGAAACACTGGTACCTCGGAATGAGAGAAAAAGAAAATAAATTCAACAGTACGATGTCCCGGTTGAGAAGAGGTCGTGGACTTTGTAAAATCCATCTGCAGAAAATAGGTAAAGAGAGTGACAGTGGCTGTTAGGTTTGGGGAAACCTAGAAGATCTGGAGCATATCTAATTAGTTTGCTCACGCTACGAGGATGAGAGGCGACATATGTTTGACAGCCTTAAAAGACCTAGTGTTGTAAATAGTCTATTCAATTTAGACGTGTTGTTAGCGGACGGGACTGAAGATGTGTATTCTATCGTTTTAGCGAATTTTCGAAGAAAATGTAGCTATTGTTCTCGGACCAAAATTTTTAAAACTCGAATTTCAGACCATCCTGAATCCACTGCCAAAAGACACCAAAAATTATATTACGTGTGTGTCATTCCAGACGATAACTCTCGATAAGAATGAGATAAAAAGTTCAAATTTCCACAAAAAATCTGTCTTGGCAATCGACAGGCTAAGTTCGTAGATGGGCAGAATCGAACCACTCTAAGGGGGGGTTTTTGGGGAGTTTTAGGGGGGGAAATTCCTCATAAAATGGAACATTTTGACAAGTGACACCTCATTTTAAAGGTTATTTCATGTTGAACACAATGCTGAAATCAGAATTCGATCTCGATTCGAATGCGATATCTCATTTCGTTCTCAAACTGGAGCACTTAGAAGATGAAGAAACGTGGTTGATACTTAAGATGTTCTTCATGGACATCATGTTCTTTAATGGAGACATATTACTGAAAACCAATTATTCTTTTGTTTTTCAATGACACTCGCAGGAGGATTTGAACCCTTTTGTACCTAATTCATAACGTAATTAGACTAATTACATTATGAATTACATTAATAGCATTATTAACACTAAGTGTTAATAATGCTATTAATTGTATCTTGAATATTGTAAACCGATGTCTGTAAGGTTTCTATGCCGAAGCCAATTAAATAAATAAAAAAAACCTTTCTTAACTCAAAGTAGAAAAAATTCCAAAATAGGCAGCATCGTTAGCGGTGGATAATAAAGGTGAAACGATTTCATAGTTGAAAAAATGCTGAAATGATTTTGATGGGTGTCTTTGGGGTTGTTGACTCGATTCTTCGCTTTCTATTTGAAGATCCTTCAGTGACTGGAAAGGGTAAATGGGATTAGTCACACTGGATTATTTTCTGTATTTTTACTGAATTCGAAATTTTAGTATGTATATGATTGAGAGGAGTAGTGTCACTAGTTTGGCCAAAAAAAAGCGGACACTGAAGAGAAAACTGCCAATTTTTGCGAACTGGACGAAAAATTTCGTATCCAAAACAAGTAATGGGCGTGCAGACTCGACTTTACACAGCATCTTGATGAATCCCGTGTTTAAAAAATCCACTTTGACCGATAAATCAGACGTTTCCCTCTTTTCTCCCCCTCCGCGGGTTTCTTCCACCTCAAAAATAAAAAAGACGGATTACATAATCGGGCGAGACTATTAAATTTATCTCGAGGCCGCTTTAGCTCCCGGCGACGAGGAAAACCCTAAATAATGATCCCGCCCCGAACCAGTTTGCGTTCGCGGATGTTGATTAAGAGCACCGGAAGAGGTTGAGGGTGTTTGCAGATGGCAGATTAGGCACGTCAACCCCACGAAACGGCTGTAGCCGAGGTCTCACTCTGATACAGCTTTTACAACTTCTCACCGCGATCGTCGCATCTGGTGATTACTGTATTTACCTTTAGGCGGTTTCTACGAGATAAGTATTGAGTATTGTCTTCACGGATTGAAATTATAAAGGTGCGTCCATACTATGTCGAATCAGGCCGGTCGACACGTTCGATTCGACAAGTCGGTTCGACATGTTCGACATTCAACAAGATGTCCACACTGCTCTGGTAGTGTGTACGTGTCGAATTGCCGATCAGTATCGAATCATCTGGCGCGGCGTGCGGAACAGATTTGCGATTTCGGTCATTTCCAATGCCAATAATGTTGAGTGATGATGAAGAAATTGTTTTAGCAGCTTCTGCTGCAATAGTTATCGCAGTAGCAGCAGGAGAACAACGTGCTCGACGCCCTCGGAGGTTTTGGATTCGCCCCAGCATCCTTCAGGGAAGAAAAAAGTACAGGGCTCGCGAATTTATGAAAGATTTGTTGCTGGACGAGGTTGACGAATTAAATCTTGAGTACCGGAACAACGTGGGATTCTGCAACTTTTTCAGAATGAAAAGTTCTAATTTCGAACATTTGTTGAACTTGGTTGGACCGAGAATCAGCAAAAAGAATACCAAGTTCCATCAGCGCATCGTGTCTCATGTTTCGGTTTTTGTATTCCGGGTTTTTTGAGTCCCACAGGGAAGGCCGCTACCGGTATAAATCGATGAAGGCCAACGTTTGTTCATCATTCATCGTGCTCGTCGCACAGAAAAACCAAAACAAAAATATTTGTACACTTTGAAATCCACTAGATACGAGAGGAAAAATGCAACAAGTTGTACGAACAGGCTCCGAACGTCGACTGACCGTCGATCGACGCGTCCTCACTACGAACTTTGATTCGGGTCGGGTCGAATTCCTTTGATCCGGACCGCCTCGAGAGCGATCCGATTCGACACGTTCGATTCGACTTTCGACAGGTTGCTGAGGTCGAACGGCACGTCTATACTTGTTCGACTTTGTCGATCGACTCAGGTCGAATGATGTCGAACGGCTTGATTCGACATAAAGTGGACGCACCTTAACGTCCTTAACGGTTTCGGGAAGACGTTACGCTAAAGACAGTATAATTCACCTATTCAACGAGTCATTCCAAATCACATACATAGTGCATCACTCGTCCACTCGAACACTCATTATTTTAACTCATTACTCCGAATAGTTCACACAGTTACGAGCCTCACAAGGATATTCAATGCAGAGCAGCGATCCAGACAGATTTTCTGCACAGAAAATAATAAGCCGTTGTGGAGGTCTTTGCAGCGTGTTTGTTGGTTGTAGCTGTTGCATAACCGTTGAATCACGAAGCGAAAATTGAACGACTAATTGTATCAGTGGAATGAGCCACATTTTTAATTGCGTGGGAAATTCTCGAGGTTCTTCCTTCTCCTCCACGATCAACCCACAAATTATAAAGTCATTAGATGTGCAAATTGTTTATGTAGAATTATTTCGAACGCCTCGTGAGTCGTATTTTGAACGGGGATTTTCATCTGAAGAAATGCCGTTCAATAATTATTGAATTATTAATAACAATCACCGTTTGTCTAAATTGTGCAAATTCTGCACTATTGCGTTGCAATGATTGATAATGACGCTCTGTTATTACTGCTTGTCCTTCGAAACCAAACCAGCGTCACTTCAGAAGTGGTTGGACGGGTTGTTGCGCAATCCTGGCAGGAGAAGGCCGTTTCGCGACTCTGAAGTCGACTGCTTGAGGACTTTCTTGATTTCTCATTGGTTCCAGTGATTTATCGTTTGTTTAGTTTACTGGCTTTAACTTTGAATACCCCGCTGTACGAAACTCGTTTGCATCTTTTTTCAAAAAGACCAATTCGACAGAGAATTCAAAGCTCTGTAATTTTTTTGTCAGTGAAATCTTCTCTGCGATGCGTACTCTAGATGTTATAAACCAAAAACTGAAACGAAATGCCAAAATGTAAACTATAAACCAAAAACTCAAACAAAATGTTCTCGGTTTTTGGGGATTTCAAAAGTTAAATTTACCTCGGAAATGGTATGTGAAATCATCATTTTCTGCTCTTTGGAAGTTAGTGGAAAATAAAATATAATTTTCGTCCCTTTTGTGGCTCAATAACTACGCGAGTGAACCGACAACATTTGTGGACTAATCGGCGGGTTTTACGAATATTATGGAAGATGTAGTCATGAGAACGCAGCCTCGATATTCGGCGGTGGTTGATGTCGGTTTGATGGACGGAGCGGCGGAGGGAGGGAGAAAATTGAGTGTGTCTGGCAGGACCACATCCATCATCCGGGTCGACTATCCCCCTCTCGCCACGATCACTCCCCCCTCTCGCCACGCTCAGTCCCCCTCGCCACGCTCACGGAGCTTCTGACCCCTCTGCCGCGCCACCTCGCGGACCACCAATCATCCACAGAACGACCCCCTCGCATCACGTCACGCCGCCCCACACCCCCACCCCGCCCCCGCCGTCGTGACTTCGAATAAAATACCACCACCCCCTCCCCTCGCCACCACCACCGTTGCCGCCCCCAGGACTAAGCGAACATGTCCTTCACATCTGCTGTCCCCCTCAGTCACGATCGTCGAGGAAACTCCTTGTAATATCTGAATTTCCAAGACGAATAAAAGTTCCAGTCGTGCAGCATGACCTAGTGAGCGAATTTTTTAACTGACGCACAGTGGAAAATATGACCGATGTAGGTGTACAAAATTTTGAAACTCTGACGTACCTACATTACATAGAAATTCAATCAATTACATATTATGTATTACGAGTGCATTGATTTAAATTCTATGTAATGTAGGTACATCAGAGTTTCAGAATTTTGTCCACCAAGACCGGTTATATATTATAAAGATCGGTTATAAATTAGGCATAATTTATAATTATAATATTTATCTACCTGTATCTAGCTTATAATAATATAATAATTCATAATAATATTTATCTACCTGTGCTCAATTACGTTTATCAATGATTGATAAACAGGTAGATGAATATAAAAAAAATACGAATATTAAACAACTAATTATCTTCTTCACTTGTATCATAATAATACTATGCGTTAAAAACGCACCCTAGGCGAATAAAAAAATTCAAAATTCCTAGGGAGTGAGGTTTTCATAGAATCCCTTGATGTAGGTTAGCAATGCGGCCAATTTGAAAATGTCAAAAGACTAGTTGGTACACATTTTCTACACCTAATCACTATAGTGTTATAACACAACGTTTTTTGAAAAATTATCGGATTTTCAAAGGTTTCATACAACCTAAGGAGTGAGGGTTAATAAAAATACGCCCCTTACTTACAACAGACAATGCACCATGTTGGTTGGTGTAACGGCAACTGAACTTTCCGAAACACTTGACACTCATAAGCTGACATGTTACAGTGTTGCCTGAGCTTTGGGGGAACGAAAAATTCCCACTCTGAGAGGTTTGGCGGGCGTTTAAAAAACATTCCTAGGGAATGAGCCGAAATCGTGGGACATATGTTCAAAGTGCTCCCAACACTACTACAGGGTTTGACTGACGATGGGTTTTCTGGATGAAATACTATCACTGTGACGGGTTCAAATTTTGAAACTGAGAAAAACACGTCAGGCTACGTCATGAACATTTGTTGAATATAGCAACCTCGAAGTAAGGACACCCTACGGAGTGAGGATTTTGCCTGTTTAACCTATATAATACATGAAGGTACTATAGAATACACTTAGAGCCTTGATTCACCATGCACTCTATGAAGCTCAACAAGATGTAAATTCCAAAAAAAGACAAATTGGTCCAAGTATTATAGTTTCTGAGGAAAATGCTTTGGACAAGAATTGTACCATAATTGTGAAATGACCCGTATATTGTGGATATTAAGAAAACTCTGCAAGTTCTTGACACAACGGTTTAGTATAGATAATAGACCGTAGGGATGGGCATAACGGTTATTTTCGAGAAACGTAAAATAACGTTCGTTATATTGAAATAACTGTCAAAAAAACTAGTTACAAAAAAACTAGTTTCTTTTCTTCTGAATGAAAAACGGGTGGAACAGCAGGTGTCAGTAACTAGTTTTTTCGACAGTTATTAAATAACGAACGTTATTAAATAACGTAAAAGTTTTACGTTTCTCGATAATAATAACCGTTATGCCCTTCAAACTAGTTTCTCCACCCATCCAAAAAAAACTAGTTTCTCGTTTCTTGACCCGTCCCTAATAACGGTTACTTTCGAGAAACGTAAAATAACGTTCGTTTTATAAAACAAACTGTCGAAAAAACTAGTTTCATTTCTTCTTAATGAAAAACGGGTGAAACAGCAGGTGTTCTAATATGTTGTTAGTAGTTACAAAGAAAACGAAAAACTGTATTTTTCAACTGTAATAGGAAAAACGAAAACTTTGTCGGCGCATTTGTTGTTCGTGGTTTGTTCCGAGTCATATTTACCTCATAATCAACTATGTTTCGGAACAAACCACGAATAACGAATGCGTCGACAAAGTTTTCGATAGTTCAATTCAAAAACTAACACCTACCTACTTTTGCCGTTTTTTTGTAACTAGTTTCTTTCAAATTGAGAAACGGTTATAACGGTTATTTTTTTCAAACTAGTTATTTAAACTAGTTTCTCGTTTCTTGACCCATCCTTAATAGACCGTAGTGTCAAGAATTTGCAGAGTTTTCTTAATATCCACAAGAGCTATATATTGTAATAGAGCTGGTAAAATTTTTCCGGCTGCTCCAGAATGATATTTACGAGGCAGGGTGATTTTTACACGGAGTGTTTTTTGTGGGGATTTTCAATTATTTGAGCGATCAACCGCCACTTGGAACTACTGACCATATTCGTGTAATAGACGCCATAACAGCAGTCGTCATTGTCAATTGCAAAAGAGACGATAATGTCAGGAGTTTTATTCCGATCCGCGTGATTCTCGGTGTAATTGAAGTAAAATGCTCCACGATGGTGACCTCGAACCGACCATAACGTGATTTCAATATCGGCCTTCGTCGAGGCGTCAGGTCCTCCTCATCACGTTTTCTTCGGAGGTGATTAGCCGGATGTTTCTCAAGAATCTGGTCTGTTCATCTATTTTTCCATCAGACAAAGGCGAAAGATTTTTTTTGTTCACACATTGTCGTGTAATTGTGTAAGTCAGTAGGTGTAACGCAGATTGAGCGTTTTTAAGACTTAGTGTAATGCACCTCGCAACGGAGTTGTTTCTTCTTTCACAGAGTTGCTCATTGTGAATGCATGCAAAGTAGGGTTTGTCGTAGTGTAGAAAATCTTAAAAGGAACGGAATAGTTGAGCTGTACTGGCAGAAAGAATAGTGATCTAGACGAAAATAATGAATCGTTGTGGAGTAATTATAAGTAGTAGGTTATTAAATTTGATTAGCAGTAGATTAGATTATCGAAACAACAGCCAAATCAAACTCTCGAATTAATACAACTACAATGCCGTGTTAAGCCAAAAATCAGTCATCAAGGCATAACGGCTGACTTGAAGTTTTGAGGAAATGAGTTTTACCTTAAGGTGTGAAGCACATGGAAACGTGAAAACCATGCATATTAACATGGAACATGTTTTAGCCTTCACATTTTCGGCACAAAACGAGCGTCCGTCCGTTATGCTGAACTACATTATTTCCGATTTTATAATGATTTCCGCTTACAACCAAACCGTTGCTACGGAACATTATCTTCGCCATTCTTGATCATTTTTTTTTGAAAATTGTTCACCACTTGTTGGACAACTCTAGATTTAACGAACATTTTCCTGTGCACCATAACTCTGTTCACATACTATGAAGCTGTAATTTGGTATGTAAATACCAAATACCTTATGGAAATGTAGTCAATTCTTAGAACAGGGCCGGGATCAGCTGAGTGGCTTCCAAAGCTATTTTCTATGTTATTCACACTATGCAGCTGTAAATTGGTATGTAGCCCCCTTAGGACTTAAACTTTAAGCAGAATAGACCCAGGATCTGCTAAGGGGCTCCTAAAGCTCATTTCTATGCTATTCACTCTATGAAGCTGTAATTTGGTATGTAGCCTCCTTAGGACTTACACTTTAAGCAGAATAGACCCAGGATCTGCTAAGGGGCTCCTAAAGCTCATTTCTATGCTATTCACTCTATGAAGCTGTGATTTGGTATGTAGCCTCCTTAGGCGCTACTCCCCTACGTGAGGGCCGCAGAGCCAAGTTTCCCTCCTCTTTGAAAATACAAATAATACAATGTTTTATAATTTCAAATGAAACTCGATTGCAAGACGAACCCAACGATTCCAAAAAGTCAAATATCGTAAAAATTCGACAGACTGCTTTTTGGCTTAGCACGGCGGTACAGAGAAAGTTTCACTAAATTCCTTGACAGATACAATCCAAGTGGCGAAAGGTAGAGAAGACCAAGATTAGCACGGCAATACCGCACTAACTTGGCTACCTGGTTATTTGGTCTGCAGGAAGAGAAAGAGAGAAATATTAACCATTTTGAAAATTTTCCTTTATACTTGTGATATTATTCAAAAATCTCCGGTAAATCGGTTTGTAAAATGTTGTACATTCGTTTATAGTTTAGTACATTAAATTTATTACAGTTTAGTACAGTAAATTTAATAGATTTGTAGCTAAATCTTAGTTGCCCCAATCAAAACCTCTTTGCTAAGAGTCCTAAAAAAGTTAGGTAGAATTTAGATTTTATATGATGATGTATTTTATGATGTTTTACCTATATGATTTTATATGAAGATGTAAGACACCTTTAAGCCTTGACACTGTTAAGCTATATAATTTGAAGAATTATTTTTAGAAAGAATAAGTGACATAGAAGATAACTCGAAACTGAAGTTTTCTAGGCTCTAAGATTTTTAAGAAGTGATGAAGTATGTAACTTGAAACTGTTCTATTTACCAGACTAAAAGAATTTTGTGAGGTAAAGGTAAAATGTGATAAATAAAACGTTTTCCTCTGTATTTGGTATCTTTATATATATTTGACTTTCCTGCACATCCCTAGGGAGGAGCCCCGAATAAGGACTTGCCACGGTGTTAAGAGTAATTGTAGCTACACAAGTAAGTATAATCAGTACATTGTACTTATCGCATGGCAGCATATGAAAGCTGACAACCTTCACGTTGGTGGTAAGTTCTGTAGCTGCCTAAACCTTGATTGGTAATTTTTTAGTCACTCTTGCAACAACAGTGTCCATATCCTGCAATTTTTTTTAACAGCGGTAGTTAAAACTTACCAACAGCAGCTATTTATTTTTCTCCGTGCATTACCGAGCAGGGAAAATACCTGATCATGCCTACAATGAACAGTGGCACTGGGCTTACCAACAAAACTAATTCTATTATCCGGTCTGCAGGAAATTACGACAAGATCCGACCAAAAAAACTATCGAGGAACTACTTAGTGAATGAGTTGTTTTAACAACCGACGAAGGCATGGGAATAACAACAGAGACGGTTTACGATGCTCTTTATATGCTCCATAAAATTCAGCAGTGAATGAAAGAATACAAACAGTGAGCGAACGGTGACTATTTTTTTGGATTTTATTCCAATTGATTAGATAAAAGCAGTAAATTTACTACTTTTGTCTATACAAAATGTCAGCATTCTGAATTCCCCAGGTTTCAACTAAATGTCATGAGTATACGTGTTTTAGTGTTAGGTATATACAAGTTCTACGTTTATTGAGGTTCGCTCATGTAATAAGGAGGTTATTCAAACGTTCATTCTTAGTTTAATTAAATTGGACTCGTGGAGCTCGTGTAAGTAAAAGTTGTATTCTATCACCACGAATGGCCCAGCCAAATTTCAATTTCGGTTTCCACTAATTCCTTGAGCAGCGTCCCAGAATCATAATAAATGAGACAGTACATGCCGAATAACCGTGGAATTTCGTAACCGGAATTTCGCATCGTCCAGTTAATGTCCCACTATCAAAGTTGTAGAGTAGGTACCTCAAACTTTGCATTCAAGGAGGAAGGTTAAAATTTACCTCATTCCTAAGGCAATTAAACAGAAGGAGTCGTTCTTATCGATCAATTTCTGCTAAGTGGCTCTTATGGATAATGGAAGCGTTTGAAACCCCAATTATGTACTGTCAACCAACTGGAAAGTCGAATATCTATGAGCGAACAAAACTAAATACCATTACCACACCTAGGGAGCTAATCATACGTAGTTCCAGAATGATTAACAAAATTTAATGGAAGTTGAAAAGGTTATGAAAAGTGCCATCTTCTCAGACATTACATTACTATGGCATTACTTTTCGTCGGATCGGGTTTCTGAGTTACAAGCGTTGAAAGTTAATATAAATGGGAAATGTCCTTGTCCTTTGACTGGAGATTCTGATCAAACCGCAACACCAAATTTAACGTTAAAACCCTTCGACGCAGAATTTAACGCTCTTAATTTTGGTGTGAGTGTGATGGTTTGGAAGTTATAAGCCGAAAAGTAAAATAGATTTTTGGAATTTATAAGTAATTTTTTCTTCTTTAAATTCCTCGAAACCCCCCTAAGACTCATAACTAGGGTTGCCAACTTATATTCAGAGAAAAGAAGTACTTTTCAGAAAATTATTGAAAAGAAAAGTATTTTCTTAAAAAAAAAAGAAGTAGGTACTGTCCAAAAGAAAACTTAGAATTTTGAAGTAAAATTTGTAAGAGAAAAGGGGACAGTTGAAAACTCTTAGCGTGATGGTGGGGTCTTAGAACTAGGGCTATTTACATATTTACAGATTACAAATTCTAAAGGCTATTTACATAGCCTTTAGTTGCCTTGGTAGGGAAATAAAATTATAAAAAAATAAAATTCAGTATCAAGACGATAAATCTGCGCGAACATGCCAAAAGGTGATAATATTGTGACTTTTTTTAAATCGGTATTTTTGCTTACTGTAGTAGGTTTGTTATAGTGCATTCAAGACATTTCTACATCGACCAGGCGTCTAAACCTTCCGAGTAGTTATGAAAAAGAATTAGGTCCCTCAATTCCGAAAAACTTTTCGAAGAACCACTCTCTGGTAGGGTCACTCACAAAATACAAAACAACACAAAAATCGAAACCACAATAGACTTCCACCTTTGATTCCAGTTACTTGTACCTTACTGTCTTCGCCACACGCAAGAACAGTAAATTCCTCGAACCTACGAATTCGTACTCACGTTATTGTTGTCAACGCCGCCTCCTTGATACCTGCTTTTCGGTCATCCAACATTATTTCCATGCATGGTGACCAACAAGCAGGGTTGCCAACCGTACCGTATTTTACGGGACAGTCCCTTATTTTGTCCATTTGTTCCATGTCCCGGCGAAACCCTTCCCGGGACGCTATTTGTCCCGTATTGGAATGAGCTTGTGTGTGCATTCAGAAGGAGATCAGATGGTTATTTCCCGATTTTTGAGGGCTAGTTTTACTATTGGTAGTTTTACTATTGAGGGCTAACTTTACTATTGGTACCCTGAAAATTAAAAAAAAAATTTTTCTTTGGGCGAAGATAATAAACCAAAAGTTGACATGTCACATTTTGCCATCTCAACACAGAAAATTATAGAAAAATATACCTCAATATTTCGGCTGGTGGCCGTGATCACGAGACTGATTTATTTATATATAAATTTCCATATGTAGTTCATATATAATATATATAGCATATTATGCTTATATATAAATTGTATATCTATATTTGGGACCGTAAAAAACTACAAAACTGGCGAAGGGCAAAACAGGGTTTTAGGGAGGAATATCACCCTTAAATTCCCAAAATTGAACAGTCTGACTAGTGAGACCGCATTTTAAAGGTTTTTTTATACGCTGAACACAACTGTGAAATCAGAACTGCAATATCTTCTCTCTTTGACTGGAGCGCTTTTAAGATGAACAAACGTGGTTGATACTTGAGATGTTCTTCGTGGTTCATCTGCTTCCAAACATCACAATTTACATAAAACCAGTTATTTCTTCGAAAATTCGCTCTTGCAGCCATGCTGCACGACTGTGGATTTCAACTTTTTCTATTTCATTTGTTATAGATCAATCATAATATTGACCCCCCCCCCCCCCCCCCCCGTGGGTGTTGTTGGTGTGTTGATGGTTTGAAAATGGTCGGAAAGATCGATTATGAGAATGATCATTCTGTCAAGTCAAGCCTGCGCGGTTTGCTCCTACAGCGCCTCCTGAAGATCTGACTATCCCCCCTCCTCCTCGTCTATTTTTGCTCTTGCTGCATTTTAATTTTCTTAATATTTTCATAATAATTTTCATAATAATTTTTTATTATAATATTTATAATATATTTATAATATTTTTATAATATTTTCATAATAATTTTCATAATAATTTTTTGATAATTTTCTTAATATTGCATATTCTACTATCTTATCTACCGTTTGTTGTATTGGGCTCGACTCGTGTTATAAATAAATAAATTAGTCAATTAATACCTCCGTCTTGCTGGTTGCAGTGTCACGTTGACGACACGAAAAAAGGCGATTCCGCCGTCGATCCGGCGACTCTACGTATCGGAATCCGTGCGGTGGTTGGTAGAAATGGGCTGAAGCACTTGATCGGGACTGGGTCAAAGGGTTTCACTACAAGGCGGCGTTGCCGGATGAAGGGAAATCAACTTCTCGCCTTTCAAAAAAACCAAACAAAAAACCGCACGAGAACAAAAAACCCGAAAACTGCAAAAACAAACAGCCGGAGGACTCGAAGGCCCCTGACCTACCGGACGTTTCTATTAGCGAACGAGTCCGAGGTGATTCGCGGTGATTTTGTTTTCTTCTCGTGATTTAGCGAAAAAGGACGTGACGAATACGATTGCGGTCGAACTCGACTGACGTTGACGAGACGGCGAGAAACCGACGACTGAACGGCGAGAGAAGGCCGAGTGGATTATTGAGGCTTCGCACGAGAGTGGGGACGGAGAAGCCTGACTGGAGGGTAGTGAGACTCCCCACTGCCATCAAGAGTTTTTCTAGTTTATAACAGATTACATACATTATGTAGGTTTGAGTCGTCGAACTCATACGAGGGGTGGGGAATATTTAACGTAACTACTTCAAATAACCTAATACTGTCCAATAACCTAATACCAGGTAACCTACTACAAGGAGCGTAGCGTGGCTCTGCACATGGGGGTACCGCAGCCAATTCAACCCCCCCCCCCCCCCCACACACACACACACACTTCCTAACTCTCTCACCCTAAAAATGAAAAAGCTAGATCACATTAAATTTTAATGTCATCTAGAATGACTCTATAGCAGTTATAAGATCATTTTGCGGATACATCATAATATTATTGTTATGTGTATTATAATTTTTGGTGTATTTTGTTCTGAAATGGATTTTGGTATACAAATTTTTTGGAAATTCGAGTTCAAAACATTTTGGACCGAGAACAAGAAAATTCGATAAAAAGCCACTACACCATGATGTTTTTTCATAGGAAAACAAAAGGTTTTTTGAACAAGGTACACCCTGATAACCATTGGTCGGTATCTATTTTAGTTCTCAACATTAAAATGTCTAGTACTCACGGTGACGAGCCCTTGAGATCTGGCACCTGTCGAATTTTTTGCTAAAACTTCGCGAAACGTTCATTTTAGGAAGATAAACTAAAAGAACGACTGAAACCTACCAGCACACATCGAAACAAACAGAATTGCATGGATATTATCAATTGATGGATATTAAAAATTCTCTGCGACACTAAAGCGACGCTTGCGCATAACAAGGGCATACGCAAAAAAAGTGCGGTGACCAGCTCCACAGTCAGAGACACACACTCACACGCCCGCGCCAGAATACACACAGACGGACGCACACAATGTACGTGTGACACCAACCCCTTCTTCTTCTTCTTTTTCTTAGATGACTTGGCTTCAGTCATGGATTCTTGATTCAAACCAACTATAAAAGGTAGGTAGCATGGAAAAACGAATTCTTCCATGGGTAGGTAGGTAGCTGTGGGTAATTTTCAATTGAATGTTTTACTTTTGATTAAATATTTTGTTATTCGTAATAAATTTGTTCATCATTCATTCTACCTACATTCTTCATTTCTTGTGGGGAAGCGCCGCTTCCTGCGCTGCCCCTGACGCTACGCCCCTGCCTATTACCAGAAAAACCCTACTATGGAATAACTGTTTTTGAGAACTTGGGGGGAAAGGCCTTTGAGGGATTCCGTGATATTGGCTGTGACCACTCCAGGTAATACCTAATACCAGGTACAGGCGGCCCTCTTTATACGTGGATTTGTTATACAGTTTCGGACAAATTTATTTTATTTTTTAATGCATTTTATTGATAAGAAAACATAATAGGTTACAATAGATTGAATTACAAAATGCTACGACTCTTTTTGAGTAAATAACACGTGCTAAGAACCGGAGCCAAATAATATTGTAATAACAACTGGTAATACTTAGAGTAATACTTAAACTGGTAATACTTGACTGGTAACCGATAATACTTGAAGAGCGACGCTCTAAGAATAAATAAGTTTTATGAATAAATAAATAAATAAATTTAAATAAGTTTTAGAAAGAAACTGTACGGTTTATTCTACGAATCCAAGCTTGAATATTCAATCAAGCTAATCAGCTCAGTCTCAAAGAAATACATTGCGAATACCAGCAGTCGTCTATTAAATACGAAGTCAGAGAGATGCTCCAAACATTCCGCTCTACATTCGTGACATGATTTCGTGACTTGATTTCGGCCTGGCAGGTCGAGGCTGAAGTAGGTTTCGTGCTAAAATATTCGTGTAGAACATGAAAATGTGCGTTAATTCGCAAGCGCAGCTTATTAATCTAGAAATCGTTAAAAATGTTGATATCGTGTTGGAAAAGGCATTTTACGTACATGACACTTGTTTCAATTAGGTGCCTTACAAGGACAAAAAAATTGATTTATTTACAACTCAAAGTGTGAGATATTAATCTTTCACAACTTGAGATAACTACAGTGTGTGAGGGTGATTTTTTTTTTTTTTTAATTTTATTGGCTTCAAATACAAGTTCATACAGCCGTAATACATATGACGTATGACGTAATATGACGTGTTCTAGTAAGAATCAGCAATTAAAATAAGTCAATTAAATATATGGGCAGGTAATTCAAGTTTGGTACAGGTATATAGGTCTATGTTTTAAAAGTAAAAATAACAACTGGTCTATCAAATTAAAATATTAGCTTTTTCTATGAAATTATATAAAATGTGTATATCTCTAAATTCTGTGTGGCCAGGATCGTGTCTAGATTAAATGGGCTGGGGACGTTGCGATGGAGATCTTGCAGCATTGGTGCTCTGTCAGCATTGTGTGCGGGGCACTCTAGGATCAAATGCTGAGGTGTTTTATCTGATTCATTGCAATTTCGGCTGAGGGGAGAGTCGGTGTTCCCTATTGAGAATTGGAAGCTGTTCGCGTTGCAATGACCGCTGCGAAGCCGGCTTACAGATCTGGTTTTCTTAGGGAAATGGAAGAGAGCCTTAGAGGGTGATTTAAAAACCCAAAAACTTCGCAGTGTCCATTTGAGTGACAAAAAGTCACCATTTGAGATTTTTGTCTAACTCGGTTTTGAAGGCAAATTGAAAGGGGAGTCTCGTGGGACGCTCACTATTTCTCGTATTTCGATGTTACCCAGTGATTACGGTTCAGGGTTTAACGTATCATTTCACCGACTTTGGTGTCCCACCGGAAGTGCACAAGTGATTCCTGTGACTGGGAAGTGCACGGTTAATGTTACGCGTCGACGGACGTCGAATGTTTCCTGCCGGATAACGCGGCGTGAAGGGCGAAACTCAACTGTAATTCAGAAACCTCGGAGAGTCGAAGGACGTCGTGGAAAGTCGTCAATACGACGCAACTCCTCGAGTAGATCGCACTTGGTACGAACGGAATTATTTTCACAGAATACTGCCGTTTGAAGCAAAAACTTATCCCCAAAAACCACGTATTTCAGAAATCGCTTTTATGTTTTCTATAGAAATCAGGCTGTAGATCCCCTCCAGTTTGTGCAGTCAAACCCATTTTTTAGAGACACATCGATAATGCTTGAATTGACAAAATTATCGAGAAAAAAAAAATCGATTGTGAACCAAAAACTCTACTTAAGGCGGGAAAATCAAATCGAATTGATTTTTTTCGCCATGTTTTTGAAGGTGAATCGCCCTAACTTGCATGTACTTGCTTGGTTCCTTCAAAAACAAGAGGGTTACCGACCTCTCCAAGTCAGGATAACCTAATTATATTTTGTGGAAAAAGACCCCGTCACTAAACCAGCTGAGTTAAACATTAAATTAAATTTTGAAAGAGAAACGCCTTGCAATTTTCAAAAATTCGTCTGATCCTAAATCTGTAGCAAAAAAAAAAGGTAAAACGCCTTATCCCGATTTTCGCTAAGATAAGGCGTTTTACCATCAAAAATATTCACGAATCAACTTGAGGCGTTTTTGAACAGAGATAAGGCGTTTCACCTTAAAAAACACTTTGCCCAGTTAACGTTGAGCTAAAATTACGAAATTTGGTTTCTGGGTTCGGACCAGCCCCACAATGGTCCTCGAAACTTTTCATAACCCTAGGTCAAGGGGAAGGGGTTCAAAACGAATTTTGAAATTTTGAAAATTTCATATCTCGAAAAATTCATATAGAACGGTATGTTTTTTATTTCATATTTAGATAGAGTTTGTTCCGTAGTTTAAGACCATCCGCAGCTTTGTACGACCAGCCGTTCGTTCACAATGACGGCTCAAAGATTGTGCCTCACTACAGGATCGTGAACCAAACTGTTGAAATACAGGTCCATTTTCATACTAACAAACTCTTTGGAACATCATATGGCTTCATCATGGTAGGTACTTCTTTTATAGAAAAATTATTACCGACGTAGTATTAAAAACTCCAGAATTATATCGTATTAATTAATCATAATTAATAATAATTATTATTAATAATGAATACAAATTGTTGATACCTAACAATAAATTATAATAATTTTCTCTAGGTACTTGATAAAATTGTTAATAATTAGTGATAATTGATAATAATAATTAATCTAACATTTAGGATCTAGACATTTAGACCTAGTGATCTAGACAGAAGGGTGATCTGTACAAAGAAGATAATGAACCGTTGTGTCAAGAATTTGCAGAGTTTTTTTATTCGATTTTCTGAATCTACGTATCTTGAAACGTAAACCAACAAATTTTGAGGGGGGGTTAACATTTTTTTTTCTTTGGGCGATTCCAATGGTTCATTATCGAAGATAATAAACCAAAATGAAGTACGAGGTACGCGGTGTGGGTGTGGGAGGGGGCGCAGAGACATAAAAGGTCTCGTCGTATGACGCACTAGTTGCCTTTCTGCCAGCCGTCTTACGTCATACGCTCGTGCGTCATAGGCTCTGACGTATTTGTTGGCCTCCTGCCAGCGGTCTTACGTCATACGCTCGTGCGTCATAGGCTCTGACGTACTTGTTGGCCACCTGCCAGCCGTCTTACGTCATACGCTCGTGCGTCATAGGCTCTGACGTACTTGTTGACCTCCTGCCAGCCGTCTTACGTCATATGCTCGTGCGTCATAGGCTCTGACGTACTTGTTGGCCACCTGCCAGCGGTCTTACGTCATACGCTCGTGCGTCATAGGCTCTGACGCACTAGTTAGCCTCCTGCCAGAAGTCTTACGTCATACGCTCGTGCGTCATAGGCTCATACGTACTTGTTGACCTCCTGCCAGCCGTCTTACATCATACACTCGTGCGTCATAGGCTCTGACGTACTTTTTGGCCTCCTGCCAGCCGTCTTACGTCATACGCTCGTGCGTCATAGGCTCTGACGTACTTGTTGGCCTCCTGCCAGCCGTCTTACGTCATACGCTCGTGCGTCATAGGCTCTGACGTACTTGTTGGCCTCCTGCCAGCCGTCTTACGTCATACGCTCGTGCGTCATAGGCTCTGACGTAATGGCCCGCCGGTCGCTTGTGTTCTGACGTGATCTGAGGGAAAGGGTGAATCAAGGGAACAAATTTTTCCCGTTTCAGTTTATGTGCCAAAGCAAAGACATGAAAATGTCAAAAAAATATGTACGAGTAAATAGGTACCTAAGCCCAACTGTAATGTCAATTTTCTGACAATGAGTTTTCGACTATAGTTTTCATACCTTTTTACTTAAGTAGTTATTGCAATTTGAGACTGATAATGAAATGTTTGCAAATAAAAAGTCCGATTACTACTTTATTACATCTTATTAATCTATTTTCAAGTTCCGATTCACAGTTGAATGTATTTTATTTAGATGTCGTAAAATTCAAAAACGATGGAATGACGAAACCTGTCGACTACTGACTCAAGTGATACTGTCGACTTCTAACACATGTAGGTCGACTACTAGTGCAAAACCATGTCTACTACTGAAGAAAATGTTGGTCACTGGTATCGACTACTACCTAGAGCATTGGGATTTTTTACAAAACTTGTTTTTCCCTTTTCAAACCATGTTGAATAATATTTCCCGCTGCCAGGTCTTATAGGGAAGGATCTTGGGTACACAATGAACAGGTTTGCAATGAGAAAAAAACCGAGTGAATATTGAAATGTCATCCATTTCTGACCTATATTTAAAATTTCAAGTATCTAGCTCATCATCAAAATTTAATTTGTTTAAACAAATAGGTATTATTTAAACAATTTTACAGACAAGAAACCGAGTGAATATTGCATTGTGACCCAGTTCTGACCTATTTTGGTTTATTATCTTCGATAATGAACCATTGGAATCGCCCAAAGAAAAACATTTTTTAACCTTCCCTCAAAATTTGTTGGTTTACGTTTCAAGATACGTAGATTCAGAAAATCGAATAAAAAAAAATCCGTCCGTCTGCCGTACGAATAATTATGATTAATTTATGATTAAATTATGATTAATTAATACGATAAAATTCTGGGGTTTTTAATACTACGTCGGTAATAACTTTTCTATAAAAGAAGTACCTACCAACAAACATTCGAAATTACCTTCATTTCCGTAGCACGAAACGCACCTCAGAACAACAAACTCGACATCACTTAAGCCATATGATGTTCCAAAGAGCTTGTTAGTATGAAAATGGACCTGTATTTCAAAAGTTTGATTCATGATCGTGTTGTGAGGCACAATCTTTGAGCCGTCATTGTGAACGAACGGCTGGTCGTACAAAGCTGCGGATGGTCTTAAAAAATTCTACGGAACAAACTCTATCTAAATATGAAATAAAAAACATACCGTACTATATGAATTTTTCGAGATTGTTGTTCTGAGGTGCGTTTCGTGCTACGGAAATGAAGGTAATTTCGAATGTTTGTTGGTAGGTACTTCTTTTATAGAAAAATTATTACCGACGTAGTATTAAAAACCCCAGAATTATATCGTATTAATTAATCATAATTAATAATAATTATTATTAATAATGAATACGAATTATTAATACCTAACAATAAATTATAATAATTTTCACTAGGTACTTGATAAAATTGTTAATAATTAGTGATAATTGATAATAATAATTAATCTAACATTTAGGATCTAGACATTTAGACCTAGTGATCTAGACAGAAGGGTGCTCTGTACAAAGAAGATAATGAACCGTTGTGTCAAGAATTTGCAGAGTTTTTTTAATCGATTTTCTGAATCTACGTATCTTAAAACGTAAACCAACAAATTTTGAGGGGGGGGTTAAAATTTTTTTTTCTTTGGGCGATTCCAATGGTTCATTATCGAAGATAATAAACCAAAAACCGTTAGATAAGACGTTTTACCTACAAATTCAACGATTTTTCGATTTAGAGGGTAGGAATTACCCCCACTTATAAATGAAATTTTAAAATTTGGACTTCACCATCGAAAAGAGCATATCAAAAATAGGGGGAGGTACGTAAAAATCTCATTTTTATCAACATTGGAGATAAGGCGTTTTTGGTTCAAGCGGCAGATTCTGTGATTTGCCTTATCTTCAATGTATTCGTCTCAGCTTCTAAAGCCTTTAGAGACGAAAATGACATTTTTTCGCGCCAATTTCGCAGAGTAGCCGACTGTGCGACGTGTATGTACCCTGTTCCATGTTCGAAACTTCCGCACGAAAATTCGCCCGTGAAGTTTTGTGCTATTTCATGGTGGAAACTCCTTCATTTCGCCCCTTCAATTAAAGAGAGAAAGGAAGAGTCAGTCGATTGATTGATTGATTGATTGATAGTAGTGCGGTCGGGGGGGGAGGGGGAGTGGTAGGTGGAGGAGGTTCGAGGGAGGATAATTATTGTTGGGTCAGACTGAAGAGAAAATAAAGGGGATGACGTCGGTGGGTTGAGAAGCGGATGGAGGATGTTGTTATGAGTGGTGGGAGGGGGGAGTCCATTTCCATCCACGAGAGCTCTCTCAGACCCCCCCTTCACCACCATCATCACCCCCCATCTTCCGCCCCTTCATCACCCCCCATCTTCCACCCCCTTCATCACCAGTCGTCATCGCTGTCGGAACGTAAGGACTTTATCTCTGCAGAGCGCGTCACTCGTTTTGACTCTCGGGTGTCATCCTTCTCCCCCCTCCCCTTTGACCCACCAACCACTTCGTCCTCCACGCGTCACAGTATCTTCCCCTAAACCCTCCCACCCTTCACCACTTCACCACTTCACCACACAGTCGCTCCTTAACCTGAAGTGATTCCTTTTATCCCCCATTCCCCCACTCTGTCCAGACGCCCTCTACAACTCGCTCCTCTTCTTCATCCTCCTCCTCTTCTTCATCTTCACCCTCCTCCTCCTCTTCCTCTTCCTCTTCAAAAAGAGACCGAGAGATCTCCCGCTCGAGAGCTATTTTCATATAAATCTCGAGCACCTCACGCTCCCCCAACAAATTTTATAACAAAAATATTAATGTTACGCTTCCCTCGAGGGGCGGCCCTTTACGTCCTTCTCCCTCGCATTCTTTGTATTTTTCCGTTTATTGGCGAATTTTCGGAGAAACAGAAATGGTTCTCGCTCCAAAATTTTTAAAACTCAAATTTCCGGGATAATATTTAAACCAAAATCCGTTTCAGATCATCCTGAATTCACTGCCAAAAGACAACCAAAATTGTGGTGGTACAAGTAACGTTTACTTAAGTAAGTTCTGTTAGTGGTCTCTTAAATGTTAATTATTCATTACCTTTAAATTTTGTATGATACTCTAGTAATAGTTTGAAAACACTAGTTTGGCCTGGTCTAAACCAGGCAAATCTGGTTTATTTTACCGTCTCCCGGCCAAAACAGTTCGGTCTGTAATCAATAAGGCCTAACTAGTTTATCCTAGGGCGGTCAGGAAAAACTAGATCATCCTAGTTTGTCCTACAATCGGGTTTGTCCGGTTTATAAAAAAAAATGTATAATTCACCATTCTATTTTTTTTATACATAATACTAATCTATTTAATCATAATTACTCGAATTCATGTTTATTACATCAACTAGGAATTTAGTTGGGAGATCTATGTTTCACGTTTTTCGACTAAAATCGATGCGAAAATGGCTATCCGCGACCCGCGTCGTGTTTGCGCTCGATCCCTTTGCCAAAAAATATTGTTTAGTTTTACATTTTATCCGTCCCAATAATGTTTTCAGAATAGAATACGGAATAAATTAACAGTTTCCTAGTTATTTTGGCTTATTTTCCCTAAAAATCTCAAAAATCCCATTTTTCACGCTTAAATCCCTTCTTCCCATTCGCACTCAATAAACACGTTAGGACGCGCATTCCGTCCGGATGCAATAGCGATCCGTACCTACGAGGTACATCTCACTAGTAGATGCTCACCCGTTTAACTCACAAGTTTCTAGTGCTACCTACGATGGATACTCCCCAAATAGGTACTTAACACACATATTTCATGCAATAAAATATTTTAAAAACATTTGATCGTATTCAGAAAAATGATACAATGGAGACAATTTTTTTTTTCATGCCCCACGAAACTTTCAAAGTCTGCCAAAAGTGAACTTGACTTATTTTAAACAAGATCCTTTTATGGATCTCTTCAGTAATGTTCCTGCAGAGGATTAAACCCAAAATCAGCTGCTACCACCTGCAACTTTTTGTTTTTTAACTGTTTCAGTGCTGCAAAACTACATTACACTAATTACTAATTACGCTGCTGAACTATATATTATATATAATATATAGATATTATCTAGTGTCGCATTACCAAGTACATTACATTATTTGCAACAGCAATAACATTTGTTTGCATCTACCTCTAGCATTGCCAACAAGGAGCACCTTTTAATGAAATTCTGATTGATACATTATGGATGAATATTATTTTAGACTCCATGTTTATAGACATTTTTTGTTCAGCATAAAATTTTCTAAAAGAATCCGCATTCAGAACATTTCGCTCCCATAAAATCGGTTTCCCGACCACTGTGCGCCGCCAGAAGGCAAGAGAAGAAAGACAGCGCATGGCCTCCGAACTTCGCAGCGAGCCAAGTTAGAGCGTTTAAAGCAATCTTTCCATCATTTCCAATATTAGGTCTCGGAAATATTTCCGAAATATTTAAAATTTTTCCGGAAATATTTCCGACCTTCAGTACTCTACAATTACTTTCTATTTTAGGGAAAAATTCGCAGTTTTTAGACTAAGTTTTGGTTTCGTGGTATGATCGATACGCTTTGCACCTGAGTTCAATCCCAAGATGCGTTCCCGTTATTTTGGATGGTGCTGCTCGGCCGGTGGCCCTGCAGTAGTATATCGTGTAGTCCTCAGCTCGTCTTGAATCATTGAAATCAGTATAAAGGAACTGATCGGCTCGCCTGTTCTATTTACCAGGTTTACCGTCCACGTGCCCTAACTCACCTCAGAAGGAGGAGAGAAAATGATTGAGGGCTGCGGGAGACGATGGCGCAATCAGCGCCGGGCATTGTTAGTTAGTCGGATGAGGAGAATACAAAGTGGGAATGGGGTTGTGGAAATTAATTAATCCAACCGTTCCCCTCTTCTCTCTCGTTTATCCTCATCTGCTTTCGAGGCAACGCTGAGGGGTTGACAGAAATGAACAAGCAGGAAGCCTTTTACTTCAACTCCCGAAGCGGGGAGGAGACAGTGATACATCGCCTGTTTCGTTTACCACAGTAACAGTGTGATTCTTATAGGTGTGAGAACTACGATGAAAAGCCTCGCAGTCAACAATACCGTATTCATAGTATTCAAATCATTTCCTACCGCTATTCTTTAATCTCTACTACAATCATATTCCACAAGATATTCAATTCCTCAAGATATTTCCTGGAATTCTGGGAACCGACATGGTGTAATGGTTGGTATCATCAACCACAGTGTCGTATACACCGATTCCCAGTGGCTGCAGATAACTTCAAATTCTTGTGCACTACAGAGTATAACAAGTGAAGAGCGTCACAAATGAATAGGTGGAACACGATCCGTCCCATTGAAATAACCAATGGGCAATAGTGACGAGCGATGCCTGTTGTTATGCCCCAGCATCCTAACTAGTCTAGCCATAAGTTCTGTCACACAAGTTGTACCTTGGATCTGTTGGCTCTTTTATCTCTGTTTACCACACTCCATCTAAGTCTGAAATACGAGTCACTCTTCAGTTGACACAAGGTTTGTGCAATGGAAAGCTCAATCAAAGAAGATCGAGCTGCAGTTTTGCTCTGTACTGGAAAGGTATGACAGCTGGCGAGGTTTTCAAATTGCTGAAACCGGCAGGTTTAAATCGCCGGTTCATTAATCGAACCATTGATAGGTTCAACGAGACCCAGGGGAGAGGATAGGCATCGGAAGGGTCGTCCGAAGTCGGTTCGGACTGCAGCAAAAAATCAAAGCAGTGAGAAATCGGATTTTGAGAAACCCTTTGCATAAGCGAAGTGTGATGTCTCGAGAAATGAACATATCCGCCCGTTCTCTTTTCCCGACTTATCAGTGAAGACCTTGGACTCAGAGCATACCGTAGGTACACTGGGCACACCTTAACTCCCCGTTTGTAAAAGATGAGAAAGGAATGCTCATCATTCAATCCTCTTCACAAATGAGAAAATTTCAACAACATTTTCAACAAAAAAACACAAAAACAAGAAAAGAAGAAAATTTCAACAAATGAGAGAAATTCAACCGTCAAAATGACGAGTACGCTAGAAGTTCTCGAGAAGCTTCAGAAGTGGTCGCGAGAGTTCGGAGAGGTCATCATCCGGCGAGTGTGATGGTTTGGTAGGGGATTTTCTGGAAAGGTGTCACGAAACTCAATTTTAGTGAAAAAGGCGTGAAAACCAGTGCAAGGGTGTATCAAGACTGTGTCTTACGTGACGTTGTCCTTCCCTTGAATGAGACATTGTTCAATGGAGAGCACTGGGAGTTCCAACAAGAGCACCGGGCCACAAGGCCGGAACGACCCAAGCCTGGTTAAGGGAAAACTTGCCTGAGTTCATCAGCGCTGAAGAGTGCAGCGCAGACCTTAATCCGTTGGATTACAAATCATCGTCTGAACTAGAGGCTATGGCCTGCAGAAGAGCTCACCCTGACATCGACTCCCTCAAACACTACTGAAAGCAGTCGATCGATGACTGGCCAAGACGTCTGAAGAATTGTGTGAAGTCGAATGGTGGACAGTTTGAGTAACTTTGATTTTTTTTTTTTTACTCACGGTCTTTTTTGGTTTATTATCTTCGATAATGAACCATTGGAATCGCCCAAAGAAAAAAATTTTTTAACCCCCCCTCAAAATTTGTTGGTTTACGTTTCAAGATACGTAGATTCAGAAAATCGAATAAAAAAAAATCCGTCCGTCCGCCGTACGCCGTCCGCGCCACTTTGCCCAGTTAACGTTGAGTTAAAATTACGAAATTTTTTTTATGGGTTTTGACCAACCCCACAATGGTCCTCGAAACTTTTCATAACCCTAGGTCAAGGGGAAGGGGTTCAAAACGAATTTTGAAATTTTGAAAATTTCATATCTCGAAAAATTCATATAGAACGGTATGTTTTTTATTCCATATTTAGATAGAGTTTGTTCCGTAGAATTTTTTAAGACCATCCGCAGCTCTGTACGACCAGCCGTTCGTTCACAATGACGGCTCAAAGATTGTGCCTCACAACACGATAATGAATCAAACTGTTGAAATACAGGTCCATTTTCATACTAACAAGCTATTTGGAACATCATATGGCTTAAGTGATGTCGAGTTTGTTGTTCTGAGGTGCGTTTCGTGCTACGGAAATGAAGGTAATTTCGAATGTTTGTTGGTAGGTACTTCTTTTATAGAAAACTTATTACCGACGTAGTATTAAAAACCTCAGAATTATATCGTATTAATCAATCATAATTAATAATTATTATTATTAATAATTATTATTATTATTAATAAATACGAATTATTAATACCTAACAATAAATTATAATAATTTTCACTAGGTACTTGGTAAAATTGTTAATAATTAGTGATAATTGATAATAATAATTAATCTAACATTTAGGATCTAGACATTTAGACCTAGTGATCTAGACAGAAGGGTGATCTGTACAAAGAAGATAATGAACCGTTGTGTCAAGAATTTGCAGAGTTTTTTACTTCCATATGCGGAGAATGAATAGAAAAATGTTAAAAGAATGTTTGGTTATTGGAATTTCCTTGAAAACTGTGTGACAGAATTTATAAGAATCAACGCAAACAATAATAAGCTAAATAAGTATAAGACGTGAGACGGAAAGGATTCAGTATAAGTGGGAAATTTTTATTTTATTCACATAATAATACGCTCTATACACGTATTTTTTAGAAGTTACCTAATACCAACAATCTTTCATATTAATACCATAGTGCGTTACCATGGGGTCACTCAGGTTGGGGTTATTCATGGTCGTCATATTACCACAACCCACAGCTGTGTTGAAGCGAATGAAACATCCTGATAGCATTTGTGACAAGGAGATTAATTGAGGATTGATCTTCTTGCACGAAAACCAAACGTCACACATGCAAAATGACATTAAATATGTAGATTTCGACTCACCTGAAACTAAATTACGAAGACGCTGGTGTAGAGAAGGGTAGTCAGTTGCGGTAACGGATAATTGTTTCTTTTTTTTCGATTTTTTTTCCTTATCAAACTATGTCAACATAAAACGAGTACTAAAATTGTACTTGGGTCCATCCTAGTGTGGCTAGTACATAAGTAACACCACTCCCTGTCCGTCAGGAACATAGTCACTAGCCTAATATCCTCGTCATCACATATCGAACTGAGTCTCATGAGTCTCCGCGCTCCTGACTTCTCGTGTCCTGTAACAAAATATTCTAAATTACCTTCTTTCCGTGGAAAAAATCCGTAACGCAGAACAAGAAACTCGGTATTGCAAAACCATGTGTTGTTCGAATCAGCCGTCAATAATTAATAATATTGATTTTATTATAAAAATTATAAATTCGAGCGAAAAACAGTGAAAAGCTGCAACTTATTGTGACGATTAGTCAAATCATCTCTTTGGAGGACTGTGAGCAAATATCTAAACGCTTAGTAAATGCCTATTTAGGGTTGATTTCATAAATAACACACTGGTTTGCTATAACACACTTCAATATTAAATATTGAATATTTGAATGTTGAATTTTGAATATTAAATATCTCCAAATTTTGGAGATTAGAACTAACAATCGATGAGTCTGCATCAAGAAGGGGTTAACTCCATTCTTTCAATCAAAGCGTCTACTGCTGGAAATAGCTTCATGTTGCTCCAAAAAACGAAGCGACCAACTCCATCTAGCGGATTTCTTGATAACTCCTTGTTGCACCAAACGAAAGAACAATTTGTTTCTCGTAGAAACGTCAGTTAGCTCATTTTGCTCAAAAATTGTAGTTAACTCGTTCTTGCTGCAAACCCCTCAATTGTAGGTACATGGGGAGGTGGGGGAGCCAATCTCTGGACTGGACCAAATGGTCAAGTAAGATTCATCTTTGAACGAATTCCGTACGCCTTGCAACGCATTGTTTTGAGCAAATATTTCACTCAAATTGTTTTGAAGCAGCCTTCACTCATCCCTAGTTTTCAACTAAATGTTGTAAATAACTACAATTTACTATAATTTTGTAAGGCTTTCGGACGCCCAAATGTTGTCAATATAGTATTAACTACAAAATAAAGTTCAAGTTCGGCGGACAATTTTGGAAAACAATAATTTGAAGATCGACTAAGCAGTGCAAAATACAACAATATTACTGGTTTTCGTGCATTTTGCACTGCTTAGTTGATCTTCAAACTTCAACAAATATTTTTTGTTACAATACCGGTTTCAGTTAGAAAACAGACATCCTAAGGGGGGTTTGGGGAGTTTTATTGGGGGGGGGGGGGGGGATAAGCCATAAAAGTCAAAAATTAAATGAAAAGTGAAACCTCATATTGAAGGGTTTTTTTTACGCAGGTGAAGTCAGAATTGCAATATCAGCATTGAGATATCGCAATTCTGACTTCACCATCGTACTCAGCGTTGAAAAATCTACAAACCGAGATGTTATTTGGCAAAAATGGAGACAAAATTTGTATAAAACCAGTCCAATGAAGATATTTTGCATAAAAACATTTATTTCTTGAAACATTCGCTCTTGTAGCCATGCTGCATCCCCTTTCCTCTGATCATCTTAAATCGATATGTGAATAAGTTAAGCTTTTTTATTTTTACTATCGATATGCGGATAATAGGGAAATATCATCGGAGGTCTGACGATTCACGATCATGTTACGAGTACCTTAGTTTGGCGTTAGTACGAGTAGTTAGTTTGGCGTTAGTGCGAGTAGTTAGTTGGGCGCTACAATCAAAACGCTACAAATTATTTTTCGACTACGGTTTTCTGTATGTTCTGTTTTATGAGCAATATCACTGTGAATCCCACAGCTTTTCGGGGTAATTGGAGTTATGAGGTAACTACTGTGTGTTCCATGTCTGAGCTTCGAGATGTGATTCGAAAAAAACTTCGGAAAAACGGAGATAATTTCGGATATTTGTTGATAGGTGATAATTTATGTTCAGTATTGCTGATATAAGTAGAATGTTGTGGAGTTAATTCAAGGGTGAGGATTGAGAAAATACTATACTTCTACAACTCGCTCAATAATTCGTGATAGGATGACTAGAATTTCTGTACGTAAATCAGTAGCTAACGCTAGAGGACTCGTATGAAAATTCTAACCGAACAGAAGCCCGATGGTGCTCGGCTGGTGCTATCTCCGCGTTCAATTTTATTCCCCAGTGAATATTCTTATCTCGAATACAACCCGAGATTCACAGCCGGGCAATTCATCGTACATAAAACCTTCAGCTTTACGAGCCTTTTCCATATTAACCTCGTATATGCTCCCTCTAAAAACTCTCTCTCTACCCCTCTCCCTCGTACTCGTATCAATTCCTCCACCCTCTCACTCCCACCTGTATTCATCCGTGGTTCTACATCCACCTGCAACATGGCGGGTTAAAGGCGCTATCGAGGGCTCGCAGTTTGTCCACAATTTCCACCGCCCCAGATGTTTGTTATTCGCTGCAGTATACCATACACCTGCAGTATACAACACACTGCACCTTCCGTTTTGAACTTCACAAACGATTTATTTTATTTTTGTTCGATTATTCATTTCATACAAGCAGAGTGTAAATTTGACTACCCTCATACACACCATGTAAAAATCACCTAGCCTCGAAAATACCTACAGCAGCTGGAAAAAGTTGTGATATCCACATTTCTTGCCGGCCTATGTATTAGATGTGTAGTAATAAAAACGCCTCGCCATGGACGCAAGGGGAGATTTCGAAACGGAAACGGAGCTTGTGAAGTTAGGACATCTCTTTTACAGGCTGCTGTAGTGGTTGATTTTTACACCTAGTGATTTTTGGGGGGATTTCACATCTTTTTGTAGGGACGGCTTTTCCAACGGCTCAAGTTCCATGAACAGAACGGTTCCAAAGAACATTTTCACTGTTCCAACCATAAGTTCTATGGTTTGAAGACCTTTCCCACCGTCAGAACCATGGATATCTTACTAAAAAATATCCATGGTTCCGGTTCCGAACGTAGGTAAGAAACCACCCTATAAATTCTTTCAGTTTGGGTAACTAAAAAATTCCTTACAGTTGAAATCCGAGAAAAATATCTGTGTGTGAGCCAACACAAATGTTCCGGCCGGAACGGATTATTTGCACAAGTTGTCACTGTTCCGTTCCGAGGGAGGAATAGGCTTCGCGAAACAGTTCCAGTCGGAACGACCCATCCCTGTCTTTTTGTTGTTGATGTTGAAAAGACCTGTAGAGGCAATATGCAAAAATAAATTAATACAATTACAAATTAATTATAAATTAAAACTGGAGTTTCTGAAAAATTGTTATACCAAAATCCATTTCAGGCCATCCTGAATTAACTGCCAAAGGCACCAAAAATTTGCACAACAAATGTGTAATAGCCAGGAAAGGCTAAGTTCGTAGGTGGGCTATTCTAAGGCGAGTTCTGGCGAGGTTTAGAGGGGGGAAATTACCCTTAAATTCAAAAAAATGAGACAAACTGACGAGTAATACCTCATTTTAAAGGATTTTTTACGCTGAACACGATGGTGAAGTCAGAATAATTATTGCAAACTGGACATCAAACTGGAGCGTTTTGAAGATGAAAAAAACGTGGAGATGTTCTTCACGGTTCATCTGATCCAATGTGATAACGGAACGAGATATAGCAATTCTGACTTCATCATCGTGTTCGCCATTAGGCGAGGTGTAAACTGAGGTGTTCCTCGGCAAAAAAATGGAGACAAAATGGGTTATATAACCAGTAAAATGGAGGCATTTTACATAAAACCAGTTATTTCTTCGAAAATTTGTTCTTATAGTCATACTGCATGACTGTGGATTTTTTCACTACCAGCTTGGGGCTATCCCCGCCTCCTCATAATCGAAACGAATACGGCGCCACAAAGAACCCCCGGAAACGCAGAATCGCTTAAAAACTTTGGTATGTTTGAGGATGCACACTGTTTGTGTATTTGAGTTTGAAATCACAGTTTTCAAGCTGCGATAGCTGCTAGCTTTCTGGGACATTATGAGTGTGTTTCCTGGATTATATGGGCTATTGTACAATTTGTAGGTAGGTGAGTGTAAGTAGAATGTTAACTTTCAACATTTTGGCGACGAGGGTTTTTGTTCCATTTACCGTTCAACTTCATATCTGATCAGTGAGTTTATATTATCTACGGTTCACCCACCATGTAAGAGTATTACGAATTATTCAGGTAGCCAAATTTGGTAAGGAAGATTCTGGAAAAGAAAAATGATTATCAAATAATATTATGTTGAGAATTCAACACGCCGTCTCCAGCGGCTCAACTTTCAACGGAGAGTGGAAAATCTAGAGAGCAAAAAAAAAAAAAAACCTTCAGGCGCGAGCAGCGGAAAAAATGTTTATGGTTGAATATTAAAAGAAGTAGAACGTTGTTACGAAAAAGACTCGAGTAAGGAGGGAATGAAATGAAATACTCGGATATCCCCCTCTTACCCGAGTTCCTCCGCGTTAAAGTAGATTCGGGAGACCACTAAAGGGATATTCCTTTTCCCGTGGGTATGACGAATGGTCTGAAGGAAGAGATAACCGTGACGGAAGGTTGTGAGAAGCGGACCGAAAAAAAAAGTTAACAGAAAGTGAACAAACATAACTCAAATGATGCTACGCCGCGAGGGGGTTGCTCCGTGATCGATAGCTACGACGTTTCATTCAATTATCGGCGCCTTCCGTTTTTTAAAGGCGATAACGGAAGAATTTATGCGTCGTCTTTTTTTTCAGTGACTTTATTTGCAACTTATTCGGAACGTGAATTCCTGTTTCGCTCGACTCACCATATTTTCAAAGAACAAGCAAATTCCGTGTTTTAATGTATTTTCCTTCAACAGCTAACTTTACTACTTTGGTCGTAGTTTATCCCGAAAATTGGGATGTGCACAGGGATGAAGTAATTAAACGTACAACTTATGCGCCAACCAGTCAAGCACCGTATTCACAATTTTGGGATATCCACGTTCAAAGTTTTTTTTCTTTTTTAATTTTTATTGGCTTTTTAAACAGGTTCATACAGCCGCATAGAGTACGTACAATAGAAAAGAAATGCTTATTTTAGTTCTTACATAATATGTAACAACTAAAATAAGCATTTCTTACCCTCATTCGAATACCACGTATCAGAATTTATCCTACTTTTCAGGAGCCCTCTCCCGTCCCTAATAAATTATAATAAAAGCTTAAAAAAAGCACCATTCGATTGGGCGTTTATCCTACTTTTCAGGAGCCCTCTCCCGTCCCTAATACATTATAATAAAAAAAGAAAATACTGTAGGGGCCATTAAAAACAGAATTTGGCCGAAATTGATGATACGTGGTATTAGAATGAGGGTAAAATATTATTTTACTTAAACTGAAATGTTTGCTAGTTTCATGAAGTTGAATAACTGAATATACCTATATGTCACAGTTAATTTCCCTCGAGGATGGTGTCCAGATTCAAGGGCCTACATCGCGTATGAGGAAGTTGTGAGAGAAAGACATCCCGAGCGCTACAGTTGGTAGGACAGTTGAGGATGATAATATGAGGATCATAATATTATTATGCTCTGGCGTTTCCCCTGATTCGTGGCAGTGCTTACAGACGACCGAGTCATTGTTTCCAATTCTATACTGGTACACATTTGTGTTAGCGTGGCCGCTTCTTAGCCTATAATATAGGCTATATTATACTGTTTTGTAGAATGCCTTTGGCTTAACATCATCCATACGGTCGAACCAAGTAGGTTTTGAGGGCTGAGGGAATAAGGCCTTACACCGGTCACCTGCACGGTAAGCAAGGTGTTCTTCTCTCCATCGTCTGGACATTTCGGCATTGACCGGGGATTTAAGCCTTAAATTTAAGACCTTAAATTTTAAGGTCTGTGTGGGGACAGGAGGCTGAGAGAGTTGGTTCTGGGAGCATTGCAGCTCGCTTCGCCTCTGCTGCAGAGGCTCTGCATCGACTGAGTCATTTCCTGCAATTTGATTTTGGTCCCTTGTGATTTCAACTAGATAATATATTATATTGTATATAAGTGTAAATATTGTACAATATATTATATTGTATCATCATCTCGTGATTAATTCCATTTTGAAGTTTACAATTTAGGTAAATTTACACACCAATGGTTTTGATGGTTTTGATTTGGGAACGAAACTTATTTAATCAAAATAAATTTAGCCCTCTTCCTAAGGTGATATAAGTTTTATTAAAGTAATTACTATAAGATGAATTCTCAAGTGTGGTGGAAGGGGACGGGGTCGGCAGTAAATGTTAACGTATATAAGCAGGGGACTGGGTGGGGAGGGCTTCACGAACGGTAAATGCTAAAACTGAAGAGACATTAGCTCTACAAGAGCGTCTACTTCCAACTAATTGGCACTGTTCATGTGCGTAGCTACAACACCTATTATAGGTATAATACCTCAATCCAAGTGTTTATACGTAATCAACAGAAGTGATGCGAAGGGCTTGTTCGGGTTCATAACATTACAGCAGCAAAGTTATCAACACTCCGGTCACAATAATAACTGCGCTGCGGCGACGAAGTTTAAAATGAAGTTTATGTCCCGGAAACCCTACAGGAAAAGAGCACTCGTGGTATCCGCCCCTCATCGGGTGTAAATGTATTCACGACGTATCCGTTTTGACGGAGTGCCCAAAAGGGTTTTTTTTTTTCGCTCCTACTTCAATATTTTTCGTATGAAAGAAAGAGGTCGGAAAAAAGGATGCCGGAGTCGGTCGAATGGACGTCGGAAATTACTCGAAAATTTATTCAATATCTCGAGATCGGGAAGGTCCCTCTCTCGTTTTCCTCTCGAGACCCCCCGCCGTCCGATTGTAATTCAAAACTTATTCAATAAAGCGCAGACTTTTCTCCCGAGAAGGAAGTTTATTCGGCTTTCTTTGCTGTAACCACTTCGGTTCCACTTATAAGAACGTCGGAGTCACTATCGGAACCTCGTTTCACCTTCCTCCTCCTTTTCGCTGATATTTTATTTGATATTCGAAATAAATGATTTTAATATTGAGGCAAACACGTGGAAGACACTCGGTGATCAGCCGTCGTCTTGGACGACTGATAATATTTACTATTTCCACGATATTCTTATTTCCAATCTTATTCACTCGCGTTGAAAAATCTATAAACTGTGGTGTTAAATGGCAAAAAATGGAAACAAAATTTGTTGCTGCCTTCAAAACAACGATATAATTATGAATTATAATCAGGAAGAGGGATATGATTTATGAGGATCGAAGAGTAATGATCTCATAAAGGATACTCTCGTCATTATAAGTAATATAGTGACGAGATACTCTCGTCATTATAATTTAATGACGAGATATTATCCGTCAATTGGTTCGATATTGATTTTTGTGCTCTTGACCGCTTATGCGAGCAAAACAACGTACGAACAAAAAAACAAAACAAACTCGTAGATTTACTCAATATCAACTACAAAATTGCATTGTGGTTATGAATGGCAATTTCGGTTTGTTATTTTCAATAATCAACTGGTGGAGTCAACCAAGAGATAGAATCAATCAACCGCTCTCTCCCTCAAATTTGTAATTTACTTTCCAAGTTACTCCTACCACGACATTGTGCGTTGGTTCGAGTAACTGACCAAATCGTCTTCTCTCAGTGGTGATTGGTCGGTAACTAACTCGGTGATGGTCTCCTTAATCTGCCGACTAAATTTCGTCAATTATTTTTAAATTGTAAATATAGCCATTTAAGGTAATGCGTCAGAAGTCGACACTGCACTAATAGTCGACACCCTCTTCAAAAGTGGGCAAAAGCTAAGGATAAAGACATGGTTTGACGTTTTTGACATTTATGTCTTTACTTTGCTACATAAACTCGAAAATGTAGCCTAGCCAGCCAGCCCTCTGACGTCATAGGCTCGTGCGTCATAGGCTCTGACGTACTAGTTGGCCTTCTGCCAGCCGTCTGACCTCATAGGCTCTTACGGCATAGGCTTTGACGTACTAGTTGGCATTTTGCCAGCCGTCTGACGTCATAGGCTCTTACAGCATAAGCTTTGACGTACTAGCAGCCCTCTGACGTCATACGCTCGTGCGTCATAGGCTCTGACGTAGTGGCCCGCCGGTCGCTTGTGTTCTGACGTGATCTGAGGGAAAGGGTGAATCAAGGGAACAAATTTTTCCCGTTTCAGTTTATGTGCCAAAGCAAAGACATGAAAATGTCAAAAACTATGTAAATAGGTACCTAAGCCCAACTGTAATGTCAATTTTCTGACAATGAGTTTTCGACTATAGTTTTCATACCTTTTTACTTAAGTACTTATTGCAATTTGAGACTGATAATGAGCTGTTTGCAAATAAAAAGTCTGATAACTAGGTACTTTATTACATCTTATTAAGTAATCTATTTTCAAGTTCCGATTCACAGTTGAATGTATTTTATTTAGATGGAAGTCGAGAAAAATGAAAACGATGGAATGACGAAACCTGTCGACTACTGACTCAAGAGATACTGTCGACTTCTAACACATGTAGGTCGACTACTAGTGCAAAACCATGTCGACTACTGAAGAAAATGTTGGTCACTGGTGTCGACTACTAGAGCATTAGGATTTTTTACAAAACTTGTTTTTCCCTTTTCAAACCATGTTGAATAATATTTCCCGCTGGCAGGTCTTTTAGGGAAGGATCTTGGGTACACAATGAACAGGTTTGCAATGAGAAAAAACTATTTCCCCACGTGAAAGGTAAGCTTCAAACTTCCTTTAACGTGTCGACTTCTGACGCATTACCTTAAGGATTATTAAGTATATCCATTTGACGGAAATAGGCCTATTATTTATTGTATTTATTTATTTTTTTACCGCCAATAGAGGCGATTTAATTTGGGTTTTTTTTGTTGTAGTTTTCTTTTTTTGATCAAATTCATTTGGTTGAAAATTTTTGGATTTTTGGTATAAAGGGGATTATTTTGGATTATTGGTTGATACCAGAATAATCCCCTCAGTTATAAAAACCTCTTATCCTGGTTTGAAACCGAGACAATGACCTGAAACAAAAGTTGGTGTCTTTCCAACCAATTTTGGATTTTTCGCTACCTAGCTCTAATATGTTCGTTGGTAGAGGTGATCAATTCGGCCACACCTCCATGCATTGCTAATTATTTATTGTAATAATAATTACAATTATTGCAAGAGTAAAGGAAGTAATCATTGGGTCTAATATCATAAGAATTGTGTTAATAACAGTGTCGTAACGACATAGAAGTAACCCAAAAGACGGGGGACTAAAGATGAGAGGGGCTCAAAGTACAAAGGCGACCGTCGTCGTAAAAAGGGCTACAGTTACGACACAACTCAAGAGTTGCGGTTTCCTTCAGTTACCAGAGATGCAACAAGAAGTTCTCGATCAAAGAAACTTTTTTTGTATGGGAAAAGGCCTCACAGCAGCCGCCTCCGCCCTCTCGAAAACCGAGTGCTCGACAAAACTTTGAAGGGAAAACCTCAGACTCTCAAGAACAGCTTCTCAGCTGCATAATGCGCCCTTTCGACGAGGCCGTAATCCCACCCTGAGTTTCTCCTTCTTAAATCATCCGTTCAGCCGGTTCTTGGTGTGCGGGTCTAATAGGTCGTTTTTACTATTTCAAGAGGTAGTTTAAAAGTAACAATTGAGGTGGAAAACATCGAAAACCCGGTAAGTCGTCGTTCTTATGAAGAAAAGTCAAATCCTCTCAACTTATTACCTACTGTTATTTGACTTCTGATACCCCACTCCTTCTTAAGACTTATGTAGTTTTTCCTCGGGTTGTAAAAAAGTTTTCTTTCATCCAGTCCTTACGTCTTCTCCACAGAGGTTGGAAATGGGATGAAAGAAACATTGTACGGTGTAGAAACCGTACCTACAAATCAAAAACAGCACCGATTTCCTACTACCAATAACCAAACAGTAAATTTCCATCCAACTAAAGGTATTTGGAACTCTTCAAGGTCCATTCCTCGTAGAATTAAAAAATGTCATAAAACACTGTAAATGTGTAAATATGATAAACCGTAGTGGAAGAACTTGCAGGGCACACATATAATTTCATGGAGAAAACTTGAGTTACCCACCTCATAATGGTAGGATTACCTAGTACAGGTAATATAGTAACATAGTAGCGAATATTATGCTCTGAACAGGAGGTGATATATTAAATACTAACCGGCAAGACTGACGGGTCTTGCAAAACGTTGCCTAACGAAGCGAAGCAGTCGAGTGTTCGTGAATATTCCAGGTATTTGGTCGAAATCTCCATTTTCAGAAAATACTTTTAATTTAAAAATATTGATTTTCTCGGCATCTCATAACTGAGTGTAATAAAAACTGCCTTATACAGAATATAATAATATACAGGACTATGGAACACCTTCATCACAGTCATAGTAGCTGAATGGTGTATATGAATATTATATATATGACAGTATTGCTATACTGCCTAACCGAATTCCGATGTTCATAACGCTAATATACAGTATTTTCCAGCAATGCCTTAAGGTGCCTGCTGATAAGAAATCGACACGAACTAATACTTTGAATGTTAATGCTCTGTATCTTTGTTTTGTATACAATTGTTTTTAAATTAGGTTACAAGTACATTACTAATAATTTAAAAAAAAGGAAGGAAGCAGCGCGGAATTTACATTGAGAATAATTGGACCAAAGGAAAACGTAAGTTGTCAAAGTACACTGCCTACCTCAGGGGCCCCTGGGCTGATGATCTCGAAGATGAAATGGGAAGGACCCCATTGAATTGAATGAAGGGGATTCTGCTATCACACTACAAATATATAAAAATAATTATAAATTGATTGTTAATTTATATAGGGGAAAACAGCGGTTCCACATCCAAGAAGGTACGGGTACAAATTGTTTTGCCTTCCAAAGCCTTTTCTATAATGTTAGTGATTCGTTGAACTTCGTGTATTGAGGAGTGGCGTTCTCTGAATCCAAATTTCTGCCTTCTATGATTGACTTCTGTCGTTTAAGCAGTAACTCCTCCAATAGTTTAGGCATAACAGGGAGGAGGTATATAGGGCGAGATCCCTCCTTCTCATTCAGAGATTTCCCCGGTTTAGAAATCATTATGACCTCCACAACTTTCCATTCTTCCAAAATTAAAATTAATATAATTTTTATACGATTTCTCTAGCCTCTGCATGCCTACTAGTAGGGTATTGAACCCTTAATTACTACGTAGTAGTGATGTGAGCATTTGAGGACAGGATGAAATTCAAGTTGTACAAAACATTTGGGCCTTACGAATGAAAGAAAGAAAGATTTCGGGTTGAGAACGAACTAAGTAGAGATGGATGAGGCAGTTTGTAGAAAAGCGAAGAGAAGCAGAAGGTTCGGGGTTGATTTATGCAGTCGCATGTCGCCCATCGCCCTCTTCAAGGTCCTCCCTTCTTCACCTATTCCATCCTACATGTCCCGCCCAACCTGACCCTTCCCGTTTCGGAATCTTGAACGCAGCACTTAATTAAACGGGAGGCTTCAATTAATTAAACGCCCTCAAACTCTCACCGACAACCTCGAGACCGCCGCTTCCTCATACAACAGCAGACGAAGTCAAATTCAACCTAAGTCAACACAGGGGACTCTGAAGGGGGACCCTAAGCATTGATACGACACGTTTTAGAGTGTTTCGTATGTATTAAATTAAGGTCTCGTCTCGTTGTCTCGATAAGTGAACGCGTCATTCCATTAGAATTCATCTTGATCAATCATAAGCCCCAATCATCAACTGACTTGTGATCATGCAGACCTTTGGCGTTCCATCTCAATGGTCGTGATTCGGTGATCATTTTGAATCGGATAGCAAAAACGCTGCAATTTTCTCCTGTATAGGTCACCTCTTATTATGTACGTGTTGACAAATTAGTTAACACGTGCCAAATAACACAAAAGATTGAAAAAAATAGTGCAAATAAAATGCAGTGAGAAACAGATTAGAGCATATGAACCGTGAAGAGCATCTCAAGTAGGGATGGACCGTTCCGGTCGTAACGATACAAGGATCGGATCCGCAGTGACGGAATTGTGCGTTACTGAAGAAAGTGACGAAGGATCGGATCGAAGCGAGATCGGTACCCCGTAGTACCTTGGAACAAGAGGTTGGGAATTGTTATAGGACATTCCTACTACTAGGCTGCATTGAACCTATCATAGGTACTATCGGAAATTATAAAGGTGCCTACTAAGAAATTTCTTTTCTTTTATTTCTGTTCAGGCATATATTCAATTCTCCAACTCAACCTGAGAGTCAAACTCCAGAGAAATCCTTAGTACCTAACTTTAGGAATCATAGTGTGGAGTTTTAGTAGGAAACAAGAAAGAGAGAGAGTAGCAAACATTTTGTAGGTATGCCTTAGCACATAATTTTATTAGTAGCACAGATTCGATACTTTCGATAGTTGGTATCCGATGGTATCGAGCCTATCGGTAGTTTCAACTAACACCACTAGTACTTTGGTAGGTCCAGCTCATCTAAAGGTATTGCGCGGCCAGATGGATGGTTTGGTGGGAGAAGATGAAGTGTTCATGAAGGAGATCCATGAAGGAGACAGCCAGGGCACAGGCCTCTAGCAGACAAACATACTGGGGCCAGATACAGCTATGTGAAGGTAGTAGAGGAGCAGCCAAATTGGATGGCTCAATTGTCCTGCTGGTTCCCAACAGACGATCTCACCTATAGCTGCGGAATATGCCTACTCAGACGTACACCGAATAATTCATGCTGTACTCTGAAGAATCGATATGTAATAATTCAGCATATTTTGCGGGCAACATTCTTTGGAGCTTGTGGATTAGTCCATCGTGCCAAACTTTGTCACACGCTTGGAAATTTTCGAGAAAGTACATTTTACAAGGCCGAAAATCGATTGCGGCGGATGAACGAATCCTTTTGAATTCGATTTTTTCCATTCTCCGTCCTATGGGATGGCTTTAAATAGAATCTCATCAATATTACATTCACCCTAAGAAACACTCTAAAAAAAACTGAACTGACGAAGATGAAGCGGGGATGAAAAGAGAAAAAAATCTCTCTAACTAGAGCAACCATTTCCCCAATTAGTGCGAGAGAAACACAGATCTCCACTCAAACGCGACCTTCCTCCCTCGGTGGCTCGTCTATTTCCTCGTATTTCCACAGTTATCCGGCGAACAGTAGTCGTAATGGGATGAATAAGTCCAACAGCGAAAACTGACTGGATTGACGACGTGAAAAGGGGCAGGTTGCCGGTCCACATGGTGAATGGAGTTGAACGGATGGAGTTACCGGTCGATGGGAGTTACGGCGGATTTGAAGTTTGTTGAATAGACGTAGCTTAAAGTTACACTCAAAAGGACGGCTAACAAGGTGGCCTCCGTGTTTTCAGTGGATTCATTCTTATAAAAACCGATTCGTCGGTCCAAACTCGAATTTTCTCTCGAAGAAAAAAAATGTGAGGGAAGTGAAGCTTTGTTCCTACGCAACTGGACTGGAACACGAACCCCAAACCTCGCTGTTATGATGTTCCTGATATGCAACCAAGGTAGTATCAAATATAATTTATTATAGTTGCATTAGCTGAACTATAAATAGGTATTTTAAAATGTAAGGAACTTTGAATCGCAAACTCATATGCTCGTTATTCAGGACCCCCCACAGGGCTCGAATGATTCCCAGCTCTCGAGCAATTTTTGGAGGGCAGAGAGAGCACTAACTAGCCTGTGCTAGAGTGTATTTTCGAAGTAACCTACTAAACTAGTGGATTGGCTGACCGGTACCAAATGCCCATCACTTTTAAATGTACACCCAATCGTACCTACTGGCCAAAAACGGTAGACAACTCTACAAATCATGTATTTTGGCCGTGTTAACCTTGTAATCCATGCTGGCATCAGTGGTGGCGCCCGCATCAACCTACTCAATAATCAAAAAGGCCACGTTGTATGACCGGAAGTGGATCCGTGTTTTGTAGAACTGTGCAATGTGACAATTTCTTATCGCGGCTTTAGTCGTGTTCTAGTGCGGTTTGTATGGTGGAATGCGGAAGTGTTCGGGGTGTCGGTTATAAAGACGCCGGTACAAATATTTGCGAAGCAAAGATGTAGAAGCATCCGATCCTCCTCCTCCAGTTCGACTTCCTCATACTGCCTTATCGTCGGTTGAATATTCCCCAGGCCGCCTCTTGTATCCCGTCACGTATCCTTCCCCGCTTACCGTCTCCATAGTCCATCGCCCTCTTACAATCCTATCACACTCCTTCCCCTCTACACTACACATCACCTACAACGGTGGGAACAATACGACCCGATGCAAGGAACGTCGCGGCCCCTTGGGAATACGAGCAGAAGAAAGAAAGAGAAACGCGTGATGGCGGCTGAGGATGATTGTTGGGAGAGAGGGGTGATTGTGGGGAGAGGAATGTCCTCTTGGGGTTTCAGTCTTTTCTGACATGTTATTTACGTTTTGGGCAGAAAACATGGGAGAAGGAAAGAGCTCGACGATGATATATTGGGATTCCTCCGCGATATGCTCCATCACGATTTTCCTATTCCCTACGAATCCTCTTCTACAATTCCACCCTACACCACTAACAACTGCCATATATCAACCTTATAATATTGTTCCTGCCAATTCAATCATATTTCCACAGTGATTTTTTTCTACCCCTTATCTCCACTACTAGTGATTTCCAGTCATGCAGTGTGGGTAATTAAACAAAATTTCAAAACAACTAACTTCATTTCAACTCAGCACAACGACATTGTACTCGTTATTTCAAAATAATTCAAAAAAGTGTACATACACATTATCTAGGACTCCCAAGCACTCAGCCTGAAATCGATACCCCCTATCCTACTCTCGCTCAGCGACTGTTCGGCTGGGGAAAACCGCTCAGCTGCCAGCAATAGCTTCCTTGCGACTGCGCTCCCGAATATCGCATAATATGGAAAACCGCTTAAATGGCTCGGAGCTAACTATGCAAGAGACCGAGTTGATAATTTGAAGTCTTAGGACAACTCCAATTCACTTATATCGATCAAAGTGATCAGTAGTGAAAACCCCATTTAAAAAATATATATATATTATACAGTTTGTACAGTAGTACATAATATAGGTACCTACAAGAAAAAGCCACACATCACTCCAAAATATTTTTTTAAATGTATGCCTACAATGAATTAAAATATTCTGTTATTTTCTTCTAGCGGCAATACAAACAATAACAATGCGTTCCCAGAAAAGGCCGGTTAAAGCGGCGGGACGGTTAAAGCGACGCCGGTTAAGAGAGCGTTACTGTACTTGTAAATCTAACTGCTAACAACTCTGTTGCACCTGCAGGGAGCTTTTCGCTTCTTTCAATGCTGTTGGCGGGAACTTTTTGCCAGATGAACAAACCTGAATTGGAGCATAACTTCACTTTAAGTTTAACACCACTGATTACTCGTGACCACCAGTAATACTTAAGTAGGGGGAAAAGGAGAGATCTGGCGCAGGGGCTAGTGGGGATAACCTGACAGACCTGGAAGGCGGACGATAACAGCAGTTGTAACCTTCCTCCAGACTCATTCGGAACCTCATATCGTACCACGCTATTGTTTCAAGGTCAAAAAGTATTATTCGCGGTAATGGGAATCGATCTCGCGAACTCCGCGACTCTAATTAGTTATCATAACCACTGTGCCAACTATGCTATTACTTCGACGGGTGAGATATGTGGATCATCCGAGTAGACCCACTAATTAGGAGTGAAGTAATTACATTTTTGTAAGCTGTATAAGCCGTATTTATATTATAAATTCGCAGCCTAAACGTGTGATGAGAATACTATTTAGAAATCTTCCACAAATGTGGTGTATAGTGGAGACTCAAGAACCTACTCGTTCATGGGAGATCCGTAATTTTATTAAACAAATACCAAGGTAGTATGTGTTTATGTTCGCATATCGTTAACTTGAACGAATGGTTTTAGGTTCGTTACTTAATCACATTCCCCCACATTGGTATATGGGGACGAGGAGAATGTATGTATTCCAGGCTCGTCTTTTCCCTGCTTTTTAGTAATACGAATACAAATAATTATTATGCATCAGGAACGCTCATTTATTTGGTATTAAGGTGTTCAATGCAATCGCGTAAATGAGGAGGGTGATCAGGTGATCAATCACTCCCCAAAGACTAATAATAATAATAATAATTAGAAAAGAAAAAAAAAACGGTGGGTACAGCTTTCGTACAAGTACGCAACCACGAGGGACATTTTATGTCTTTGCGCCCCCTCCCATCAAAAACTTATATGACGCTTGCATTCGTGTTGACAATATAAATTATTGAGAATGATCACCAGTGTGTAAACAATTATTTAAACAATCACGCTCATACCGCCGCTTGTCGGCCACGCACTCAGCAGTGGTTAACGTAATATGGTTAGGTAAATCGAGAGCTATCCAACGAGTGGTGAACGATTTTTGTACGATGATAAGTGGCGGTATGAGCGTGATTGTTTAAATAATTGTTTACACACTGGTGATCATTCTCAATAATTTATATTGTCAACACGAATGCAAGCGTCATATAAGTTTTTGATGGGAGGGGGCGCAAAGACATAAAATGTCCCTCGTGGTTGCGTACTTGTACGAAAGCTGTACCCACCGTTTTTTTTTTCTT